>VXBJ01004850.1:230635-392547 GCA_013400055.1 Nycticryphes semicollaris | reverse complement strand
AGGTCCTTTTCTGCCAGGCAGCTCTCCAGCCACAGTTCCCCAAGCCTGTAGCGATGCATGGGGTTGTTGTGGCCCAAGTGCAGGACCCGGCACTTGGATTTGTTGAATCTCCTCCTGTTAACATTGGCCCCTCGATCCAATCTATCTGAGTCCCTCTGTAAAGCTTCCCTGCCCTCCTGCAGATCAACATTCCCACCTAACTTAGTGTCATCTGCAAACTTACTGATGGTACACTCTATATATTCTTGTTGAGATCATGAATAAAGATATTAAACAGAAATGGTCCCAACACTGAGGACTGAGGAACACCACTTGTGATGACCAATTTGAGAAGTAAAGATACTGTAGAAATACTCATCCCTATGATCACACACTAAGCAATACGCTGCTCTTATTGTATCTAAATGTTAGTTTCCATTCTTCATGTGTACTACCACACAATCTGTAGTCTGCAAAATGTCACTGCTTCTTGTTATTAAATACTCCAGTGTTTTAGAAACTAAAACCTCATGTTAGAAGCAAAAACGCTTGCTTTAATGTTAAAGACAAAGAAGAGAAAACCGTCACTACAGCAGACTGCTGTAAGTGTGCATTTCTACCTCTAACAATTTCATGACAGCATGATCTCTTTGTACAAGTCTGGCTGGAATAGATGTTTGAAAAGTCTAATAAGCAAACTTTGCCATCAGTGAGGTGGACGGCCTTGATCTGGCTTTTAGTGATGGCAATCAGATTAAAAACCATGGCTGGAACAAAGCTTCCCATTGCATCCTGCAGGGGGAACAGCAGAAGATTCTGCAGATTACAGCACACTTTTTTTACGTCTTATACATTATGCCTACAATTTTAATTGCCATTTTGAAAGCCAGCTACAGCTTCATCTCTTTTTTCTTTTTTTTTCCTAGCTCACCCTCCATGATTTACAAAGGCAACATAAAAGCTATTCCAACACATACACATCGAGGACTGCAGTAACATTCAGCAGTTAAAATGCCATGATCTACAGTGCCTATTTTCAAAGAACATGTTAAACTTGAGTGCATCACAGTAATCACATTTATAGACACCATAAGTACCTCTGCAATGACTACAGAAAGGCTAGTTGAAGTCAGATGGCTATGCCACCTCTGGTTTTGCCACTTCAGCTGAGGGAAGCATAATGTGTGTGGTTGCTAAATCTATTACTGACATTTTCTCAGAGGTATTATTTACCGAAGCACTAATGAAGGTGCTGGGCATTAAAGCTATCGAGGGCTCCTCAGAAAATGCTCATGACTACTGACTCACTGTCTAGATAGACAGAAAACCTGTTTTGAAGTTTGTTTCAGGAGACAAATTATACCCACCCGACTCCTTTGTCACTTTGCCTTAATCTTCTGCTGGAAAGCAGATTATTTTTCAGCACACCCAAAGCTACCCACAGAAGGGAGTGAGGTATTTTTTAAAAAAACAGGTTGGCAGAAACCTCACAATGGTTACAAACTAACACAAACCCATTAACCCTCAGTGGAGATTACCTGAGATCTGATTTGGGCAGCCTTCTTTGGGTCTACCATGCGGACATGTTCAAAGTGTTTGAGAGTATGTTGTCTGTCTTTCTGCTCAGCACGTACATACTTCTTCAACATGTTGAATACATGACGAGGCTACAGGGAAAAAATAGAGAGGAAAAAAAAAAATCAGTTTAGTTTAGAATAACACATGTTTTAGTTCCTTGCACTGGAGGTGCAACCCAAATCAGAAGCACTTGACCAGCCAGAGCCTGTAGCTATCTTCTGAAGGGAGGTCTTGCTACTATAAGGAACATGCACTCACTCAACTCTTTGGCAGGACGCACCATTGAACAGTAGTTTTAGGTAGCAGATACAGTCCCTGGGCAGGTTGTTCAGATTTCCTCCCTGCCCATAAGAGGAAGCTTGTCTGTTGCATCTCCTTGTCCAACTGCTATACTATCACCCCAAAAAGACAGCAAGCAACACCCTAGCTTGCTAATGTACACCCAGCATCAACTTCCTTTGCGCTTTGCTTCCATTTTCTTCATCAGACTGTGCTTCTCTTCTCCCTTAAATCAGGAAGCCCACATGATCCAAGCTCATAGTTTTGCAACCTCTATCACCACCAAGCAGATCCCTCCCAGAAGATCCCCTGAAACCTGGACTCCATTGAAAGCATTTAAAAGATTCCCCATATACACTCTACTATCCTGAATACTCAACCCGTATCAACATATGTCAACTACTGTTAAACTTTCAGCAACAAAAAAGATTTTAATTGGTAAGTTTTATCAACAGTAGACTGAGTGCATGCATTCAGATTCAAATCAGAAGGTAACCTGCACAAAAGCTGCAAAGAAGACCATGGGAAAGAACTACTCTAAGCCAAGAAATAATCATCAGACTTGACTGCAAAACTTAAAAAAAAAAAAAAAAAAAAAAGTAAAAATTAAGAATTCAAGATGTCTCTGTCCTGTTACTACCACTATGCAACCATGGAGAAAGAAAAAGGAAAGGAACCACTGAGCTGAGGTACAGAAAGTACATCCAGAATACACAACTGACTGAAAAGCCCTAAGAAAAAAAGGACCACTTACTTGGTTCTTCTGAAGGTACTCAGCTTGGGTTCTAGACTTTGTAAAAATCTTAGCATATGCATATACTGCAGGTGATTTTAATTAGTAAAATCAATTAAATATATGTCTTAATGCGTATAATTGAATAAGAACCAAAGAAATGTCTGTAGCTGAAGGTAACATGAAAATATACACAGACTGACGGTAGAGCAGAGAAGACTAAGAAACGTGTATTTCTATGTACTTTCCTACACTCTACAACAATACAGTGCCAAAACAGGAAAGCGCTCTCTAGCATTCAGCTAAGACATTCATTTTTAACTCAGTGTTTATGATGGGTTCTGGAAATCCATCCCGTGCTCCCCTCCAGCTCTGCTTATGCTGTTATGCTTGTCCATCCCATCTGAAGCTGCTGAGCAGTGAAAAGCATTAAGCTGCTGCAGGTGAGAAGAAAGATAAAGGTGACCTTACTGTGTAATAGATTAAAGAATGAGCAGAAGTGGTGAACAGCTGGTCTGGGCACTGGCAGGGATACAGGGAAAAGGGTGGGGAAGTGACAAAATAAGAATCAGAGGCTCTATGCACAGCTTTCCGAAGCAGGAAGAACCGTGGGCGAAGTTGAAGTTTTAAGAAGAGTTAGATTCACGGGCAAATATAGAGCCTAAGCTAATTTAACATTTACACAAGTGATGAACACTAAGCTATGAAGCCCAAAGATTTAGGAATCTTGTCAGCTTAAGAGAAGCATCAGATTTGAAAGTATCTGAAGAAAGTAAACCAAAGATTTTGTGAAGATTTGTTGGATAGAAAGAGAGAGATGTGAAGCCATTCCCTGACAAAGGGTAAAACTTAGTGCTCTATGACTGAAAATTCATTCATGAAACAAACAACCCCAAGCCCCAAAAGCCAAGCACTCTGGGATCAAGTTGCAAGAAACTGTGAGCAAATGTTGGAAAGTAAGTAATCCTCGCAACACAAACTGAAATGCCAACTGTAAAGCTTTGTAGGAACAAAGGCTAGAAGACTAGAAAGCTTAACAAGCGCATTTTGAAGACAGAAAACGTTAGTACCTTTCCTGACACCTCAGCTTTCCTTGTTCTCAAGACACATCAAGATAGGAGGTTCAGACAGATTAGAAAAGGATTAATTTCTATTTCTTCAAGAGATATTCCAATTGAAGTGTCACATCTAACATCAGAAGGGTATGTATTTTTTGTTTTCCCTCAGTATGTTTGCATTCACTGCAATATGTCAATGAAACCTCTACATTAAGAGTCACAGGCAGATTTGTTAATAGGATAACAATCTTGAAAACACCTGTCAAATACGATTAGCAGTAGTAATCATTTGGGTAAACTGGCCCATCTTTAGCGCCTTTTCTAACACTGCAAAATGTCTCAATCTTATCACTATAAAGGAGAAATGGATATACATGCCTCTAGTGTGTCTGGCCAAGAAATCTTCCTGTGATGGCAGCACAAAATCATGATTCAGGATAGGACAATGCAGGAACAATATTAAATGCAAACTGTTTCCTTACAGGGGCAGCAACTTTCCTTCTTCTCAAAAAAGAACTACTAGAAACTTGCTGTATGGAGGTAGACCTCACTGCCTGAAGTCCCAGTCAGACTGGATCAGGTCAAACCTCCAACCTTCCTAATAACTTTGCAGTGCTACTGCCTCGTAGCTTCAGAGCCATGGCTGATGGCTTAAACTGCCAGAGCTGGGGACAGACAATGACAGCTCTCCACTGGGCTTTGCATACCCGAGGGTGCCATAAATGAGGACCAAGTTTTATAGCTGAATGTAACTAATAGCAAAATAACCCTACCATATTAATTGATCATTTTCTCCTCAATGCATAGAGCTGCAGACCTACTGCTTGCCCCATTTTAACAAATTTCCTTATCAGCAAAAGTACCTCTCACCCCAAGTCAAACCTCTGCAATGTATTACACACACATCTTCCTTTAAATGTCATTATGGAGTGAAATGGTTCTGTTTAAAAATCCCACCCGTATAAGCACTCTTTGCAGAGATACTTTCAGCAGGATTGTCCCCCAAATCTAGTACACCGAGCACTGTTATGAACTCCTGTGATGGTAGAGTGGAGGGGCCACAACGAACAGTCAAGCACAGAGGTGAGAGGAGGCTTCACAGGCTGAGGAGATGCTATAAGACCTTGCCTTTGAGGCTATTATATCCATGTCTGCCTATTACGTTGACCCTGGGCAGGAACCTTCAGATTAAATAAATGAAAATGGTGCTATTATCAGCTGAATTAAGTTCCTGAGGTCTGAGCTCTGACACTGTCAACAGCAGAATAGCAAATGGCAAATAGCATATTCTAGCGCCAGCCTGGCACCTCTCATTCTTCATAAATAATGTACCAACCACCAAACTTCATGAAAAAATTCTGGACTTAGCACTTGAAATTCTGCTTTGCATTTTGCCAGGGAAAACTCAATGTATTCACATCTATTGTCATCTAATAAAAATCATCTTGCAGAATAACTAAATTGTGTCAGCCACCAGGGGCTACCTAAGTCTCATGAAATAATTCCGCTGTTTTCCATTGTCCGTATTTGTTTTGTTGGCTTTTCAGCTTTTCTCTGAAAGCGACCAGGATACTCCCAACACGACTTCCATTATACCCATGTTTTTGGTCACAATGGCTGACACTGCTGGCGATTGTCACTTATCCAGTGACAAGAGCGGCCAGCAACTTCCTGAGCAACAGGATCCGGCACCAAATTCAGAATGCATATTATTTCATGAGTCCTCGGTCTCACGGTACACACTCACTAAATGCAGAAAAAAAAGGCAGGGTGCATGGTGGGCAACGCATGGTGAAGCGGCGTGAGCGCTGCCGTTACATGCTGCTTCCAAATATTTCAAGCACACGCTGTCAACGCTGTGCGTCCTCCTGTCCCATTTGCCCTGGTTTGAAAGTTTAACTCGGTAGTCCTGACAGCTGGTTAACAGGTTTCCAAGGATACAAAGACACAAGCCCAAATGAAGTAGAAACTGCTGATGGCTCCTCGGCTACCTGGTGGTGAGTTCCAGCCTCACTGACTTTGTAATCCCGTGCCTTTACTTCAGGTTGCACCAGCATCGAGATAAATCACTCCCATAAAGGAATCACATATGAGATCTAAAATGACTGAAAACCACTTTCTGGTAAATTAAACATGTAGACATAAATATGAATATTTACTGCAAGCAGATGCCTCCCCCATGAACTCTACATTGTTCCTACTGTACTATTTCAGATTTTAAAGGAGTGATGAAACAGTGCAATTTCATTGAGCTTGGAAAATGGAAACATCAAATGTAGTTTGGGTTGCTGCAAATGTAACTTAACACTCTCCCCATGGAAATCCAAAATACTTACTACAAAGAAACAACAGAAAAATTGTATTAAAGCACTTCTGTGTATTTTAAATATAACTTCCCAGCTCTGTGCCATGGAACTTCCACAGGAAATTCTGAGCTGGCTTGTCATTTTCATCAAAATTCTCTGTAAATCAGAGAGGAAAGTTTCACAATGCTGCATTGTGCTATTTCATCTTGCCTTTAGAGAAATATCAATCACCAGTCCCTTTTGATTACTGCTCTGGAAGCGTGCTACAACTGCTCCTTTTCATTCACTTATTTGGAATACCTTGTTACCCACATTAGCTTTATCTCACCCATATTAGGTATTTTATCTGCTATGTTATTAACTTGCAGGTCATGTCTGACATAGGCATAGCAGTTCATTTTATCAACATTCAAGAAAGCCTGGCAAGACTTTTTTACTCATGGGTGAAACACAACTAAACCTCCATCCAGATACCCTTCATTTGGAGTTCAAGATGCCTTCTCATAATTTCTGACAATTTTAAAGAAAACATGTTACCCTACATATCACAAATACGTGGCTATAATGGTATGCAAAACTTCCCTTTGCCTACCCTCCCAAAAGCTTTTCCTGGAGCAGAGTAAAATGAAAACAGTATTTGATTCAATCTCATTATATATTTTTCAGGATTTAAACTTACTCAACTTTGACAAATTAAGACAAATTTTGCCTCTGCTCACTTTTTAAAAACTTAGCATTTTATATATAATGAACCTGCCATGGTTTTGCAGAGCTTAATACCCATCTGGAATTGCCTCTTCTGTCTTTAGCTCACTCTTACAAACAACAAAAAAAACCCTACTGGCAAGCCTAGGTGTATGACTATACCATATGCTCAAGCCCACAGACTGGGGGAAAAACTAGGCAGTCTGGTTTTCTTCACATAGAAGCCTCAAAATCTGCTCGAAAATGGAGGTAGGTGACCGCATTTCTCAAAGTCGGACCTGGATTAAAAGCAGAACTGAAATCCATGCCATGTATTTCACAAAATCCTAGCAAATTAAGTGTACGTGAGAAATTCCACAGCTGCAAGTTTAATGGTTTAGAGTAGTGGAGCTAAAGGGTGGAGTATCAGAGCCGGACTGCTCTTTCCTATTGCACAGGAGGATTTTTATCACTAGATCAGCAGTAACGCTTTGGCTTGCTTCCAGCTGCGGATTTCCACAGCAACCTCGTTGGACTCAGGAAAGGCCTCGAGCTTCCTGCACGCAGAAGCACCAAGGGCCCCTCTGCAGATCTCTCTTCCATGTCCAAATAGTCAAACTCGACTAGATTCAGCCCACACTATGCTCTCTCTCTCTCTCCCTGAACAGACACGCTTCCCATAGCACAAAAGATACCAGAGCAAATTCTGAGGGCAGCAAGAAAAAACACACGGCAAAAAAACCCCCTCAAATGGATTAAGGCACACGGCAAGGGTTGATCCTAGTAATTCTGCTCTGTTTGGCAGTAATTCACAACAAACTACTGCCAAACTAAAAGAGAAACATTTAAAAAATATTTTAACCTTTATATGCTCACTTTACCCTATAGGCAAAGTAAGGAGATTCACTAATTACCTTTCAAAGTTTTCCTGTACCTTTCCTTGCTCTGAAACCCTTTATTTCACCACTAGGAGCTGGATTTCTTTTCTGCTTCTCTTTGCACCCCGCCATTAGCTTCCCACAGAGAAGCTGCATCTCTTACCAATGAACATTAAACAGCGGAGACGTAAATCCAGCAAAATTTGACATGCATGTGAAAGAGGGAATACAAACAAATTACAGAATCAACCTGCTCACAGAGAATGATGGATTTGAATTCTTCTATTTAACTTGCAAAATGAAGGGGAAAATTTCCAACTGCTTCAAAAACTAGAGGCGTATTGGTTCCAGCTGCCACTAATCCTCCTTTTCTGTAGTAAGGCCATCCAATACGATGAAACAATACAGTATTTTGACACTGGATACTGCACAGCTGCACCCCATTTTCAAAGGCAACAAAGTATACAGCAGCAAAGCTAAGCTGCATCAGGAATCGGGGATGAGGATCAAATTTTAAGTTTCTGGGCAGCCTTCATGTCAGTGCTTCTGAGAACAGGAAAACAGTAAAAATACGTGGGTTTGCTCACATTTGTTTTCTAGTAGACCCTGAAGCTATGCAATTTCATCTCTATATGCTCCTGGCTCCCCTGCTACCCAGAATGGTACCCTGAAGCACTCCTCAGACATTGGCATTGGGCAATCATCTGCGTAACACCTGAAAAAAACCTGCAGTTAAAACTTTTGGTCTTTTACAGAATCTATTCATAGAGCATTCCCAGAATTTTGTAGTTTTAGGTAGAATGGCACTGAAATCCTCTGATTTCCTAGGCATGTATAAGAACACAATGACAACACTACTGGCCCAGACCAAAGGTTCCCCTATTGCTATCCTACAAGGAAAGCCTCCTCCAAAGGAGTGGAAAAAATGATGATGCTTCTCCTCACATAGGCTTCCCCTATCCATAGTGCAAAGACATTCCAAACCAAAGGAAGTTTCTCTTCAACTCCCTTGAAGAGGCTACCTGTTGAACACAAGCACCACATAATCTGTGTATACATAGAAAACAGGAGTTCCCAGAGGATGAGGATTTTGTAAGTCACGGAAAACTGTGCACCACATCCATGATCAGTGTGATGGCACCAGGAGTGCCAAATTCACAGTGTTCCTGTGATAACTGATCTGCAGGCAAAGACCGGTCATGGATTTCCAGACATCCAAAAGCAAAATGAAATCCTGCTGCTTCAAGTGGGCTGCCATAAGTACAAAAAAAAAAAATAATAAATCTTGGGAAATGTTCAAATTCAAGTACAAGGCAATATGAATATGTCAAAGTGATTAAACAGCACATGGAAAATACTTTTTGCACACATACACATCTATATACATTATATATACACACCAGGCTTATGGTGCTGTTTGCACTTCAATAAAAAAGCCTAGCTGATTTTTCAATTTAAGACCAAATTATGTCCTTATGACTTAAGAGAAAGAGACTCCCATCCCTTTCGATATTCAGAATCTACTTTTGTAGTAAACATACTTACACGAAACCATGTAATTTGAAGTAGGCTGTGGAAGGGGGTTCTTAAAAATATTTTTGGAGTACTCTAAAAAAAACCCTCCCTTTTGGAAGATTACTTAACCAAACACCAGTGAAGTTATGACTTGCTCTCCAAAAGACAACACAATTCCATCAAATGTAGTTTTAGTTCACTAGGGAACTGCCAGACAGAAATATAGCTAGGGCATCAGAGTTGAATTTTCCATTAATCCCATTTTCTCTTTGGCTAGGCAGCCAAAGTTTGGATTCACAGTGTATTCAGATTTCTGGCTCCATATCCTGCAAAGCAGTTAGCAGGCTGGATTCATTCATTAGGCCATTGAGC
Source organism: Nycticryphes semicollaris (assembly GCA_013400055.1). Classification (NCBI taxonomy): domain Eukaryota; kingdom Metazoa; phylum Chordata; class Aves; order Charadriiformes; family Rostratulidae; genus Nycticryphes; species Nycticryphes semicollaris. The sequence goes on along the minus strand of VXBJ01004850.1, from coordinate 383,165 downwards.
TATCATCAATCACTCATAAGGTTTCACCCTCTGCACCACAAAAACCGGACAAATCCTCCCACTGAATTCAAGGTCAGTTTATTTCATGTGCTTTGGCACACTTCTGATCAGCAGTTCAGAGGTACTTCCCTGAACTGTCAGTAACTACAGAGAACACAACGAAAAAATTCTGAGGCGAGGACAGTACCATCAAGACTGGCAAAAAACCTCTTTAAAGACCTTAGTTTTCAAACTGTTCACCTCCATTAGTTTTGAGATGAGTCCCTGTTTGGTAGCACCTTCAGCTAATGTTACGTCTGTTCTTGCTGCCTGCTCCATTAAGAATGATTAGCTTTTTTAGGGACAAAATATAGGACGCACCTCAGTCTTTTAACAGTACCTTTAAAACTTCCTTTATAAACTGGAGTCATCTATCAAACGCCATTCATCGACGCAGCCTTTCAGGCCTGATGCTCTCACGCTGACACAGTAACTGTATTATTTACTTATATGTCTTGGGAGTTGACCACAAGCAACCCAAGCGTAAAATGGTGGGTTTCTTGGCCCCAAAGTTGGCAGTAACGTTTTTACCCCTTAGTGTGCTGCAGCTGAAATTGTTTTTTTCCCCAGTTGAGATGTCATCTGCATTCCACAGATGTTAAAGGCCAAGCTTCCTTATGCGAGGAATGAAGTTGCACATTTTCACAGCTCTAGAGACCGTCCCGCTGATACGTCTGGTCCCCATTTCCACCTTACGCAACCTCAGATTCCTGCAGAACCAAGCTGTCAGCCTCATCCACACACAGCTTCAAATCAAGTAATTTTTCTGGGATTACACATGCACAAGGCTCAACTTCACAGCAAGAGCTGACTGGCTAAAGCCAAATGTGAAATCACGTTTTAGGTGAACTACCCAAAAGCACACCACAAGAGAGCCATAGACTCCAGTTTCCTAAAGGAGGCTGCATCCCAGCCTGTAACTCACTAACCTGTCTGCTAATGAGACACTTGAGTGTAAGCCCTTCACTAACTTCACAGCAGTCAGAGGTTATAATATGCATCTCACACTAGGACCAAATAACATCCTCTACCAATTTAATACAGATTAACTTCATTTTCCACAAATTACTATGTTGCAATATGCAGATTAACTCCTCCTACAACTACTCTGAAGTCTCCCCATGACACTTCTACCTAAGTAAAATATTTTCCTTTAATTTGCACACAGTAAAAAAAAACCAAAAAAAACAAGAGCAGTTTTGCACCATGGGGTGGAGAAAAAAGTTTGGTGATGATAAAGAACTAAGACAACAATCACTTTTTCATGCTCACTGAATATGCAGGTTTCTCTGCAGAAGGAAATTAATTTAAAACATGTAATTCTACCAGGTTAGCCATATTTATGTAATTCCCTGTGAGGACAAATTCAGGATCTAATGGCTACATCTTACACTGCTGACCCAAAAGTCTTTTGGTAACATGATGTTATTTTCAGTTAGGAAGTGTTCAAGAGACAAATAAGATAGAAAACATTTAACCGTTTTCCCACAGTGTTGGTGAGGATTCTCTTCTTCTGGAGGCAACAGACTTGTTATTTTGGTATTGAATAGAAACATCCCAGATATGGAGTCATTAAAAATTCCATTCAATCCACATGCTGAACTTAGTATTTACACCCAACAACAGCCATCACATCCAACATAGGCAAATTTCAACTGCCATCCAACAATCCTCACAAGATTCTTCACCAAACTTTTCAACAGTTCCACAAGCAAAACTGAAAATCACAACTACCCTCATCTTCAGGTTCCATCTTGACATGATGTAGTACCCTACTGTGCATCACTTGTAGAGGTGCTTCATCATCCTTCTGCCAAATCTGTGAACGGCTACATTTTTTGACAACCAAATAACTTCTATGTTACTTGGTTAATATCTTTACATATGTATCTCTCTCTCTCTCTAGGTATGTATTGGGGTGTGTGTGCTTGTGCCTATATTTATGCACACACAAAGTCTAAACTTTTAACTTTCACACTGGCTGACTGCTGCAGTAGCTCTTGCATGGGGAACGCATGCTCACTGCTCCATAGCTGGACTGTACCTGGGCACACCTTTTATCCCAGGATGACTACAGTGATTTTGACACAGGTGACAGAGGCTATGGTCCTGCACTTACCCTGGGTGGGACAGTCTGCAGGGCTGTGATATAGTTCTCTAGAGCAATGCGGCGACGGTCATTCAGCATGGCTTCCACCCGTGCCATATGAGTCTCCACCAGCTGTTGTCTTTCGTTTGCTGCTTCTTGTTCCAGTGATTCCACTTTCTCCTGGAAATGCTGAAAAAAACATCCATCACAAAGGGAACAGTTGATAGTAGCAGAGACCGGCAGATGTGAACATCCTCATCTGCAAATCACCAAAGGCTCTCCCCACATCAGTCTAGCCTGGCTCCCAGGAACTCTGCGCTGAACGCACCTTTTCCTGATTTCCATGGGAATTGCTGATGCCCTGTATTCCTGAACACATGGCCATATTTTATTAAACTAATCAAATATTCCTGACATGTTCAACACAACCACTAGTGAATCCTTCATCTGCCCCCTGAGACAGTGGTTCAGCACCAGAGAATTGTGCCTAGAGGAGGGTGGAGTTTGGCAAGCATTTGCTCCCTGCCATCGTGAGGGCTTTCCAAGTGTCACCATGATTTCACGAACAAATCTACATGGGAAGCTGGTGGGGGGAAACATTCCATCCTGAAGGGAGCAACTATAATTTCTTATAAACTGGACACCAGCAGGAAAAATTGAGCTCAAACTTACTCTAATAGAGGAAAAGACTGCCTGGGTAAAGTGCACTGAGAGCAAAGCTATGCAATCTAATACACAATGCAATCTCATTCCAAATGTTACCTTTTTACAGTTTTGCATTGAAACCATTCTAGCAGTACTGAATAATACTTGACATAGCCACAGTGGGATTCAAGGAGTTTCTGGCTTGTCAGAATTTTTGAATTATAGTATAATTTTGGATGAAATAATTTTTGGCTGAGGGTTTCTTTCAGATAAAACTGATGGTGATTCCTTCCTTAAATCACATTTTTCCATCTCTGCTACGAGTTTAGGCCCTGCAGATTATGTTAGTTTATCATGGCCTAGATTTTGAAAGGGGCCTTTGGGAACTGAATTTTCAGTTCTCACTGAAGGCAAATCTAAATTCAAGTGAAATTCTGCCCCTCCACATAATCGCTTGCAATGTTCTGCACTGATGTTCCAGGGACTGGCTGCAAGGTACAGACAGACCCAGCAGCCACTAACAGCTGGAATCAAAAATAGCAACAGCACAAGCAGAGAATATTAAATCCCCATAGAAGCAGGTTTTAAAATTGTATCACGCCCAGCACCCCTTGTATTTTAACTGCATTCCCAGGTGGTACGGTTGTGGTTGTGTTTCCCTTTACCTGGATAACAGCTTTCTTGTCAGCCTTTGGCAAGTTCTTTGCTTGGTGTTCTGCCTCTTCCCACTCTCTCATGACCTAGCAAACAAAAACAAGCGGCATGACTTTCATATTTTCCCCTCTTGTCTCAGGGCTTAGCAACAGACAAGCACAAGCACTGCAGCTCCGACAGTCAGTCATCCTTTTATATTCCTCTCCTCCATTTATCTCTATTAAAAAAAGCAGTTGTAACATTTAACGAAGGTAAGAAGCTGTTATTAAATTACACAAAGACGGTACTTCTGTGTCTGAACATTGTGTCTAGCTCTCACAACTCTGCTGTGAAGCAACTCCTCTCAAGTGAGGAAAGTGGAGGTCTCTGTGGGGGAACACACCAACCCCTTTGCATCTCAGACAAACAAAACTGCTTCCATCCACTGTATGTCCTTGGTCAAAATGAGAGAATTTCAACTTGTTCTAAGTTAGACTTTTTTTTTTTGTATCTCAAAATTTTTTAGATTTATTTGGACTACACTGCTGGCCTTTGAATAGCACAGATCAAGACTTACACGCGATTCGTGCTAGTCTGTCCAGAAATAGATGTCCAACACTTCAAGAACTGAATATATTTATATTATATTTATATCTCAAGTACAACGCAGACAGAAAGTTATGTGGGACAACTTTCAGTACCATTCCTTTCAGTACCATTCCTTCTCAGCAACGTGAGAGACCACCTCCTCCTGTATCGCTAGGTAGTATTTAAATAGTCAGGGAAAGAGTTACTCTTAACTTGCTTTCCACGACACCTGAAACCATCTTGTGATTTTACTTAGGGACTTTACTCATTTCACAGCTAGATAGCAATCTCCTCAAGTAACACATTTTATGCAGGAACAATTGCTCTCACTGAATACAGCACATACAAATAACTTGTTTATTTGCAGGATTAGCACAATGTCATAAGACAGGAGAAACCTAGAAGCAATCACTCAAAATGTGCATTTCCTTTCCTTCCTTCCTCACCAAAACCCATACTTTCATACCATTTAACAGAAATAGTCAGACATACTCTTTCTAAAGTGGAATTTCTAAAAGCTCAGAGTCTGCAAGCATAACTGAAATTTTCATAGATTTTACCAAGATTACATAGATTTAATAAGTTTTACTCAGACCAATACCAAAGGCCAGACAAATTGTGTCTCACATCTGCAAGTTGAGCCTCCACCACTCAGCTCCTGTCTCATGCTCCCCAGTTTTCCCACATGCCCAACATGGCCATTCTGGCTGCTTCTTCATGGACAGACTAGAGAGCACTGGTGGTGCCCCAGGGTAACTAGGTGAGCCTGTGCCTTTAAAAAAACCCAAACACAACCAAACATGGGCTCAGAGATTCTTACAAGTCCCAGTCCTTGAAATGTAATCCCTTCAGTCCTATATAGGGCTTAGACCCTATTGATTAATCATCATGCAGACATCTGCACTCAAGACTGACTCAATATATGGGATTTTGCTGTCAAGTTTTCATCTTCCTTTTGACTCAAAGCCTGGGAATCTATTTCAAGACAGCAATAAATCAGTCATAATAAAAACAGATTAACTCACTCTCAGTGAAATTATTCACCTTTAAGAGATTCTGGCCTCAAAACCAACCCAAGAGTGTGGAGACATATATTTTAGGAATCACATAGTTTGGTTTGGAAGGGGCGTTAAAGATTGAGTTCCAACCCCCCTGCCATGTGCAGTGACACCTTCCACCAGACCAGCTTACTCAAATCCCCATCCAAACCAGGCTTGAACATCTCCATGGATGGGGAATTCACAGCTTCTCTGGGCAACCTGTTCCAGCATCTCACCACACTCACAGTAAAGAATTTCTTCCTAATACCTAACCTACACTCTTTCAGTTTAAAACCATTACCCCTCTTCCTATCACTACACTCCCTGACAAAGAGCCCCTCCCCAACTTTTCTATATGCCCCCTCAGAGACTGGAAGGCTGCTATAAGGTCTCCCTGGAGCCTTCTCTTCTCCAGGCTGAACAACCCCAACTCTCTCATGCTCCAGCCCCGTGACCATCTTCATGGCCCTCCTCTGGACTTGCTCCAAGAGGTCCATGTTCTCCTTATGCTGGGGACCGCAGAGCTGGACCCAGTACTCTCCAGGGTGGGATCTCATGAAAGCAGAGTAGAGGGGAAGAATCACCTCTGTGGACCTGCTGGCCATGCTTCTTTTGATGCAGCCTAAGATGTGGTTGGCTTTCTGGGCTGCAAACACACATTGACAGATCATATTAAGCCCAACGCTCCCCAGTTCTTCTCCTCAAGGCTGCTCTCAATCCATTCTCTACCCAGCCTATATTAGTACTTGGGATTGCCACGATCCATGTACAGGACCTTACTCTTGGCCTTGCTGAAACTTCGCAAGGTTCACACAGGCCCACCTCTCAAGCCTGTCCAGGTCCCTCTGGATGGCATCCCTTCCCTCCAGCATGTCAACTGCACCACACAGATTGGCATCACCAGCAAACTTGCACTCTATCCTGTCCATGTCACCAACAAAAATGTACACCGACTAAAACAGCATCAGCCCGATACTGACCCCTCAGAAATGCCACTTGGACACTGAGCCATTGACTGCAAGAACTGCATTACAACCTACATGAACTCAGCCTAAAAGTACCTCCTTAATTTACCTTACCTTCTCATCAGACAAATATGCACTGACACACAAATTCCAGCCAAGCTCTAGGGAGGTAGGAACCCAAAATTTACATGAAGACATGAAAATTCATTTGCAAGGGGTTGTAGTAAGCAACCAGTGACAGAAAATATGATGCACAGTGCACTGAAGTTACAGGTCGCCTCCCCACCAGTTACTTTCCCAGTATTTGAGCACAGGAGATGGATGAACCAACACCACAATTTAGAGCACCACGACATGTTCTGGAAAAAACAAAGCCTTATTAATGCTCGCAGTGCTGTTGTGTATACATGCACATTAGGTATTCATCTCTGAATTGTACACTTAGGCTGTATGATTGTGGAGGCCAAGAAAACTTAATTCATGTATAGAGGCAGTACTTTTCTAGAGACCTGAAATGTCACTGCTGCCAAGATGTGAACATTACAGAAGACCATGAAATTATGGGGTTAAATTCAGTCATAAACTACAATGATGTGCTCGAGCTTGAGCACTGGCCTAGGTTAGTAACTTCATGATCTTGTTCTCCCTCCTCTTCCTTTATGTTTTTAAATCACATCTCTGACATCTGCTTAACACTCTTTTTTCACTGTGAATGAGCAGTTGATGGGTTTTCAAACAACAGTTCCCTTGCCGTCTTTATCCCCCAAACTAACCCTCTGTTAATCCATGTGATGAAAACAAGTCTTGTGGGTAATGTGATAAGGAGACCTTTGGCTAGTCCAGGTCTCTCTGCTTGTTTTATTTCTCTAAGACTTTTAAGGCACAAAAGTCAGGATGATAAACTGACAGCTTACACAGCTAGTTGGGAGGGATGTAAATTACAGGCTTCAGAGTTCAGCGCTGGTGCAATGAGAGTGAATGGCTTGTGATAAAAAACAGAATTACATGGCTGTTTGCAGAAACAGCGCTCAATGTAAAGACTGCAGAAGCTGTGCTTTGACTGCAATTTTTTGCAATTGAGAAGGTTTCAGTGGTTGAAAGCATCTCTGTGTGTATGCTAACTAACTGAAGATACAGCTGCCCTACAGCTATCTACGGGCAGTCATGCTAGCACCCACAGAAGACTTCTGATCTCACTGGTCATCACTTTAGAGAATGATGAGCGACTAAGAAATGACGTAGCACTCTCTAGGAAAGCAAGGAGCAAGAAGAGGGGAAAAAAAAAACAAAACCAAGCCCAAATACGCATGTGCAGAAAAAGATTTAACTTGGCCCCTACGCGCTTATAAACCTCTTTTCCTTCATTAAAAGCATAGACCTATCAAAGCCACACAGATTTACAGCTCTTCAAGGCTTGGCAGCTTTGTGCAGGGAAAATTACAATCTCTGGTTGAGATTTAAGAAACATGCCATTTCAAAGTCAAACTTCTTAAGAACTCAAGAATTAGTGCCTAGCAGACTCCTTTTGAAATTGAGCTGGACAGGACAGCAAGAGGAAGAAAAGAAGTATGGAACGAGTCATTCATTATTAATGCTAAACACAAAAATCTCGTTATATCGAGAACAGCAGAATGTATTCCCACTTTTTATACTGGAGCACAGAAGCAGCATATCTGCAAGAGAAGAATTAGGACAGACATTTTGGGATTACAACATTCAGACCAGCAGAGATGCTTGCCTGAAGGTTTCATGAGTTAGAAGGTCAAAGTGATTCCAATAAGATGCCTACCTTTGTCAAGGGCTTTGGTTCCACACTTAAGCCTTGACCCTTTTTCTGATAACAACATCATTAAAGGTTTCCAAAAAGCCCTGACTGTAACTGAGGGGGTACTCCTACTAAGCTGTCCGTCAGCTCTAAGGGAGGAAACTGCCCTCCCATACGCAATTGTAAAGATGGTAGGAACTAGGGAATATAGGGACCAGTAATATTTAAGATCTTTGTTGGGGACATGAACATGTCAGGGACAGTGGGATTGAGTGCATCCTTAGCAAGTTTGCAGATAGCACCAATTTGAGTGGTGTGGCTGATACTCTAGAGGGAAGGGATGCCATCCAGAGGGACCTTGACAGGCTTGAGAAGTGGGTCTGTGCAAACCTCATGACCTTTAAGGTTGCTTCCAACCCAAATCATTCCATGAGACTGTGGTGCCACTTGCACTAAAATCAGCTGAAGGCCTCTTTAGGATGTTGGAAGTATTGGCATGCAATGATAAAAAAAAATATCTTCAACATAACATTATCCCTGTTCAGACTGGTTGGGGATTGCAGTATTTTCAGATCTTTGCTTTTGAAATGAACTTCCAAGAAGCAAGACTATTCTAGGAGACAGACAAGGTATCATTAGGTTCCTATCATAAGCACTGTACACACTATGATTCCTAAAATATTGTAAACAGCCAGGGAAAGAGTAAATTTAAGACATGAGGATGTCACAAGCTGTTTGAAGGAAGAAATGTATAAATAAACTGCTCCCTTGAGTAAGGTTCAAGCTCTGGTTCCACCAGGCTATTTGGCAGCAACTATTTAAGTGAGGGAGCTGTTACAGCATCGTGCAACCAGTTAGCATAATCACTCTCTGTTACATATCAGAGAACAGCAAACATTTAACTGTTACACATCGCTGAATGGCTATCCTGTTTGTATTGGACCATAGCTTTGCTGCTGTTTGGAGCTGCATTAGTAATGCTTGGGAAAAGCTCAAAATTGTATGTTAATGTAATTCTCTTCACAGCACTACCTAGGTGAAGGCAGAAAAACTTTGATGGTCTGGAGTCTAAAGGGATGGGCATGGATTAAAACAGTCTGAACCAGAGGTGCATCAGGTCATCGTACAAAAAAAAAAAAGTAATAATAAAAGAAAAAGAAAAGCACAGAGTCCCCTTGCAAGGGAGTCTGTGAAAAGAGTTGTAAGATGTGAACAGGCACAACCATCAACAGAAGCTGGGTCTCTGCCTATGCAAATATCTTTATGCAAGAGAAAATAAAATGTGAGTTGTAAGAATATCATGGTAAACAAAGGGAAAACTCAGAAAGAGGATATACAGAATATCTGCATTTGCCCTGATGACATTGTGATTAAAATATTTAATTTCAATTTAATTTTTTAATGATAAACTTATCTCCTCATTAGATGACTGTTTTATATGTGAACTAGAATTCATATGAATTTTTTATTAGTTAATTGCCTGCTGCAAAATATACATCAAATGTTTACAACTGTTTTATTAAATACAAGAAATATCTGTTTTTAGTGAACAAGTTGGTTTATCTCAGATTATGACAATTATCAAGATTAAGGAATGACTTGATCTTGTTCCAAAACCACTGACCTCTCTTTTTAAAAGAAGAAAAATTGGCATTTCTGCTCCTGTATAATCCCCCATTTCTCATCTTTGAAAGAACTGGACTTGAAGCTATCCTTTGGGCAAATAAAAATGAATAATCATGGTTGGTGCTGCTGAAGGACTTGCTAGTGACTGTTACTAACTTTTTTTTTTAAGAGAAAAACATTGACAGAAAAAGCTTACTAAGCTAATTTATTTAGTATTGTTTTTAACAACAGAGCCTCCAATTAATTTTTAGTTAAAGGCATATTAAGAATCCACCTGATTTTCAAGAAAATGCAAGATATAAATAAATTGCCAAGAAAGCAGACCAGTGTTATGGGACACAGACGTATCACAGTTCACATGAGGAATAAAAACACAGCATGGTATAGTAACAGGCTTTTCTATCTCTCTGTAACTTCTTGTATTTTTTTAAACGTGTACTATTAATTGGGAGAGGATAGCTCAATGTTGTACAAGACATTACTCATAGAGCAGAAATCTAATTTTTAAAAAACTTAAGTTAACTCTCTTTTGAAAGCTCTGCAGGGGTTCTATGTACTTCAAGACATATGTACCTTAAGCTGTGATTTCATAATGAGCAGCTTAAACAAATTAAAGATAAAAGATGTTCTTTCTTGATCTTACTATCATGCTGCTGTTTCCCAGGTCTGATTTAGTTTGCAGAACTGGCAAACTTTTTTTTTGGAAGAGTGACATTGCAGTGAGATAAGGGAGTTGACCTGCCTCACCCCGCTGCTGAGCGCTCATTAGCACTGACAGAAAGGATGGCTGGGAACCTGCTAACGAGGGCAGAGCACATGCAGCACCAGCATGATCTTCAGTCAGACCCCTGAACCACAGCCTTCATTTACGAGGTTGCCCCAAATGTGCATGGTAAAACGGGCAGTGCATTTAGCCAGAAGTTTTCTGATGCTACAGCTCAGTGCTTTTCCCGTAATTTTGCTGGCCTCAAGCACAGATGTTGCAGTGTATCTCTGTATAACGTTTTCTGGGTGCCTGTGCATTCGATTAGCTCTTTTCCACAACCCATGAGCTTCACAGAACATACAAAATACACAGTTCACCCAAATACTGCCAGTAATTACTCAAGCTTAGCCTTGACACTGCATATGGGATTTTGGAGACAAACCTGAAGCCACAGCAAGAATCTGAGGGCTGTTCCAGGGAGATCTGCCATTTTCACTGACCATCCTTTGCTCTCAGGACACCTGCCCCTACACTGATTAACAGGGCTGTTTCAAGAAAGGGGAGTTAATAATGGGATGACAACTGTCTGGCTGTGGCAGGAGCTCACTACAGTTCTGGGCCCCTCACTACAAGAAGGACATTGAAGTGCTGGAGTGTTTCCAGAGGAAAGCTACCAAGCTGCTGAGAGTTCTAGAGAACAATTCCTTTGAGGAGAGGCTGAGGGACCTGGGCACGTTTAGCTTGGAGAAGAGGAGGCTGAGAGGAGACTTCATTGCCTTCTACAACTACCTGAAAGGAGGTTGTAGAGAAGTGGGTGCTGGCCTCTTCTCCCAAGTGAATAATAACAGGACCAGAGGAAATGGTCTGAAGTTGCAGCAGGGGAGGTCCAGATTGGATATCAGAAAGAATTACTTTATTGAAGGAGTGGTGAGGCACTGGAACGGCCTGCTCAGGGAGGTGGTTGAGTCACCATCCCTGGAGGTATTTTAGAAGTGTGTAGATGTGACACTTCAGGGTCTGCTCTAGTGGCCAAGATTCTTAGGGGTTTTGTGTGTGTCTGGTTGGACTTGATCTCGGAGGTCCTTTCAAATCATGATGATTCTGTGATTGTGACCTCTCTCCTCTGCTGGGCAGGCTGCATGCACCACCTTCTTTATTCTCCCGATTTGCAGCTTGTCCTTCCCAAACTGAGTCCAACAGGCACGCAGAATTTTGGATACGAAGAGGATTGGGATGAGCTGCTCCCTTGGCAGGAGAGCAGCAGGCAGGGGCCTCGATCTCCTCCCTCCCTCCCTCCCGACTCACCCCATGGCTGCAGGTGGCTCCCAGCCGGGTGCTGCACACACCCGCGCTTTGGCCACCATTTTTTTTTTTTTTTTAATGAAGATGTTAATCTTCCAGAAGAAAAGAAATGATAGCACTTCAAAAAGCATTAAATTGGGACTACTTTGTCTTTTTAAGGAGGAGACGGCTTGTTTGTGCTACAACGCCTCCCAAGCAGCGCCAGATGGGGAGCACATATCTTCCTATCTATTAAGTGTCACATTCTTGGCATGTGGTTTGCACCCATCAGGTGACTGCTTCAGGTAAGATGCCCTGCTCTATTTATTAGAGAAGTGACAAGTATAGCTACAGTGCCAGCTTATTCTATGAACTGGATTTCAGGCTTACTCAAACATTTTAGCACAGAGCTAAAGGTTAATGTGTCAGTAATACACAGAAACACTGAAAATGCAACTGTTCCAATGAAAAAATGTAGTAAAATTGCTACGTTGATAAACACAGTGCATCTGAGTTATACTACATTCATTTTTGTGGTTGTTCCACCCTAAAAAAGATATGCACCACAAGCTTTCCTTTAAACTTTTTATATTTTTTACTTTGTTTCTATTACATCAGAACTGTCACAATTTTTGGCAATTGGCATCGCTATTATAAACCCTGATAAACCCTGTTTCTGAGTGGATAGCTCGTCTCTTAGTGTTCAATAGGATTTAAAACAGTGTACAGTTTCAGACTACGTAAATCTTTTTGATTAAAAGATAGAAAAGGGTTGATTCAGTTGGATTTTTGTTCAGTTCAATTTCCAAGGCATTAATTTTTCTTCTTTTCTTCCGTTTTAGATGCATTTCATGTTACCTTGAGGCTCAAGACCATTAGATAAACATATGTGATCTTATGTTACCCCAGGGCACAGCCATGTATGCGTACACTCAGGGAACGAAGCTAATCACAAGCAATCTCTCTCAGCTGCTGCAAAGGAAGAACAGCTAATACACTGGTCAAGTTCTTTGCTTCAAAACAAGAATAATCTCTCAAACCAAACATTCTTCCACAAAGATGAGAGTGATTTTTTTTTTTTTTACAGACTTTTTTTCCCCTTTTTACACAAGTAACTGCAGTGACTCACGCTTGCAGCTGTGACCCAATGACAAATGTATTCCCCAACCCGCTGAATTCTTAGATAAGAGTCAGAAAGGCAGCAAATGGTGTATTTCCAGCACTGCAAATAGGTAGCAGAGCTGGCTGAAGCCTTGGGAAATGAGAAGATTGAATGATCCCCAGCGTCTTATGACTTGACAGACCAAACATTTAGGAATAAAGAAATTTCCCCTTACCTGAGACATCCTTTCACGGTGCTTAGCTTCAAGTCTCTCCTTGGCTTTCTGGAAATGGGCATGTTCATTCTCATCTCCAGGTGTCTCCAAATACTTGTCAACAGCATCAGGAGTGCTAGCGGCTGTGGTAGGGACTGAGGTAAAATTTTGAGGAGGGGAGAGGGAAGAGAGGGGGAAGAAAAGGAAAATTTCTATTTCAGTACAGGTAAAAGTTAGTTGGACCAAGCACGAAACTTCTGTTCTAATTTCCATTGGAATAAAGCCATTCATTTAACCTGACAAAGATATAAGAATGTGTTTTAGGTGGGTATGGTACACACAACAAGTATATAAAAATATACAAGGATTCCTGCACCATTTTGTAAACCAGAACAGACTCTTCAGAGTGAGCAAAGCAGTGTTATTCAAACAGGTTAGAAACTGCTACCAAAGGGAAAAAAAAGCCCAGTAATGACTGAAGTACATAAGCCAGCAGAAAGCCCTTTGCAAATTTACATGCTCTGTACGTTTATTTTTAAAACGTAAAGTGTAACATGAGTGCCAATGCAAATACATTTTAAAGCACCTACAGACCCCATAGCACCCTAATGAAATTCTTAAATCTTTCCTTAGTGACAGGTTGGCCTCACAGGTATTTACTTCATTTGTAAAAACTTTGTTTAAGTAAACCTCGCAGGGATGCTGGAAACAAATCTGTAAGCTTACAGTAATTGCCTAGTTATCCGTCAGGAATGGCTAGCAATACCTATCACACAGGTATTGGAAAGATTTGCACTTGGAATAATTCAAGCTAAGTGAGCAACAGTTCATTCCCTATGCATTGACAACTAACAATCTCTATATTACTTAGAGTAACATTTCTGTACCAGGGCCTTAACAGCAATTTAAACAACTCTTTAGTGATTATTAACTATTTCCTTTCAATTATATTGTCCCTAAATATTTAATTATATAAAACATTAGCTTCATTCCCATGGTCACATTTAGTTCAACAATTGCAAAATTAATTTTAAAATTCTAACAAAAGAAAGACCATACATATTTTTAAGTAAGACATGCACAACTATGTGTACTATAATTAACTTCACTTACAGAGGTAATACATTTTAATAGATAAATACAGGTAGGGAAAAAAAGCCAGTACTCTCCCACACCCCAAACATTTCTCAATGTCTTCAATAAAAGCAAACTTTAATCTGAAGAGCAGACCGAGTATTACCAACCAGTATTTATTTATGACTACTTTCCCCAAAACAGGTTGAAATCTAAACACAACTATATGAAATGATTAAAAGAAAATACTTAAAGCATCAGTTAGAAGTACATCATGTTAATCTCAATGAAATACATCTGCAAATTTCAAGAAAAACTTAAACCAAGATCCACCCTTTTCCTCCAGTTTTCCCTTAGATATATAAACCCAAAAGCAAAACAAACAGAACTCCCCAAAATGAACACAAAGCCTTTGGATGTGGCTGCGTTTGAGATATCACTAAATGTTCTCTGCAACAGGCATGAAATGGTTTTGGCCGCTGTTGGTATAAACTGCACAATGGATTTTTAAGTTACTTGATCAAAGGAAAGGCCTTGCTTGTCTCAAACCAGCAAAAAATATTTTACAAACAACCAGAGATATTCCAATAGAGAAGCCATAGGCAGCACAAATTATCACTCCTCCCACCATTTTTAGGTTTGTTTCATAAATACTTAATTACAGTTTACATTTTGTAAAATTCTGTATTTTGCTACTGAAGTACTGTAACAAACAGGAACAAATAAGCTTCGTGACAAGCCATACAATCCCCCCAAAATATTTTCAGTGGTTACTCTCACAACTTCAGTTAATGTAAAGTCCCCAATGCAGTTATAAAAGCACCAAAATTCTCTATCTTTTTAAACTCTTAATAATCCATCTTCAATAACATGGTTTGTACTGGGGTGCAGTGCTGCCTGATGAAAAGGCTACAACCAGTACAAGCAAATTCCAAAAACAAATCACCCAAAGTTCAGACAGAGTGAAAACATCTCTCATCTCTGTAATGCTCAGAAGTATTTCTAAATATCTTCACCTTTTAATCTGCCAACCACCAAATTAATTTACCCTTTATCTTTCCTGAAGCTGCAGTTAAGTATAGTGCATTTTAATTCCATTTAGAAAATGGAAAGAAAATTTTGTTTCAAAGCAGGAAGAAATTGAAGAAAGTCAGACCAAGCAAAGGCCATCCCTTCCAGGCTCATGTTTCCTGACAGGGGTTCACCAAGCACCTAGGCAAGAGCAGTAAACACTCTCTTGTTATGTTTAATGCACCCTGCGGAATCTTCCTTCAGCACTCCAATTTTGTTGTTTTCTGATCTGGTTTTTTTTTTCCCCAAAAAAAACCCCAACCTTACATGAGATTCAACATTCTCAACCTGGTGTGTTAATGATTTCTATGATATAATCAGACCCTGTGTGAAAAGGATGCCCCTCTGCCTACGCCCTCCATCACTGCCTCTGCAGGACACAGCAGGGTTTAGCACCAGAAGATCAAATGAGGGAGAGCTCTAGTGCATTCGCTGTCCTTCTCCATCTTTTACAGATTGCCCCACCTCAAGTACTGTGTGCAGTTTTGAGCCCCTTACCACAAAAAAAAGTCATTGAGGTGCTGGAGTGGGTCCAGAGAAGGGCAACAACACTGGTGAGAGGTCTGGAGAGTAAGCCTTAGGAGGAGAGGCTGAGGGAGCTGAGGTTGTTCAGCCTAGAGAAAAGGAGGCCGAGGCCTTATGGCTCTCTACAACTACCAGAAAGAAGGTTGTAGAGAGGTGGGGGTCGGTCTATTCTCCCAAGTCACAGGTGATAAGGCAAGAGGAAATGGCCCCAAGTTGCACCAGGGGAGGTTCAGACTGGATATCAAGAAAATTTTTTACACTGAGAGGGTTATTAAGCATTGGAATGGGATGGCCATGGAAGGGGTTGAGACACCACCCCTGGAGGTACTTAAAAGATGGGTTGACATAGTCCTCAGTGACACGGTTTAGTGATGGGTTGGATTTTTTTATCAGTTAGGTTGATGGTTGGACTAGATCTCAAAGGTCCCTTCCAATCTAGAAAATTCTATGATTCTATTAATTTTTTTTAAACAGAACTTAAGTCTGTACAAATGTAAGTGGAAAGAAGTGACAATATAAATAACTGTCCAATAAATTATGCAAATGCAACCTTTAATGTATTGAACAAGAAAAAAGGTCACTGGCATTTGCACTGAGATCAGTAGAGCCACCTGTACATTCAAGGCCTGATTTTCAAAAGCTCCTGTCTCACACACAAAGCCTTTACAACCCTGGCTTTTTGTACAAGTGCTGACTTCCCACCAGGATGCTTGCTTGTGTGTTTCTGAACAGGTGAGAGTAGTGGGCGCCGAGAATTGAAAAACCTGATTTCAGTGCCTGGTGTCAAGCTCAGTCCCTTCCAAGAGCTCTGCAAAACCAAATCGAACAAAGCCTGAGACAGCCAGGTTGTGCCCAGGAGCATGAGAAAGGCTGCGGGGCAGTACATTGATACCCGACCACAAGCTGCTCTTTCAAGCTAACGCTGAAGGGGGTGATGCTAACGACGAGGAATACTGCGTAGGAGGAGAAAGCTACTACCTCTGACCTTGTGCAAAAGGCAAGAGGGTGGTGTAACACCAGACACAGCTCTCCGTTATATGTTCCCAAAAAGAAAGAGGGCTTGCCAACAGGCACATGGGCTGACGGGAGCTTGAGGGCCCGTCTGATGGCAAGAAGCTCAATCAGTTACACTCATCCACCAGGGAGCGGACCACTGTTTGACTTTGAAAATCTCTACTGAGAAAAGATTTCTGACAACAGCCTTATCGGAAAGAAGCAATTGAGGTCTGACGGTTGGAAACTAAAGCTAGGCAGAAATAAGGCTGGAAATCCAGACCAGAAATAAGCCACCCACTTGCAGTAGTTAAGTGTGATTACGTATTTAAAAACTTATGCAAATATATGCTGATTCACCCAAAAGCATCCTTGAAAACATCCTGCTTCAGCATCTCCTTCTGAAACCCAGCCGGCGAACAGGCACAAAAGCAAGGAGCAAAACAGGTGTTTTCTCCCTCCCTGCTTGCTACTGGCACCAGTCCATGCCCGGCACACAGTGGAGCAGGTCGAGTTTGCACAAAGCCAGCCGTAAGGGCTCAGCCTGCTGACCGCTCCTGGAGCGTTTATTCAGCCACTGGTGGCTGCAGAGACCAATCAACCTCCCAACACCAACCACATGTCACTCTGCAAACAGAGGCATTGTTTAAACTCTTAAAGAACAGGGATAATTTTCATTAAAAAGTTCAGTGCGTATGTTTAGGAAAATACTAGAAGGCGAGATGAAATGGTCATGTATGCTTTTGTTTTCTGTTGTAACTGTGATTCAGAAGCAGTCTTTTTACACTTGGTTAGCTATTCACGTAATTTGAAATCAGAGATGTTTCTCTAAGAGAAAATAACCAGTCTGCTTTAAAACAAATAACCATACAAGATTTTGCTTCCTGTATTTACAAAGCCTGCAAATGATGTGGAGACTTCTCCATCCACTATTTCAAAAAAGTAATAATCGTAATTATCCATAGGATGTTAAAAACCCCTTATGATTCCAACACAACAATAACTGACAGCCTACCCTCACCCCAAGTGATACAAAAAAATAGTTACAAAAATACTGACCCTCCCTTCTTCTGCATAAAGCAGAAACATTTTAAAATTTCTTCATGAGCATTGGCACAAAATCTAACCTTTGTAGTCCAATACATTTGGGAACTTTGTTTCTAGAGACTTATTGCATGTTTTCTCATAGTAAACTGGGAACATTTGGGCAGACATCAGTTAAATGTGAGGATTCCTTAAAAATCTGCATCCTGATCTCATTTTTTGACCACGCCTGCTCTTAGAAGGAGGTTTCATTTTTTATGTATTGCTTGTTTTATAAGGTAACTCATTCTACTACTGCATGAAGACTGATCAAAAAGCGTGTGTTGACAGGTGTGGAAGAGATGCAGTACAAGATGACATTTTCTTCACACTTGCACTCATTTTACCTGTCAATTCTTTTATTAGACTTTAAAATCCTAACCTTCCTGTAGACAGGAGTTCAATAAAACAGCCAAATTATGCTCTACACATTTTCCCATTTAACAACAATCCCTACATATCAAGAAGACCAGAGAGGAAAAAGAAGGCAAGAAAAATGCAATAATAGGCCCCCAGATCCTGTTTTACTATTTTGCATAACAATTAGCAATCCATATCAGCCTCTCCAGTGGAAGAAAGAACAGTCAACTAACCAACCTCAGATGAAGCGAAAGGATTAGCAGGTGCCCTTTTTCTGAATGACACCGGCTGTTGAATATAAGATGGGAAACGATTTGAAATTAAATCATTACCCAACTACAATGTAGCTTTCAGTGGATGCATTCATTGCTTCTGAATTCCACATACGTAACTGCCTCATTATTGAAGGATTAAGATCAAAGCTTTCAGTTGTTGACTAAGATCACAACTAATTATAGCACTTCTGAAAATCGCAAGTGCATATGAAATATCTTTAGCAAGAAGGGCTTCTATTATTGCTACTGCTACCTTGTGAAATGAGCTGTTTTTATAGAAGGTATCCCCATTCTTTTGTGAATAAGCTACTCCACTTCCAGTGGGGTGGCAAAACCAATAAAAAGAATCTAAACAACAGGAAAATAGCAATTACCTTTTTATTACAAAACAGACAGATTACTGACTGAATGATACAAGACAAATGAAGGCCGAGAAGGGTTTATCTAACATTGGAGCAAATTACCATGGTTTTAAACATAGGGAAAAGGAGGTACCAGGACAAGCTTTTACATAAGTAAATTATATTAAATTTAACAGCTTCGTACTTGGAGAAAGGTGTGTGCCAAAATGGTATGCTTTCTAGTAGAGATCAATACTGGGGCACAGAATAGTAAGTGTATTTACATACTATATATAATCTACTGTATCGTAGGGACAACTATTCTTGTTCTTAGCACTGTAAGCTGGACCAGCAGGCAAAGTGCCATACCTTTTCACTTTTAATTACTTTCTCTTCATACACACTTTCACCAAGACCACTTTATGATCCCTGTCTAAAACTAAATAATAAAGAGGAGGGCAGAGTTCCTCCCACAGTCAATAGCACAATGGAGAACTCGCGAGAATGACAACCAGACATACTGCCAGTTTTAGCATTTTACCCTTAAGTGACAGACTGCTGCTGCTGGTGGGGTTTTTTTTGCAGTTTTGGGGGGCAAACAGACAGCACTATTGTGCCCTGAGGGTTGGTATCACCCCTGGACTGGCAGGAGTTCTGGAAGCCAGATTTTTTGCCTTGTGGCTCATCAGCACATCTCCCTGCACAGAAGCTAATTGCAGAGCAGTAAACTGTCCTGCCCATGATCAGAGCCTGGTACTCCTGGTCCTTCAGGCCACTCAGCTCCAGCTGTCCACTTTTAAATTTTCACCAAAGATTATCAATAATGCTAACTCCCATTATGTTACTCATTGATGTTAAGGCTCACTCATTTCAAGTGCATATTTATCACACTCATAGCCATTCAGCTAGGTTTTATTTATCTTACCCATTTGCTTTATCCTCATGTTTTGACAGTTATCTTTAAGAAACCTCAACATTCTTTGAAAGTAAATAGTTCTTCATAAAATCCAAGGAATTCTGACTACATTGGTGGGGTCTCAGAAAGCGCAAAACATGGACTGACAGACTAGATTAAAAAATACACATATATTCTTCTGTCAGAGAAAAATACGTGCATGTTGGTACTGAATTAAGAAAAAAAGCTCCCTGTAACAGGAGCAGTTGCATGCTCAGGGATCACACCTCAGGCAGTAAAAAGAATCATCAGTTCTGAGACTCAACTTCTCCACCTTCCATTTCAAGCTGCTTCTTAGCTTCCAGAATGTTGTTAAATTAGATGAATGTTTCTGAAGTGGATTAGAAATCACATGGTTTAAAAACGTCTCCTAGTTTAATTGAAAGAGATTCCAGGCACAGGTGACGTAAAGAGAGTTAACACACGAAAGAGGCCCCAATGGTCCAGACGGGGTTTTATTACCCATCAAGGCTAAATCACTTTGTCATAAAAGACTGTGTATAGTTAATGCAATATTTCATAACTTGCATTAGTATTCAAAGAATAATTACAGGTCAACATAGCAACATTGGCCTGAAAATATGATTAAGTGCATTAAGAGAAATCATATGTTAAAAACTTACCTTTCTTGATCTTTACTTTGCAAAGACTGATCCTATCTTCCTCATATATGTTACAATTTAAATATTTGGTATGGCATCTAAATAATGGGCAGCTTCGAAAGAGTTTATTGAACTCCTTCACAGAGACTTCTTAGAGGGACAAAAATAAGTAAATAATGCCATATCCATATTATTCCTTGTTTATTGCCTTAACTAATGCTTACAGTTGCCACCTAAATTAGATTTAACTTAAATTTTCTCACATAAGAATCCTTCTGTGTAAGAGCTTCAAGATACATTTCCTGCCCATGTACAGCCAGAACTTGGTACTTGTATTTTTGCTGCATCTCCATGAATGCAACTTCCTTTTCACCAGCCCTGACAAATGCAATTTTTGCCTTGCTTGTATCCATTCAATACTCATCTTGGCCATTAATTGCCCAGATCATCCCCCTCTGAGTTCTTCGATTCATGTCATGCTTGGGAGAAGGTCCCTAAAGCAACCCTTCCTAAAGCATCTTTGTAATACTCTGCTTCAAGGTCACTCTGTTTTGATGTGTCACCATAAATTTAAATATTTATTATGGAGAAAAACAACCTATGAAGTTCTTCACCTGATACACCAAATGAGATTGCTGTGAACAAATACAAGACAGAAATATTCTCCTGTACATGCCTTCTGCCAAGGTTATAAACAAGAGTCATCAAGTTACACAATATTACAAAGAAAGAACTGTGGTTAGGCCCTACCAAAGAAGTTGCAGTAAAACCAGTGTCTACAACACACTAACTAATAAAACTCCCAGTGCTGGAAATTATCAGTAGTCTAACTCTTGTATATGAGAACATTT
This sequence comes from Nycticryphes semicollaris, assembly GCA_013400055.1. Classification (NCBI taxonomy): domain Eukaryota; kingdom Metazoa; phylum Chordata; class Aves; order Charadriiformes; family Rostratulidae; genus Nycticryphes; species Nycticryphes semicollaris. The sequence goes on along the minus strand of VXBJ01004850.1, from coordinate 362,342 downwards.
GCATCATTTCCCTTTTGAATCCTAAACTTTACTCAATAGCTTTTTAAAAAGGCCCAGTCCAACACTGGCTCCACATGTGGTTCAAGGGTGAAATACAGTGCAAATTTGTATAGATGAAGAAACTGTGTAAATAACATCCACTAAAGGTGGTAGTCAATTTACAATTTAAATAGATTACATTAGAAGTCATCCCATGACAGCTCCTAGGCACCGAATGAATGAAGACCAGCAAAAAACCATGCTTTTCCTAAGATTTCATTTACACTATTCAAAATTGGCCTCAACTTCACTAAGACATGCAATCCGGCTGAGTTTTCATGCCAGCGAAAAGTAAAAACCAGCAGATACAGGCAATTCATGCTGGAAATGGTAGAAGAGGGACACATTTAACTAAAGTTTTGAGAGGTAATGTCCCCTTTACTGCTAATTTGGGAAGCAGTAAGACAACTGAAAATAAAGAGCCTTTGCAATGAACCAATAGGCTGGCCTAGTGTACTTGTAATAACTTGGTGGCTTTTATTCATTCAAATAAAAGACTTTGTACTTATGTGAAATGCTTCCTTGAATATCACTACTTATAAAGGAAGACTTTAAGGATTTTGAATGTTAGCACTAGACTGCTGTATTTTAAATTATACCTCCTGTAGTGCTGTGACAAATTAGCATTGTAACTAGTTGCTGCAATGACTATTTTTCAGCACTAAGTGCATTGTCAAAAAAAACAAAAACGCATTCTGGGCATGAAGCAATGTGCAAGCTCTGCTGCTTTTTATAGACAACTCCCCCATAAATCTCACAAGCAGCAAAAGGGCAGACTATCACCTAGTCCAGATGAATGTGCTCTAGATGTGGTCTTCCAGCCTCCTACCTGACCTCGAGCTCAAGCAATCTCTGAAGCTGTACAGATGAAATAAGCAATCGCTCAGTAAATATGATGAAGGATTACAATGTGCTACCTAACTAAAAATTGGGTATATTTTACCATCCCGCTTACAGGAATGCACTGCAGCTCTTCAATGCTTTAGACACTCTGGAAGTTGACACGCTGGTAAGTTTAGCCACCAAAATCTCTTACTTCCTGCTAACTAGGGAGATCACAAATGGATAAAGGAAATTCCTGACAACAGCACTATCATCTTATAAGACTTTACTGTTAAAAGGCACAGAATGTTATTCACAGTACCTCTGAAGAGAAATTAAACTGCAAAACGCTAGAGGTCATACATTTTTCCCTCATTTAAGACCATGAACTGGGAACACGATAAGGCTGATTTCATCAATTATCAGGGACAGACTGATTAAAATGTAGGCAAGCCGAAGCTAGCCTATATGAAAAGCACAAGTAAGATTGTATGAAACATATTAGTTTTAGTCTTGTGCGCAATATTTTACTCTGTATTTAAGAGGGTGCAAAATTCCATGTATATTATGAAATTCTAGTTTTTAGAGTGTATCTTTTCCATCTTCCATTTAAAATTGAAATAAAGTATTTACCAACTAAAAACCACAGGAGATTTAGCAAGTTTGTAGGTTTACAAAATTTAGACTAGAGAATAAATACTATTCTACCTAAACCACCTAAAATCGTGCACTAAAGTGATCAAAAATAAAGCAATGTGTGATGACATTTAAACTTATTACTACCTTTCAGGGTTTACTCAAGGGAGGAGGCAACTGACAACACTGAACCCTGTTGGTTCCCTCTGACATTAGCTGTTGAGTACAATGCTAAATCCTTCTATTTTATAAAAGATACTTTTAATGATACATCAAAGTTTTCAAAACCTGACTGTGCCACCAGAATACAGTTCACTCCCACTTTAGGTACAGAACAAACGAAAACACAGCAGCACAAATTCTACTCTGCTCTGAACGCACCACGCTGTGGCTGGGAGCTGCTGGGAGAGCTGCCTCCTGTGCAACAACTGACAAATGAAGCATATTTAAGAGAATGAATTTTCCCAGCTTTGGAACTCCTTTGGTCCCCAAGTTAAGACTTGAACATCCACATTATTTCAAAATAGTATTACTAAAAATATCTATTTTCTATAGCTTTGAGGATGTTTAACAAGCTACAATTACGAGACAACTGAAAACATTCATACAATAATTACTTTTTAGCATGACAATAAGACAGAAATAATTCCTTCAATAACAGCAATTTATAATCTTCTGCTTATTCTTGTCAAGACATACTCATTCTGAGATCATTAAATCTGAATTAACTGCCTGATAGATCATATTGACTTCAAAGGAGGCATTATGGACAGTCACACAGTAGAAGTTTGAGTCCTTCTACTGAACAGAAGCTGTGGAGAGTATTAAGCATCCTTATTAAAAATCAATCAAGAGAAAACATGTGGTCTGGCAGGCTGAAAGAATTGGTAACAAGATCCTTAAAGCCTTCTTTCTTCTAGAGCAATTAGATATCAATTCCAGGGCAGCTGGGTGACGAATGAAAAAATTTGACAGTAGTAGCTCCTATCCAACAGACAAATAATTTTTGTCAGACCTCAGACCACCAGTCAATTTTGTTGATAGTGAAGAGTCTCTACGGTTTTGCATGACAGGAGAGACCCACCTTTTCAGATGAAGGTGAAGAGACATCAGCAAAGAAGCAGAATCAAATATGTTAGGTAACTTTTTTTTTTCTGTAGACATTACATTCAGGATCACAGAACCACAGAATATCAGGGATTGGAGGGGACCTTGAAAGATCATCTAGTCCAATCCACCTGCTGGAGCAGGAACATCTAGATCAGGTCACACAGCAACGTGTCCAGGTGGGTTTTTATTATCTCCAGGGAAGGAGACTCCACAACCTCTCTGGGCAGCCTGTTCCAGTGTTCCATCACTCTCACTGTGAAGAAGTTTTTCTTTATATTTAAGTGGAACCTCCTGTGCTCCATCTTGCACCCACTGCCCCTTGTCCTGTCATTGCCTGTCACTGAGAAGAGCCTGGCTCCATCCTCCTGACACTCACCCTTTACATATTTATAAACAATAATGAGGTCACCCCTCAATCTCCTCTTCTCCAAGCTAAAGAGACACAGCTCCCTCAGCTTTTCCTCATACAGGAGATGCTCCACTCCCTTCATCATCTTTGTGGCTCTGGCCTGGACTCTCTCCAGCAGTTCCCTGTCCTTCTTGAACTGAGTGGCCCAGAATTGGACACAATATTCTAGATGGGGTCTCACCAGGGCAGAGTAGAGGGGGAGGAGAACTTCTCTCAGTCCACTAACCACCCCTCTTCTAATACACCCCAGGATGCCATTGGCCTTCTTGGCCACCAGGGCACAGTGCTGGCTCATGGTCATCCTGCTCTCCACCAGGACCCACAGGTCCCTTTCCCCTACACTGCTCTCCAACAGGTCATTTCCCAACCTATACTGGTACCTGGGACTGTTCTTGCAAACATATGAAGGACATGCAATCCTTAATATGCATATCCTTCTTGCAAACATATTAAAAGGACATTAGTATTCAGATTTCGTACTTCCACTATTTATAGCATATGAGTATTTGTGCCAACAGAACATCCTCAGGTTTTGGTTCAGTCTGATTTCAACGTGTTGTGAGAAAAACAAACTCATATCCCACCCTTTCATCCTTTGCTCACTATACAAGAGAAACCAAAGACATGCTCTTAGTGTCCATATTGTGTCCTGTCCAAGAGAGGCTCATTGGATTTTTATAGGACACAAGGGAGCAACAAAAATGTGACCATTGAACAGAAAAAGAAGAAATGGAATCAAATGAATAAATAAATAAGCACAAATGGGGGGAAACACAGATGAGCAAAGACCAAATAGAAATATTAAGTTAAGGGTCACGAGGGGAAGACAAACCCAGGCAGGATAGAAAAGGGGTGGCCTAGATGGGAGCTCTTCTCCACCAGGTTTGGTTTTTTTGTTTTCTTCTTTTTATTTCATAGGATTGGAGTGGAGGTGTCATTTGCCCAATCCAAAGCTTGCTGTAACCCCTTAAAAAACCTCTTTCAGCAACACTGGATCAGTTCCAAAGACAAGATCTCACTTAGGTGCTGAAACGTATCATATTCAGCACTTATTTTTAATTTTCATTATTATTTCTATTCAGCAAAATGATGAAGAATAAGGAGAAGCAGTATGGCAATACTGAAACAGCAGACAAAACCAGAGGAAAAAGTAGTATTTCAGGCACAGAAATAAGAATTGCATAGATCAGAGTAGGGAACACTTTGAAATGACATGAAAATACAGGAACAAAAAGATATCTAATATAGATTGGAAAGTGCACCTTATAGACTCAAATGTTGTTGAAGAAACTTCTGAAGAAAATTAGGAAGATGTCCTCTGTGAGATCTACTTTAAAAGACAAGACCTGCTCTATTTTTCCTCACTGCCAGTTCTGCAAATGAAACCATGCAGTTCAAAACTCAACTCCCATTTTCCTTAAAGAAAAAATTACCCAAAAGTGAGAATCGCAAAGTAAACCAGGATAACTATGAAAACACCACAAACAGTAATACATTTGGGATTGTTCTACTGAATTCAACCTAAGGAAAAAGAAAACAAATTACCAATTTCCATAACACAGAAAGGAATTTCCTGGGCTCGTCTGAATATCCTAATGGATATGCTATACGGCAAATTTAGAATTTGTTTCTGATTTCACATGCTGCGTAAGAAATGGCAGTCTTAGAGAGAAAATCATTTATCCTACCAAAGAAAATGAGCACAGACTGAAGAAATTTTGCTGCCAAAAGACAAGTTTGAAGAAGGAAGACAATCCAATTTCCACATTTCATTCAATCTATGGTGTTCTTTCTAAGAGCATGACTGAGATCACCCCTTGTAGCAGATTTCCTGCAAGAAGATCACTAGGCCGTTGGGAAGTGTAATACAGTACACTCTGTGGCTTGCTACAACAAGCAGTCGGTGCTGTGATTTCATCTACAACCCGTATATGAAAGGTAACACCACTGCATTATCAATATGACGAATCAGAGTCTCATCCCTCAACGTGTTACTCTATAAGAATAGTTCTCATGAAGTCTGTTTTGTGATGTGACTGCTCTTCTAGTCGGCAACGCCCTTCCCTCTGTGTAATAATTTTGCAGCACCCTAAAAGCCAGAAATGAAACTCTCAGTTCTGGGTGAGTGACTACAGCTCCGTATGCGAGATGCACTGTTAGGAGATATCTGAGTCTGCACAGTCCCACTGCAGAATTTGGACAGAGAAAGAAATGGCTCAAACTTGAAGGGCAGGAGCCAAACCAAACCTGTAAATCCAGACTTTTAACAAAATTGCAATCTTGCAAGAGTCAAGACCCTAGCACAAGACCCTGTTTATGCTGTTGTCCAGTGTTCACAGAAATATTCTAGTTTTTTTTAGTAATGCTGGCAGAGGCAGTGATAGTTCTTAATCCTTATCAGGTTGTTGTGGTTTCAGCCAAATTTACAAAAACCAGACTGACAGATAGTCCTCCCCCCTAGAATAAGAGGAGAGGAAGCGATAAGGAGATTTACGAGTTTAGAATGAACTAAACTACTTTAATTAAGTACTAATATATATTAAAGAAAAAAAAAGAAAATAATAAAACAGATACAATGTATACAAAACTGTATCAAGGTCCCAGGATGACAATCATGTCACCAGCGGGCACTGGGGAAGTCCCAGACTGGACTCAGCGATGGTTGGAAACCAAATTCCAGATCTGGAGTCAGGAACACAAGGATCAGGATCAAAGGCAGATGAACAGACAGGGCCCTCTTTGAACGTCAGCCATTGGAAGAAAGAGAGTTGACCCATTGGATCTCTCAGCTTTTATACAGAGCATGGGGCAGACGAGATGGAATGCTCCAGTTGGTCAGGTTTGGGTCACTTGTCTTGCCTGCTCCTCCCCACAGGTGTGACCCCTCTTATGCTTTTTCCGTTTCTGACCCTCCAACAGGGCAAATAACGAAACTGGCTGATCGTGGTTGTTATAACAAGAGGTATAAGCAAGAGCCTCTCTGCATACCATTCCTTGGCATGAAGTACAAACATTGGTCTTATCACTGTGGGAACAAGCAGTTTTCTTCACAATATGCCATTCATTTCAGAGAGTTAGAAGAGGCCTAGCTGAGATGTAAAATTACAGAACAGAAAGTTGGCTCTGTTTTACTTCAAACTGGGACACAGGTATGTGACAAGGATGGCTTTTTACAAAAAGGCCCAGCGTATCCAACTTTTAGAAACTCGTCTACTGTCCTTCAAAATAAAATGGCACAGCACAAAAAGCCATAGCTATTTTTCAATCAATCCTACCTTGGTGGACATGAAGTCTAAGAACTGTAAGCCCATTACACCCTTTTTAAAAAATTTATAGAGAAAGGAACAGGAACTGTCACAAGAGGTGTAATATCAGAGGTAGGTGACTTTCATTTGCCTCTTATAGGCCAAGGCAAACACCTGAAATATCCAAAGCTCTATGCAGGTAAATCATGTTCAGTCCTGCCATTCTTCCCTTGCTGACTGGGATTACTTCTAGATTCAAAGTAGCAAAAGGTTCAGTTTCTCAGCTATTTTCCACTATTAGTTTTGATGGCCATCATCTTGTCTGGGATCCAATCACCACTTAAGCACGATACTCACCCACGTGTGATTGGAAAAGGTAATCATCCTTTACAAATTCTCTGTTGGCCATAACAGCAAAGCATAAACACAGACTCATCTCGGCTACTTGAAACTAAATTGAGAAAAGCTCAAGTGGCTTTTCTAGGCTTATTGTTCAACATCTCTCTTGCTGCAGAGTTGTTTTTCCATGCCTCAACTCTGCTTGAGCCAGCTATCTTCAAGTTTAATTTTCCTTCACCTTTCCTCTTTCATGTCTACCAGTACCAACTGCTTGTCAGCATCATACACCCTACATTCTTCATAGCATAAATGTTTCTTCTTTCTCTTTTTTTCTACTACTGTCTTAACAACTTATTACAAAGTCCCAGTTTTTCTTGCCTGTCATAGGGCAAGCAGTCAGAGACAAGCCATGTTTTGTAACTCTAGAAACGTTTTATGGAACACAGGAACCTAATGGTTCTAAATGTCATTCCTTTAGCAAATGTATTACAGACTTATCTCTCTTCACTGCATCTTCTGTCTTGTTGCTGAAGCTGACTGCTGTCCATGAGGTGTCCTCACTGGCCTTGTGTAGTCTTTCTCCACGTCCCTTCACAAAGCTTTGCCATGAACGGCTCTAAAAGATGCTGAGATGAAATGCAAGTGGAGTACCAGAGCAGCAATCCTGCCTCCACCACCCCTCTTGCTGCCGCTCCACTAAAATATAGGTCAGCTCCTCTGCTCCACAACACACATAGAACACCATGATGACTATGTCTGTGGGCATTTTTTGATCCTTCTAGTTATTACAAATATTCTGAGGTGTAGTTTGGAAAATATTTTACAAAAAGCAGCCTTAATGTGCTGCTTCCGTTCTGCTCCTTCTTGTCCTGTAAGCAGGCAGGGCAGTGAGATAAATATGCGCTTTTTATCATTTCAGATGTAAATGGCAGCCAATACTGTCCTGAGAGTATGTGCAGGCAAGGCATATGGGAGGGGAGCATACCAGAGGCTTCTCAAGCCTAATACAGCTGATAACTCCAGCAACTGGTGATTCAGTACCCTATGATGGAAAAAGCCATCCTTCTCAATCCAAAATCACAGTGCAAACAACCTTTCTTCATGGCAAATTATCATGAACATAAACACCGTGTTAAACAGAGTAAATGGTGATTCACATCCATGTGCATCGCAGCACGCAGGGAAACCTAAAAATCAAATGTCATTTCTCCCCTTTTCATTGCGAACACACACAAAGTATTCAATCAAACTCAAAACAAACAAACAAAAAGAATCTGTTCTTCTGAGGCTGGAAATAAATATTCTGGTATTATAACGAGCTTACATTGCTTTGATTTAAAAAGGTCATAAAAAATACATGGAAATACACTGTACAAACAAACCATGAGCTCTTTTTTAAACTTACCTGAGGCTTCCCTAAAGTTTGTGGTTTTCCCCCGCGCATGCACCATACATGCACCCACAGAGACACACGAAATGTCAGTAGGCTTCGAGAGAATAATTAAGAGAAGGTAAGCACGAAGGCCTCGCCTCAGGAAGTGTTAGACTTTTCGCTACCTACTCGCAGACCCCTTCCTCCAGCACCAAGAAGTCCCCCACTACCGTGCCGGGTTAGCAAGAGGCTAAAAGAGGATCTAGCAGTGAGCAGAGGTGTTGGACAGACCGCGGCCGGGGGTTAGTGTGAGCCCAGTCCCTCTCCCGAGCGGCGGGAGGGAGGCAGGTGTGGAGGGGCACTTACTGACGCTGCCACAGACCGCCATGCAGTACTCCTCCGAGTCAAAGTTGTTCCGGTTCCCGCCGCAGCCGCCGTAAAAGAAGGGCGCGCACTTTCCTTCGGCCATGTCAAAGTACCAGCGGGAGATCATCGCGCGGCAGGGACCAGTCTCGGCTTGCTCAGAGCACACCTCTAGTCACATGGAGACCCGGAGGAACCACATTTAGCATGTCAATGGTATTGCCCCGGTTTCCTAATTCGGTGCCTCTCAAGCGTCCACCCGCAGGAGCGAGGAAGGAGACACACCAAGGAGGTGTTTCAGGGAATGGGAAACCCTTCCTTGGAAAACCACCCCGGAGACAATGAAGGTAAATTTTGAACTGACCCAGATCCATGTCACTAAGTCTCCTTAGCCCACCTATACTTTTATTTTTTTTTAGCTACTTTATCCACACACACCTGTGCTCTGAAACAAGCCACAGTGTGGTGGCAATAGCACAAGCATGCACTTTTGCCTGCTTACAGGCCAGAGGAGTAAAACTACCCCCAGCTCCAGGCTATGGTGCCTGCTGATGGCCCCCAGCGGACTCCCAACCCAAGCAGCCTGCTGGGCACCTGCCTGGAGGGGGAATATCTGAAAGCAGAAGGTGCCGCTTTTTTTTCCTTTCTGTTTTTTAGCTATACATCCCCCCCTCGCCCACAACTCAGAAGGCTTCCCAGTTTATACAAAAGAAAAAAACAAAATAAAAATATGTATGAGTTATAGAGGAAAACAAATTCTCTTCAGACACCTATTATATATAGTTACTGCCAAAGAAACTCCCTCTTGCAAGCTGCCTGGCGCAGGGTTTATAATTCGTAGTTCCAGGGCTCACATATATAAAATTACTGCCATAGCTTTATCCCATCCATGGGAGGAAATCTCATCTCCAGGGAATACATACAAGGAAAAATTAAAACTGTTTGTGTTCAGTGTGAGCTGCCACAGTCTCTGCCTACATCCTGCAACACATGAAAAACTTGAGGGAAGAACCAAACCACACAAATCAAAGGAAGACAAAGCAAATTCTGCCTGCAATTTGGAATTCAGCCAATTACACATGTAAACGTATAGCCCTTTACCAATAATGTTCCAAACAGACAAAACCAGTTTTATCTCTCAACAGGCTGCATAAGTCATTTCAAATCTACATAACGTTAAACACCAGTACGCCCCTCATTTGCTTTCATCCCACACACTGCATCAGCAGACAAACTGGTATGTTCAACTAGAGGCTTCTAAATTCTCTGCATATATTTGAATTTTGTGGAAGGTAAATCCCTAAGGGTTGAATGGCATGAAGAAATATCAGTGCATTAGCACTGAAAATCCCCCTCGTGCGCATCACCTCTGAGATGATGGCTGTGAAGAATCCAGCCTTTCAGAGTCAGCCCTGAACCCATCATTTCACTCTCCCAGGGAGCATTGCTACCTATAAATAGATTTTATATTCAATTGTCATTGATAGTCAGTATCTATCTAGATTACCTTAAATATATAATTGAGGTGTAATTTCATACGTATTTAACATATTCATATATAGTACCTATAAATAATGTTGAATCAAGTTTAGGAAGCATCCATTCGGTCTAAGAGAAATCGATCCACCCAGTCAATCAGCACGGATTTGCTACAAATGTCGCAGTTCTGCTCCAAGCAATTAGGGTGAAAGGAATAGCAGGGGGTGAAGGAATATTAGGGTTTTTTTACTTTAAGAAAAAGCAAAATAAGTGTATTTAAATGTAAACCACATCAAGTATAATTGACTGTATACTACCACATGATTAATTATATACCACATTTAGTATACAAGTGATTCTTCTGGGTTTTTTGGGTTTTTTTTTTATAAAAACAAAATCTAGTCCCATCATCCAATTATAGAGGCAAATCTTCACACAAAGCTAGCTTTGCACAGCCTTGGAAGAGCTGCCACATGTCAATTAAAAATGAATAGTGAATCTTGACATTAAAGAGACGGGTATAATCAAGAGAATTTTTGCTGACAGGAAATGTCATTTCAAAAACCACAAAGGTCTCAACAGCTCAGCCTTTTCTTAGTTAATGTTGCTGTGATAGGCTAATCCACTCAATAAGCGCCTTCTAGGTTTCCCTCAAAATATTAGTTTTGCTATAAGTTCTGAATTATTTAACTTTGCACCGTTAAATGTTACCAGGATGGGAAAGGTTCACAGATTTAATCTGAAATTTCCTGTAGGTACATCTTTTGCAGAAGCAGCAGCATGTGCAAATAACGTGCAAAAGTGTCAGTAATTGTCCATCAAATAACTAACGCCAATGGTAAGAAGGAATGGGCTCTTTGGAAACTGAAGTCATTCACACACATGAAGATGCGGCTGGACAAGCATCCAGGAAGCCACAGGAAACCACACTGCAGCCCGGTGTTGTGGCCAGGGGCCTGCCTCCTGCCTGGCCCGTCATCTCCCACTAGGCCAGTGGTGACACTGCAAGGTAGTGGAGGGACATCCTTCCCTCCTGCCTGCGCAGCTGACTGTTCTGCTGCTGGTGAGACCTAAATGATAATTATTTCATAGCAGAGAGAAATGGTCCACTGTGCAAACAGTTTATGACCTAAATGAAGATAAACCATGAGAGGGGAAAAGTGCTCAGGATTAATGTTTCGTGAATTCTCTGTTTGAAGGAAGCACATTGTTGCTCCAGTCTAGGAAGTTTCTGACTGCTGCCACCCCTTTCCCAGTGATGCCACCACCATACACCACCATCTGTTCTCTGTGGAGGGCCAGAGTATCATTCATTCACACCTGCTTTGGGGTAAGTGTACATTTTTAAGCCAGCTTCAATGCCTGGGAAACGGTCCCCTTGCTCCTATTGGTGGGCCAGCTGCTCCTCTCCTGCCTCTCCAATACCCTGATCACTTTTCTTCATAAAAAAACCCACAACATTTGATCCTCAGCCCTACCACTGCAACTGAGAAGGTGGGGAAATGAAGTACAAAAATGGGAAATTCAACAGGTTCTCTTGGCTATTTAATCCAAATACTGTTTTGCCTTCCACTGCTTCTGAGTGAACAATTAATGCCTATGATGGATGAGCTATGGTATTTTCACAGATATTAGCGGAAGGCAGGCAGAATACATCATCAAAAAATTAACAGCTGTCTTTGCTTCATACATTAATCTTGTTGCTGAGAACTGATTAGATGAGCTACTTTTTGCCACTGTACAATTCAATTTCACTTGATATCACAAATAATGTGTATCAAGTACAGTACTATTGGTGAGCTTTGCTCTGCTTAAGGAACTCACTCTTCTCCCTCCTAAGATGCATTTTTTCCTTTGGTTCCATGACAATGGATAAAATTAAAGAGGACAAGCCCTTGCCACAACCAAGGTTCATAAGCAGTCTAAATTTTAACACTTTATGCAAACATTTACAGTTTTCACACCAACATTCTTCCATAGTAAAATTTCTCTCACTTTCTCTGTGCCTTAAACCAAAGATAACAGTTGCCAATACCTTCCCTGTTTGAAACCTTACATTTGGCACATTATTTTGGAGATAATCACGAAAGTATAATTCAACTTTCCTCATTCTAAGCTCCTTATAGTTATTCCAGCCTCCTGATGCAAGACCAAGCAGGTAGGTCATTCCTTGAACGATAGCAGTGTGGAACAGCTTTTTGATTTGCTTTTAAATTAATAAAGTGGTATAACTGCAAATAAATTAGTTACATTAAACACCGGTACTGACTATGTTATTTTTTCCTTTGCAAAGCACAGGCTTCAGAATCCTAGGAAATACAGTTTTCAAGTATGCGGACACTGATTTATAGTGGCTTTACAGAAAGTACTTCCATAAACATTAATTTAACAAAATGCTGTTAGTAGAGCTAATTAGAATTTATGTGCAAACATTTTCGATACTTTTGGTGATCAGTTTTTACAGAGGGAAATACAGAATATGGTTCTGAATGACATTTTAAAATTTTTCATTACCATATAAATTGTTTTTTTTTTTCTGTTCCTTAAGAAAACCGTGATTTTAAATCCAAGTGAAATTGCACATTATATTTCAAAATCTCAACTCCATTATTTTTTTCCCCCACATGGGACTAACACTTACTCTGTGAACACCAACATTGTCAATTGAGGAATCTGAAATCAATTTAAACGTCTAAGGAAGGGGGAATTAAAGCTACATTTCATATTTCTGTCGCTGTAAACATCAAGGTTACTCAGCATTTTCTTGAGGATCTGAATTTATTTACGTGATCATAAGAAATAAGGTCATTTAAATGCTGGCACAGTCTGTTCTAAACTTTAAATCAGAAATTAAATTTGAAGATAATTTAAAGCAAACACCCCCCCCCCCCCCCCCCAAAAAAAAACAAAAAAACAACCAAACAAAAAAGAAACCAAAAAACCAACCAGGAGAAGAAATAAACTCTGACCTGTCCTGGAAGCTGGGTCCTACATTTAGTGTACACCTCCAAAAAACTTCTTTATTTAAGGCTACATTTGAAAGATACCATGATGTGATCTTACAAATATTACAGGTTCTTTAATTTAGCCCTGCTAATGGAAAAAAAACCCAATGTATATATGTGGCTCTTTCTATAGTACCGGCCCTTCAAGTTTGAAGTTGATGTTGTCATGTACATACAAATAAATCATGCTGGTGGTATGAACCATCTCCCTAGCACTAGTGTGTGTTTGCTTTGCGTACGTTGCTGTCAGTTCAAACTGTGCATCATAATCACACCTGACTTGACCAAGTAATACATTTAGCGGCTTAAATATATGGGATCACAGTCTTACATTTTACCATTTGTATTTCACTAAAGAACGGAGTTATCCATTAATGCAAGAGAGGCCAAAGGAATAAGCCTCTAAAATATATATCATGAGGCATATGTTCCTCTTTATTATATACTGGTGTAGATAATACAGTTGGACTAATGTTGGCTTCTGCATCTTCAGGAACTGACAGCTATAGCTTGGGGTTATTAATACACACGTATCTATATTAGTCTCCATTTTTTAACTAGCTGAAAAAAATTACACAAGTTAAAAAGTAAATGCACTCTGATTGTCTTTTAGTTACACCATTTGTGTTCCAAAAAGGCACAATACTGTTTTGCTCAATGAATTAATCAAAAGCGGGTATTTAAAGATAATTTCATTGAAAAATAAACTTCCTCGTTCTGAATATATGGTTAGAAGAGGCAGGCAAATTTTAGTTTGAGTATTCAAAGATAAAAGCCCATTTCAGAAGAGAGTTTTTGGAATTAGGAGGAGACAGCTGTGAAGCTGGCACATACTGTAGGAATAAAGTTGGTGTATGAGCCACACAAAGGCTAAAATACTTTCTACAGAGCAAGTTAAAAGAATAAAGCAAAATGATGAATTCTAAATGCAATACTGAAGAACAACTCTTCTAAAACTGCTATGTATCCTAAAACCGTAATTTCCATCCAGCGCAATTAAGACTGAATTTCTCTCTGTAATGTTTACTCTTAAGCTACTAAAGGGGGATATTTTGGAATACAAAAAACAATTGTAATTGTATACTTGAACACAAAGCCTTAAGATTCTGAAGTGGAACAAGTATGTCAAAATATATTTCCTGTTTACTTGTGCACAACACAATTTGAACCAAAGTGCCATACGGTTACTTCCGATAGCAAAATCCCAAACAAACACCCCAGCTTGATTTTGAATGTAGGTCAATAAAATTTCATGAATTTATGTATATTTTTAAAAAGGTATAGCTGCCACATAACAACACGATTATGCTAATGTGGCAAGACAGTGAACATGAGGATTAGCCCCAAAGTGCATTCCAGTCTTTTTACATAAATATTCAATTCATTATTGCTTTAGTATAGTAAAATCACATTTTCCCTAGGGAAACAGATTCTTGGGGGATTTCTTCTGGTGGGATATACTTCAAATGAAACCACTCTCCACCCTCCAACCTTATGTGAAACAACACTATTACTGTGTTTAGTACTTCAGTACTTTTGTCCTTGACTCTAACTGAAAGGCAATGTATTGCTTTTCAATCAACACGATTACTAGATCACAAAAAAGATTTCTTCTAATCGCAACATATTGTGAAGTATTATATAATGGTGGAATAGCCACGCTTTAAAGTATAACGTCTAATTAAAAAGCTATTGGTTATTTTAATGCAAAATGGATTAGGTTAATTTTATCAGCTCTTGCTCATATGCTAGAGATTATCGCTCTTAATGAAGATCTTATAATAAAAAAACCCCAGTAGAGTCATCATAATGTGTATTATTCATGTGGCAATGTATCAATGTTTTCTTAGTAGGGAATACAACTCCACATTATGACCTTCTGACTAAGGTATACTGCATAGTCTTGAAGCAAATGAATTGGAGAGAAAGACTTTAAAAGAAAGATAATAAATTTTCAAAGAAGAAAGCGGGGCAAAACTATTGAGGGTTTAAAAAGCTCTATTAATTTAATATATGCTACTAATATCATCCCAAAATTTACAGCCGATAGGTCTAACAATCAGGGTTTACCTCCCTTGCCATCGAATAGATGGTAGCTGTCACTGCATGAATTTATAGTCTTTTAGACAGAAGTCTTTAGGAAAAAAAACCCACTACACTAGATCAATAAAGCTAAGAGCTACCATATAAACACAAACTACTTTTCTCTTACTAGGAAATGAGCATATGGTCTCTCGCTTGCAACTCCAGATTGTAAATATAGTTAAAATGCCACGTCAAGCAGCACTGCTTAAATTCTTTCTTAACTGTTTAAAGAAATCCAGCTGAATTAGAGAAAGCAAAACCGATTGCTAAAGGGGAACATTATATGCAAGACGAGGCAGGTCAAGCTTATGCTGCTGAATCCCCCTGCATCTGCTGATAGGTATGCGAAGAAGCTGCCAAGTGCTTTCTGCTGCGCTGACCCAGCTGCTCTCCTTTAAATGAGACCTGATTGACTGCTATGTTGACAGGAAGCACTAAGCTGAAATTGCTTATTCTTTGTTGTACGCTAAGAGAGACTGATTTTTCTTGTCACCTACTGTGCTGAAGGAGACCAGAAAAGAAATCACAAACAATTGCACATGACGGGGAGAGCTGCGCTCCTACTTGCTCCAGTCACACAATGGAAGAATCACCTGGAGCACGGATGCATCAGGAGCAGCTCTGCAACAATGATAGTAGAAAACAAACTGTTCCCTTGCTTAAAAACTGGCCAGCAGAGAGTCACCTCCCTTGCTCCATAGAGAGACACATTCAAGAGCCATAGTTTTCCTGCAGGGTTTCAAAAACGAGCCACATTTCCTTCAGCGCAATTTCACCAGTAAGATCTCCCTGTGATTGAAGGTAAACCCTCTTGACCTGACATTAATTTCACTATTTGGATCCCTGCAACCTCAGACCCACAATGGACTGGATTTAAAATCTGAACTCCAGTAAGAGCATATCTGAAAGTCTTGGGCCTGCTGTCCTACTCCATATGAACCGAGAGTAAAGGCGGTCCTTCACAAAAGGCAGAAAACCAAATACTGGCACATATTGTCCTAGGACCAAAATCAATTCACATTTCTGAATAAACACTATAGCTTATAAAAATATTGTTGCTGTAGAAACTTCACAAAAAAGCTGTTCTCCTGCCAATGGACCTCTCCCATTTTCTAGGCAAGACTACCTCGCTTTTCACTGGAAGTAAGTTTGCAAATAGTTCTGCTACTGCTATTTTGATCACGATTCGTTAAAATATGCAGAAAAATAAAATTGCCTGACAAACTGATTCTACAATAGCTTGTATCTTTAAAAGTATAATGTTACATTTATGCTTTTCAGTTACTTACAGTTGACAGCAATTATTCCACTGATAGCAGAAAGGACTCAGTACTAGCCCACAATTAGATCCTAATTTATGGTTTTGGAACAGTTGCTCTTTGTTGATTTCACATATAAAAAGCAACTCTACTCGAACTGGACAAAAGCACTCTGCTCTTCAACGCTAATGACTTAATATTAGTTACAGCTTCATAAAGCATACATAAAACTGGCTGTAAAGTTTCTTTGAAGAGTATCATAGGATATGCTTCATGAACTGCGCTGAGTAACACTTGGGAAAAGTAGCCTGAACAGAGCTCATGTTCATGAGAACGAAGTTCTGATGCCTAACTCCATATGGAAAGGCTTTCAAGGTGTCTCCATAGGATGGACCACTTCTTAATATGTACATTGTCTACAAGGTACCTCTGCCTCTTTCATTTGCACTAAGAGCAGCAAACTCTTCTTTTTGCAACAGCAAGACAGCAGACGCCCACCAAAGAAGCTCCTATGCTGGATCTCTCCTGGCCACATCAGGAGGACAGTGGCCCCATAGGAAGCTTTCTCTCAAGTTCAGGAAGAGAAGTAGAAGGAAGGGCCAAGGCTGTTAAGTTATTGTACACTTCTACATTTACATTTCTCCTAAGCAGTTTCCATACTGCAGTTCTGTCAGATACCAGTTACAGACACTCAGGGACAGTCTCTGCACCCTCTGTGCGCCAGGAGGGATGGAGGTCAGAAAAGCAGAAAGGGCTGTGACAAAACTGCACTTAAAACTTGTATTGGTAACAGATTTCCCCCACCTCAATTGCAGTAACACATATTTCACTCAACAGCTACCCAAGGTGGCGTATTTTAGACCTGGGAAAAACAGGACAATAGCATTCCATTGTCAGACAGCAAGTGTATACATTTCCAAAGGATTTTTAAAAGGTGGCTTCAACAGTTCACCTCATTTCTTTTGTATTTTACATTCATATTATTACACACTACTTTACTGAAGGCTAAACATCTTAACCTCTTTGAAATGTCAACCTCAGTAAAGAAACACGTTCTACCTAATTTGTCCTCATTTCCACTCATCCAAAATCCCATTAAAGTCAAGTGTACTTTTCTTTTTTTCCTCTCTCTCTCAATATTCATTTACCAGCGAGAACAGGGTGTTTTATCCCCAGGTGGTCAAAGCTCACATATGGAAATATATTTAATTGGTTTAAAGATTTAAACATAATCTCCTCCCACCCCCTCCTCACTGAAATGGCTCTCCAATAGCTGAGCAAAACATGCAACCTAGTTACATAAGGAAGAAACACACAAGGCAACCAGCCTTGAAGAAGAAGAAACATTCACAAGTGATTTTAACAGATTTTAACAGCACTTTTGATTGGGGAATTTATCTGGACTTAGACCAAACAGCAAAACCTAAATGAAGTAACTCTCCTTTTTTCAAAGCATCCCCTGGGCACCCTTCTGTCCTTGGCATGTGTGATGAATCATCCCTGGCAGCCCCTTTACTGCCCCTACTTTGCCAAACACCAGCACCATGGTTCAAGAGGAGAGGATGCCGTTACACACAAAACAGGGGGAACTCCACTAATACTTCAGTCCGAAGCATCTCCCAGGAGCGGGAGACCAAGGAGAGAGGAAAGGAACCAGGCCAGATGTTTTCTGACTCATTTCACAACTGCCCCAATCACTGCCATTTTGCCTCTGCCTCCTGCAAGTCCCAACTCCTTTCTTTCAACTGTAGCCTTTAACCTCATTTTCTGCTGTCACCTCCAGCACGTATTGGTAAAGTATTAAGCACTGCAGAAAAATCAACATCTGTCTTACAGAGATTTAGAGCACAAGGAATTCTATTTATTAAAAAAGAAATATAAGGGTAACACATTCAAATGCGTATAGTAGGAGAGATGTAGCATTAAAAATGTTTATGTTGCTTCACTGTCTATGGACTAGGGTAAAATTCAAAGCTTAAAATGCAGTTATGTTAGTAACTACAAAGTATCATGAAACCCGTATTTTAGAAAAATTCTTTCTCACTCCATGTTTTCTTTTTTGGGCACTGCATTCTGATTTCCTCCTCTCCATTAATTAGGTTCACTTTTCTGCAAAGTTATTTCTAAATTCCCCTAATTTCACTGAAATTCTAGTTCACGGAGAAATATTGGAAACAGGTATCTAACAGAAATCCCACAAAATGACTAATCACTGCTGTTTAATTAGAGACCAAACCAGACAGTGTTAACTCCTGCTTTGAGTTGACACTTCCTATGCAACAGATGCACATAACACACACATGCTTGTCCTGCATTATTTGCTACATATAGCAGTCAAATTTTATTTAATGGTACTTTAAAATAAAAGCAACCTTTCTGCTTCCATCCACATCACACACAATGACCACACTTCATTGACAGACACCCCAAAAAGTATTTGTATTGGGAAAGGGAAAGAGGAGGGGGGAATCAATGTGCAAATTACAAAAGCCAAAGCATAACAATGCTGCAACTTAGGATATTTTGCTGTTTGGAACATTTTTTGTTGTAAAGGGCAAACATGCAAAGCAGCAGGATCAATTTTCTAACCCCAAGGTAAACGCCCACAAATTTACCTCTGACAACCTCTTCCACAGACTCTGTAGTTGTGGTAGTAGTGGTTGCAATACTGGTAGTTCTTTCAGTTGCTTCCTCATACTCTTCCTCTGTCTCTTCTTCAATTTCATCACCATCATCATCATCGTCATCAGCTTCTTCATCTTCCACAACAGTAAGCTCCTCATCTTCTTCTGGCTGTTCTTCTACTACCTTATCATCGCTAAAAGAAGAAAATGATATGAGTGTGTCAGCAAAGAAATTATTTCAAGGTAACAAAAGAGACTATTTTATTCAGAAACTCTCTAAGAACAAGGGGTTTCCTGTTTCTTCATTTCCCTTCCTCCCCTTTAAATAAAAAAGAAAGAATTGGGGACTCTGGAATGTCCCAACAAGTAAGAAATCAAAACCGCTAAAAACCTAAAAAAAGTCAACATTAGCAATGCAGTGAGAAAACTAGCAAGATGCCAGACTGGAGCTCCTTCTTTTGCACAGATGTAGAAAAAGAATCCCCATCAGCAATACTGTATTTTGACAGCTGAGTAACACTCCAAACATGCTTGCTCCATGCTGCCATCAACAAATCAATTTTCATTTGGAAAGAAGCTCAACTCAGCTCAAAACGCACTCAGTTCATAAGAACATGGAAACAAGAGCGTTCCTCAGGATTTTCTCACTCAGGTAACATCTTACCCAGAGGCTCACTGTCGACTAGCTCACGTGCTGTTCACAGAGGACTACCATGTATTGAACTGTCTTGGAATAGTCTACACTGGTTGTTGATTTTCGTGTTCTGTTGTTAGCTGTTGTGTGAACGGAGAAGCTACTTCTACAGGAACAGCACACAGAGCTATCTGTTCTCACAAAGGACACGACAGACACAGAACACACGATGCTGCAAATCATGCTTCAGGTGACTGTTGCTAGTTCTTATCTATGAGGTATTAATCTCCTTCTGGCACCTCAAAGCAGACAACAGCCTTAACACTGCCTTTCAGGATTTAACACCCAGAGAAGGAGATGACCCAGCTTTGGTCTTCTGTGTGACAGCAGCGCTGATGGAGAAGCGAAGACCACATTGGCTTGCTGATGAGGTGCCATCTTGACCAACACATGGCAGACGAGCTCAGATGTTCTGCACTACCAACACTGCTGTACAGTTGATGTGTAAGGCCTCCATAAAACACCAGTAGTACCAATGCCAACACAAGCACTTCCACACTCACATAGAAATGCCAAACTACTTGGCTAAATGCTATCTATTACAGTGCATTAAATCCATACAACCGCCTAAAATCCTCAGGATTTAATCAGTTTTGGATAACAGGAGGGAATACTGAAGCTGCCTATCAAATGCATTTGGTGGCTTAATGTTTTCTGGGATCACTTGATTCTGAATGATACACAGGCAATAGGCCAAGAAGCGTATGCCGTAACTGCTCCTGGTGCCTTTGAACCTTTGAAAGGCTCAATGATCAGCTGTGGCAAGGTCTCAGGTTTATTAATCTGATCTGCTACTTGAAATTCACTACTAATGAGTAATCGATCTTTAAACATTCAAACATGCAGTGACTTTTTGTCATCTGACTACACAAGTGGTTTTGCATCTTTTTCACGGCATTGCATTTGCTTCAACAGCCTTTTATGTGAAGTTAGTGAGCTCTCTCTTTCACCTCATTTCAGACACCACGTCTGTAACATTTAATTTATAATAGGTTGCCTACTACACCTTTGAAAGTGAACTCAGAGCAAAAAGGAGGACAGTATGAACTTTCTCAATAAGGCATTAAGTGGTTAAAAAATTTATTGATAAAAATCTTGTACACCACAGGCCTGACTCTAATAGGAGAAAGTTAAGTCTCTATACAAACAGGAATGAATCTCCTGACCTTTCTCCCTAAAATATTTGGCCTACAGAAACATAAGAAAGACTTAAAGTAATAACGAGGCTTTCAAGCCAAGGTCAGTTATACAAATGGATGTGGTAACAGCCAACTTGCTGTTGAATAACAGTCTGAATAAGGGATGATCTGTTTCCAGTTACACAGGAGAAAGACTGAAAAAGGGGCACAAACCCCCTGGGTTCTTCTCTTAATTTTTTGATTTCTAAGAACTGGCTCAGAAATTTCACCATCTCTGCTGTGTAACTTTCCAATTTCAGCATGTCCCAAATTTTTACCTCGTGTTTAGTAACTCTGTTCTGAACAACAGATTTCTTCTGGTTTATTTTTCTTACCAAGCATTTCACATTTTTATGGGCATGCAGTAAATGCTATATGTACATTATCACCTTTCAGTTGCAAGACTGAGGTAGATTTTTAAGTCCTGTACCTGTGTCTGACCTACAGGTGAAGGGACTTCTGATACTGGCTAGCTAGACATTTAAACTAGGCACGCTGATTATAAAACACACAGATTTTGATCAAGAGCATCAGACAACATATGCCTTTCAACATTAAAGAAAGTTGCTCTCTGCCTCTCTCTCCACCTAAGCTACAAGCACAACATGCTTTTAAAAAAGTGCAATTATTTTTCCTCTTCCTTTCATATGAATGATCACTCTCAGATACTAGCAAGCTCATCAAGTTAAAAAAGGACAACAAAAACAACCTAATGAAACAAACAAAGGAAAGTCAATTAGTCACATGGAAAGCCACTTCAAAAATAATTTGTACGCATGCATCCAATATCCATCTGTTTTTAGCTACACAAAAGCAATCAACTCAGCTATATCGGTCCACAGCATTTCACTGGGAAATTCTCNTATATATATTTTTTTTTTCTTTTACAAAGATGAGTTATTCTCTTCCCTTATTAGTACTGTCTTCCAAGAAGAGGAAAGGGAGATGAAGTGCTTTATGCTCTCTTAAAAATTTCTCCTTGAAAGAAGCCAAATACCAGAAACTAACTGGATTGGCATTACTCCGATGGTTTAATCTTGCTCAGCTATACCACACAGTACCCCGCACTAAACAGCATGAATATACAACAGGCAGGGTTGTACCTCAGCAAGCCCTAAGAGTAACAAGGGCAACAGCTTCACATTAGATACCAAGGCTACCCACTAAGTCACAGACTCTGGAGAGTCACCATGTCCAGCGGTCCAAACAGAAGCTGACCACACCTTCTCAGAGGCCACAGTTACGAAGGACATGAGAAAAACAACAATACCATGCAGCTCCTTAGCAGCACTCATAGGAGCCAAAAGCCATGAGGAAACAGAGGGTCTCCCAGTATTTGTCAGTAATCAGGGGATTTGGATTCTCATCCTTAAATACACAGGTGTAATACAAACAGTGCTACATCTTGATGTGCTTCTGTGGCAAAGACAGTGGGTGGACTTCACGTATTCTTAGTCTTACAGGTACCTTAGAAAAGGTACTACATCATGTGAGAAACATAAAATATTATACTCGGTTTTGTTTCCTTGGATTTAACCACTGTTATCAGCCTGGCTCTTCTTCAAAGAGCGTGCACATGAGAGGGACGATAGAGAAGGGAATGAACATAGATTTCAACACTTGGAATAAAGCATCAACTTTTCAAATGGGGACAACCCCTTTTCTCTCACACAGTGTGTAGAGCAATTTCTCCCCCTCCCTTTCATGCTAAATGCTTTGGTACTGTTCACATTTCTCAATTAGCACCACCGTGGAGCTGTTTCCCAGACAGTGCATGGTAACTTTTGCACATCACGGTAATCAGTTTAAATCCATCATTTTCAAACAAAGGTACTACTAAATGCATGTGGATACTGATATTTTACTCAGAAGTCTTGAAACTTTATTTAATAATAATTGCAGGTGTGTTTACTTCCTGGTATTATTATCACATTTTACCATCTTCAGTAAACAAGTATGACTCGGTCTTCTTTCTCCTGGAACCACAGTACCTTGACAGCTTTTTCCGTATACTCCCTTGATACCACCCTAGCCAGGGTTTTATTAGCACCACAGACTGCAGTGTCTCGTTTACAAGGAAGTGTTGACATTTCGCTTTAGTTTAGTGGTGCCCAAGACAGGCTTTTTCAAAGGCTGCTCAAAAAAATTCCTTGATACACTGGTAAATTCACAGATTTGTAAAGCCTTATTATCATCAGCTGAATTTAACAGTTCAGCAGTAAAGAGCAGAGATAAATTGGTAGGCTTGAATGCAGCCATAAAAATACTCACTCCTTCCCCCTCCAATATTAGCATATCTCAATCTCCTGTCAGTGGAGACTTGTGGTAAGGAGGGTCAGTACTTTCTTTTCATGGTGGACACAGAGATCATCATGGCTTTGAACCTTCCGCTTCAACCTCCTCACATATGGGATATTAAAATCCATTTCCCCTATCATGGAAATGACGCTTGAGTGTCCAAGTAGTGCACTGGGTCATTAATATAAATTAACTAAGCTCCCACGTGTGACGAAATGGGTTACTTGAAGTTTGGCGGTTTTAGCTCTATTTCTGATGCCACAGACATACTGGCGTCCCAGACAGCCTTAAGGAGGTAATCAGTTCCATTGACTCCAACAGAAACATACCAACCACTTCCAATGGGCATTTTTCTGGTTTTAAAACATGTACCACTGTACAGCTCCTGCTAGTATGCACCTAAGCATATCATTACAAGCAATGTTTAAACCATGGATCTTTAATGTATATCTAATAACTTCCTTTTCACAATCCATCACTGCAGTAAAAGCTGGCACCAATGTAT
The DNA here is from genome assembly GCA_013400055.1 of Nycticryphes semicollaris. Taxonomy (NCBI): domain Eukaryota; kingdom Metazoa; phylum Chordata; class Aves; order Charadriiformes; family Rostratulidae; genus Nycticryphes; species Nycticryphes semicollaris. Next base: position 338,880 of record VXBJ01004850.1, on the reverse strand, counting down.
TACTTATTCACTTCCCCCATAGGGGTGCATTTGTTACTTTGTGAAGATAAAACTGAAAGAAAGGTAAAGGAAAAGGAAGGAAAGAGGACTATGCTACCTCTTGTGGTTCAAGAAATAAGAAACTGGTAGTAAATGAAAGTTCCCTTTCCATATTTCAGTAACCTGCAACAGGGACAGAGGCAGAACAGAGATGACAAGAACAATTTTTTCTTCCTAACAGTATTTCAGAACTCATGGGGCAGGAGTGGCCCTACATAGCGAAAGCTATGTTTTAAGAGATTTCTGTCTGCAACTATTAGTTTCAGACAAAAATGTGGCAAAGCTTTCAATTTAGGATAACAAATAACTAGGGACCAATTACTGCTTTTGGGAAGTGGCTCATATTTGTCTGTAATAAATGCTCATCCATTTAGGTGTACATAAACCATGATTTTGCCAAGTAACTTTAACAAAAATACCTACCCAAAAAAGAATGAAAAGGTGTTCAAGAAAGATTAGCACTCACAACACTTTGCAACTATATTTTATTGCAAATAGACCCCCATCTGGACTGTGATTTTTACCAGCCACCATGCTTGTGCAAATAGCTCGGGGAAAGCTAATTCCAGGAGAGGAACCGAATCAGCAGCGGAAACAAGCTGTCCTCTGCCTACAGAGAGCAGGGCCATATATGCTGGCTTTAGACAGCTGTGGTAATTAACACAGAAACAGCAATCGCTGCATATAACTTGCAGCCTGTGCTCTTTCAGCCTAACAGGCTACAATGATGGCAATTTAAGCATCCATAACCTTTACTGCGGCAGGTGCCATCATCCCAGTTTCTAGAATGTTGTGCTTCGGGTTCCCAAAAGCATAAAAACCCCACAGCTCTACAGCCTCTACAGCTTCCCCAAACAAACTCCAGGGAAGATATGATGAGACCGATTGTCAAGTATTCAGCCTGAGTCTAGCTTTGCTTCCAGCAGAAGATTAATGATGAGCACAAATACATATTTATCCCTGTGAACAGGAGAACTCCAGAGCACAAAGCTCTTCAACTGTGGGAGTGGAAACAGTTCACAGATCCAACTGTGAACTTCTACGTGCCTTAAAAGAAAACGCGGAACAAACATAACACAAACTACAAGAGTAGGACACATACTTGGAATCCAAATACGAAGATGAGCGTATTTGAGGCGGCCTAATTACCAGGCCTTTGGTTAAAAGCAAATCTCCTCTCTAATAGGCAAGGAACCAAATTTACCCTCAACAAACCTTACCATGAGAGGCTTGGTTATTTCCCACCTAATGTTTTTCCTAACTGCACATGCTAGAAAAAGTTCATCTGACTGAAGGATGAGATTTCTCAGGAACTGGGCTTGATCCCACCACTGCACTCCTCTGAATAGTGTTGCTAATTAAACATATGAGTCAACACAGGAACTACTTCAAGCTAAAAACCTAAGCCAACAGTGCACTTTGGCACATGAGCACTCACTCCACTATACCTTCTGTTATTTAACTTTGGCTTTGGTACAGTAGATGAGATCAAGACAAAGTTGAGTACACTTACTGTATGAAACTGAGTATCCAGGTAATAAATTTAAAGAACTACTACCGAAGTAATTTTGTGTGGGACAGAAGAGAGGAAAGAAGACGAAATCAAGTGCGAAATGAAGATTTCAGCATTCACCTTGAAAATTTAGGAGTAGGGAGTTATACCAAAAAGGTCTACTTTCCTGAAATATGTGGAAGGTGGGGACAGACAGTAGGGTATGAAGGAAACTGCACTGCGGTTGTGAGATTTGACACAGAGCCAGGAAAGAAAAGGGTTATGCCAGACCTCCAGCCTATGTAACTGATCTTTTAAATGTCCTATTGGCAACAAAGTCCAGAAAACTGCAGTGATTTACAGAATTGAAAGTCTGACCCGCAAGGTACCTCAGCAGTAATGTTTCTGGTCTGCCTGTTAAGTGCAAACTGCTTAAAAACTGTCTTATTTTCATTAGGGTTGGATTATACTAAGTTAGTAAATCAGCTGTCTCACAACAAGAAGAAATAATGTGATATTCGGACACCTATAAACACCTATTAAGATACAGTTCACCTTTTAAGAACTCCAATGGGCACCTTCCATTGCACAGCAAGTCAGGACAAACAATTCATATTGCCTGGTATTTTTCAGACATTTGTTTTGTCACTCCTAATATTGTCCTTTTTGTTTTCCTTTACTAAAGAGGTTGCAATTGTGTTTACTTTCACAGCTCTCAATAGAAAAAAAAAAATGAAATCAACTATTTCAAGAAGTGTCACATAGGCTGCTTTTGAGTTCTTAGATCTTGTCAAACAACTGAATTGTGTGCTCCAGGCTTCCTTTTACTCTATTTTTTTTAACCTTTTATACAAAAAACAGTATCAAAAATGTGCCCAGTTTCATTAACTTTGACAGAAAACAAGAAAAGTTGCACTAAAAATATTTTAATCTAATTTTCAAATAAAACATTTATAAAAACCAAGCACACATTTCTTGTCCTGCTGCCTCTGACAGATACATTTATCTTTTCCTCCATAATTAAATAAGGTGGTATACTTTATACCCTTAGATACTTTTTTCCACAGCTGACCTGCATAAAAAGATGGGTGTATTACATGCAGTTGCAGAAGATACCTGTTGACTGATACACAAGAATATTTTTTCAAAACTGACCTAGTTTTCTCTCTGAATCAAAGCCTTTGCTGGTGTTACTGTTCTGACAGTCTTCTTTGCAAGCTGGAAGATTCAGCAAGAAATATGCCATTCTTAGAGAAGGACAGAGTAATAATATATTTAATCCCTATTCTTTCTCACTTTGATTATTTTTGCAAAGAGAAACATCAAAACTGGAAAAGTAAACATATCTACAAATACACAAAATCAGGCTCTGTGAGCCTGATGACACTGAATAGGTAATAAATTCAAAATCCTGACATCAGAAACGCAGTAAGACTGAATGGGGTGGCAGACGGCAGAGTGAAGGTCGCCTGTACAGCCCTATTTCAGCCAGCTGGAGAATCAGCAGAAGAATCTGACTGTCACAATGTTTGTTTCCACAAAAGTCTTGCCATACTCAGTAGGGACTCTTCAGTGTCTCTTCATCCAACCTCCTACCCTACAGGCTGAGGCAGACAGTGTGAACTCTCTACCAAACCAAGTATTTGCCTGGTTTGCAGAATTCAGTGTCTTGGTACCCTCAACATAACAATGACACAGTAAAACTGGAAGAATAGCTTTGTTTTACAATTAGGAACGCAAACAAACAAACAAAAAACCCACCAGATTATGTCTACTCATGGAGACAGGGGGGGAAAAAAAAAAGAAAGTACCTTTTGTACCAAGCTTATTTTGGTGACCACAGCATACCAAGCCTAGCAGAAGACTTTCATGGCAGAACTAAGCATAGATCTAGTTCTCCAGGTCAACTTTCTACCTTCTATTTTTCACTCAGGTCACAATTTGAGCAGGTTGTTGTTTGGTTTTTTTGGTTTTTTTTTTTTTTCCCCGTCAGCATTGATCAAAATAGAGATCCCATATGAAGAAACGTCTTGTCATCATATAAACAAAGGCAAAACACTTGCATTCAAGGTGAGAAATCTTCTCTATCAGAAAAACCCAAACACCAAACAACGTATGTTTTTGCTGTTTGATTTATGTATTCACAGTGTATAGCCTTTGTTAGAAGGCAAGGGGAAAAAAAGTACTTACTACAGAAAATGCTTTACTACACTGTGCTTTTCATAGCACAACCCCACAAGAGGTGGAATTCTTAAATTTCCACAAACCACCCCAATGCTGAGCTCTTATTTCTAGTACAGAACACAAATATCACTGAGTGGTAAAATAGAGCTGGAACTGGTGGATAACTTTAGGGAGGGATATCCATCTCTGCAAGTGCTGGGACACACTCATGCTGGTGTGACAGTACGTGTTGAAAAACCCAGCTGTAAATTTCTCACTTCCTGGGTTTTTTCATGCTTTATAAATAGTACAGTGTTTGAAATGAGGTAGCATCTATCACGATGTCACAAGAAATACTCAGTACATCTCACTTATCAGAAGGGTTTTGAGTCGATGACTACACAAACAGAGATCTTTCTCTCCCACATTTCAGTCTTCACAAGTCAATACACCTGAAAATTTAAAATTTTTGCTTATAAAATGTTTGCCTATTGCTTAAGGAAAACAGCAGCCGATGGCTCTGCGTTGTGAGGTCAAAAAAAAAAAATGTAACTCTTCTCTGCAAGTCAACCTTCTACTAAATGTGCAAGTTTGATGCCATTAACCTCCTGAAAAATGCTCAACATCCACTTAAGTCATATAGGTAGCCTGTGCAGCTAGCAACCTGCTTTCATCGGGGGTCATGAAAACCTGGCTATCTTCTACTCATCACTTCCTCAATTAGATTAATTCTCTCCACCCATAGCCTCATCCATCACTTCAGTTAATGCTTTATACTCAAATGGTGATTGGATTTGCCAGCTCAGCATCGCTGTAATTACCTCTCAAAGTGATGTGCTGTTTCATCAATCCCATTCCAACCTGTCCTAAGAAGAAATCCAACACTCACCAGTCTTTCTAGAGTCATTAATGCTCTGATGTTTCTATGCTTTCTGAATCTTATTTTAACAACCTTCAGGTTAAAAAGGAAAAAAACTTATTAAAAATACATTCTGAACTACCCAAATATTAAGTAACAGCCAACATGAAAGACAAACCCAATTAATGTAAGAATGTGGGACACAGAATTTGCTAATAGCATATAAAAATATGCAAATAGGACAAAATACTTTTAGAGTTATTCAACATGAGCATTAACATTATGCCTATAATTTGGAGATACCTTAGTTTATAAAGAAAAGCAATTAGGTTTGAACATTAAAAGTTATAAAACCACAGTTCTTAGATAAGTCGTACCATTAATAATGTTTTAGAACAGGTATAAAGCACTTTCCCTCTTTCAGTTTCTACCAGTGCTACCATAAAAATCAAGAACATATGAACTTCTGACCAATTAACTGAAATACTGCGTTGCAAAAATCAGAACACCTTCTACACTATGTCCATAAATCAATTGTTTCTCCAAAATACCAATTTAGTGATGGACAATCAATGTAGTGCAAAATTCACCTATTTCAATAATTGGTGTTAACCTATATGGATGGCAAACCTCAAAGGAAGGGGGGGGAAAAAGGCAAGAAAAACAAAGCAGACCTGTAATTCCTAGCGTTCATTTTAGGACACTGACTCCCAATTAGGAACAATTTGTATTAGGACAGCTGACGAGAACACTGCCTCCGGCTGCACCCCTCCCTGCTCCCGTGTCACAGATGACTGAGCTCCCCACCAAGCAGACCCTGGACCACTGCAACAGGCATACCACTGCTGGCACAAGGTTCACTTTTCCTTCAATTTAAGGGGTATTAAACAGCCTACAGCTCACTCTGCACAGCATTGGCAAATGGGAAATCTTTTTAGCCATCCAAATGCAAGTAATTTCCTGCTTTTAAGTCAGAATCTGAAGTACAGACCCTTTTTGTCCAGCTTCATGTTCACTTCAGCTTTACTAGCTCAAGTGCTTGGGGAGTAAGAGGTGGATTTTTTTTTTCTTTTAATGTTTTGGGTTTTTAAAGAATCATTTAGGAGATTCCCAATGGAGCATTTCTCACTGAAATTTTAGAAATTGACTTTCCAATTTAATGAAAAAGCTTACATCAATGATAACTTGTTTGTTTTAATGTGAGTGACAAGATGGCTTGAAAACGGATGAATACTCAACAGTCAAAACATTCATTTTCTTCCATGCATGCTTCCAATTAAGAGTTTAGCCTTGGCAGCTTCCTTTTTCTTGATCAATAACACTTTTTTTTAGCTTTAGAATAGCAAAAACTTCAAAAGGATTCTAGATAGCCCTTTTCTACGTTCTTCAAACAAATCTTTTGGTTTCAGAGCTAGACTTACAATTAAGTCTCAGATTTTTGACTCACTGCAAAACAACATTAAGAGCAAGAACAATGGGAGAGGAGGAGGAGGGAAGAATGGTCAAAGAAACACAACATCACTACATACTAGATACAGGTATGAAGAAACAGATAGAAACTGAAGGATTTAAGAAGTATTAAGAATCTCAGAAAGATCTGCCCCCCTCAATTTCTTCATCAACAATGTCCCATACCCTGGCATCGTTCAGGGCCTAACTCTTCCTCAGTGGTGCAGTCCTTCTCATGGCATGGGGACTCTGACACCACAGGGGCCACAGCAGGTATTTACTCCAGGTGTCAGAAGCCAGCCTCCCTGCATATGTACTTAAATAAAGGACACTTGGATGCTGATGACCAGCACAAAAGATATGACTGAAAGCCTATCCATTAAAGCTCCCTTGAGAGGGGACACAGAAACTTCTCTTTGAAATGAGAGGAGGCAATGAATATGAGTATCAACACCACCACCTTAAGCCTCTAGTTTTGCCTTTTTTCCCCCTCATGTTAAAGCCAGGTTTGTTTCTTCCATCTGTAGTTCAAATGACTAAGAGACTAAAGTACCCATCAGAGCAACAGATCGGAAGATTAGAGCATTTTGGTCACGTTTTCTTAATCTTCTTGATCAGTTAATATGCAATGACCAGAAACATGCCTGGATCAAACTCCTAAAGACTCTTCTTTCATGCTGTATTTCCAAATACAGTTTTGGGGAGCAGAGGAAGAGATGACCAGGGAAAAAAGACAGATAAGAAGGACACAGGGAGATGTAATGGGGACAAGAGGTTTATTGTCTTGGATAGCCTTTGTCAATTAACACCATGAGCATAGTGAACACTACAGAACAGCCATGCCAGTTGTAGACTTTCCCCGCTTTCACCTGCATTCACAATTAAAACAACAGCTTCCCGACTCTTGCCTGCGTAAAATCTCCCACTGCTCTGGCATGCAGAGACCCAAACAAAGGGAATTAAGCAGTAGTTAGTCAAAGCCACACTTGAAAAAGGAAAGAGACTACCCCAAGTGTACAAATGCCTAAACCCCATTAAATTTGACTTTTACCATTCTTATACTGCCTCCTGTATAGTAATAAAGATATTTGCTTATGCATCACTGTTTAGACTTCAGTATTTTTCATAAACATTTGCCACAGGAAGACATCCCAACTGCCCTTCTGCTTATTTTGTGTCAAGGCAGTGGGGTGACATACCACAAGGACGCTGTTTTTATATTAGGTCAGGGCACTGTATGACCACGGCCAATTTAACACACCTTGTGACAGCCTGATATAATGACAGAGCACTCTGGGGAATTTAGACTGTAACTAATTTGACACTGAGGTTAACTCGCAGACATTTCTGAGGGGAAGTCACTAGGTAAAACGTGTGTTGACATCTTCATACCACTTAAGTCATACATAAAGACATAAAGAAGAGCTAGAAAGCAAAGAAATGAAATCTATGTTTCCTCCATATCAAGTGATGATCTTGAACATATTACTCAGCAAAGCAATTCTGCCAGGCCTCTATGATTCCTTTTCCCCAAATACTAGAAGACAACTGATAATTCAAAGCATAGGATCTCACCTGGAAACAAGTCAACGTACCTGGCATAACAGGCACACATACTACAACGCTTTCACCATTAGAAAAATTTGACAGATTTGTAAAGCCTTTCAGGATTTCTTAGATTAGATTTGAAGGACAATTATGAAACAAGTCACTTTTCCAGATACCATTAAAAAAAAAAAGAAAAAAAGCTCTTTAAGGGGTCAAAAAGGATATAGCACAACTTCGTGGGGTTTTTTGCAGCATCTAGGAGATGAGCACTCATTCTTAAGCTCAGTCTGGTACAGGACTGCAAAAACAGAGAACAACACGGCTACCATGCTTCAAAGCACAAATTTTAGTTTTACTTCACAGATGCCTAATTATGAGCACAAAGCGTACCGCACTCTTTTGGATTATCTACTGCAGTAAAAAACCTACCGTATTAACTATCCTAATGGCAAGTATGCACAAACCATAAAACTTTGCTTGGCAGAAATTTATGAGAAACTGTAAACCAAACCCTTGTAAAATACATTACTCCCTACAATGTGGCATTTACCACACTACCCAATCATTACATCAGCCTGAACATATGTTTTATACACCAGACAGACAAAATTAATTTGGTCTAATCTGCTGAGGGCAAAACAATGAGAAATTATATCTCCTGGTTCGGAACTTGAAAACATTTTCAGATTGTCTAGCAAAATGAGACCTGGCTGAAATTAAGGCACTATCTTCTGCTCCTGAGCCACAGGACTTAAAGAAAGGTTTTCTACAACCCTCAACAGTGAGGCTTATCGTGCCTCAGCAACGGTGCTGTGAAAGAACAAAAATGACAGCAACCCGTTTACCCGGTGGTAAGGAAAGCCTGGGAGGTCTCACACACAGTGACAGGAAGATGAGGAGAGGAGCCCATAAGACAGATGGAGACAGAGAAAATCTGGAAGTTTCCAGCTTGGTCATCACTCCTAAAGATGTTCAACCTTGGACATCAAGGACACCAAAGCTTCCAGCATGTGGCCAGGTACAGGCAGGAGGGCCACGAGGCTGCGCCGAGTCTCAAGGGCAGCCAGAGGATGCAGGTCACTTGACCGAGTTGTAGCTATGCAGGGAGAGTTATGCAGCTATACTGAAAGCCAGCACCTGCATCTGGCTGTCCCTCAGGCAGTCTTCAAGGTAAAGTTTAATTAAAGGTGTGGATAACAGCAAGGAACACCATTGCTGAAAAATGCTCGTGACCTCTTAGTCAGTGACACATGCTACTTCAGGACAAGCATGACATGATATAATTTCAAAAGCATGGGTGGATCCTGCCTTTGACCTCATGAAAAAAAGAGGGTATATCACACCATCATCAAAATACATTTTCCTTCTTTTTCCCGAATACTGCCAACAAGCCACACCACAAGGCAAGCCATATTGTTTTATGCCAAGACCCAGGTGGTGGTCAGACACTGGGTAAGAAGTGACATTTTTGCCATGGCAGGAATGTCATGGAACTCCTGCCATAAACCCACAGCACAATAACAGCACAAAAATCCTTCTCCTAAAGACCTGACTCTTATCTTCTAATTTTCTTATCTTTGTAGGAACAAACTACTTGTAGTAGCAGCCACAAAAACAACTGGCAAAGCAGACAAGAATTCCCTAGAATGACTGAGTGCCTCTCCTTGAACACTGCAGCACATCTCTCATGATTATGTGTTAAAGCAGTCAACTGCAAGACTTCAACAACTTGGGCTCAGCTGATCTGACCCAAGTAAAAGCTATCATGATTCCAGAGTGAGGAAAATACTTCAATGGACACTTTGTCCAACTGGTTTGCGATTAGCATGCCCCTCCTTGTGAAGAGGGGTCTCCATGAAGAACCTGAACCTCCTCCAACAGAGGCCTTTGCTAAACAACAGGGTTGGTGTTAGCTGGTGCACGAGCTACCAGTCCCTTCTCTCCTTGTTCAGTGTCACACCAAAGATGTACTTAAACACAAAGGGATTCTACACAACTTGGAAGGCTTCAAGATGAAGCAGACAGTGCCAGTGTGAGAACACCTATGTAAGGTGAATAAGCGTAGACTTAACTAAGCACTTCAAACAGAGGTGCTTTAGTAGCAAAGAATATTGGGAATTTAGCACTAGGAAAGCATTCCCCTACTTTGCATTTCCTTTCTTCCTCCTTCCTCCCTCACAATCAGTTTAGGGCTAAGGCAAATATATATATATATATCTGTATATACACACACAACCATATGGTGATATAGATACTAATATACACACACACACACAAAATTTGAACTATCACCTACTGCTGCATGAGAAATGAGTAAACTTTTTTTTTGTATGACTAAATTTCAAGCGTGTTTCTGGCTCTTGTAGACGCAGTTTAAGCGCAGTTGGAAAGCTGAAGGGGCAACAAGAAGCAAGAGTGAGTCAGTGTAAGAGAACTACAAACTGCTTGGCTCTTCATCTGCAGTTGAAGTACAAGTGCCCCATAAAAGAATCCTTTCAATTTCCTTTTGCATCTACTTCTATGGGAGGGGAGATAAAAAATAAATCAGTATTTGTTTGGGACTTCAGAAATGGATTCAAATGTGATTACAGCTCCTATTCCTAAAGGATATAAAATTTATGAAGTTATTCCTGAACTCATCTCTTCAGATATTAAGCTACTTTATGAGGAACAAATCAGACTAGAATAGTAAATAATGTTCAGTAACAAACATGAGAAAGACAGAAATAAAATGCCTATCTGTTGTACAAATGAAACTATTAAACCCATCCGCGCTCTTTTAATTAAAATATTTTAGGAATTTTTGATCAGATATATGAAATAAAAGGTTTACATCTATGCATTTTATATACAGGGATATATAAAAATATAAGATAAATAGGTAAGACAGATAATAGGTGTATTAGATCTAAGTATCTGTCTTAGTTATGCATATATGTATATGATGAAAGAAAGCACATTTGTCTCAATTAGAATAAGGTCTGTACTCACGCCTTATTCTAAGGAACATTCCAATCAAAATCTAAATGAAATACATAGAAGTAACACAGCAACAGTCCAAAGGTTGGTTTACAAATCCCACTGAAAGGGTTATGTGTTATCGTGACACTGACAGCTGTTGGAAGTACAAATCAGAAAAGACTGAAGATGTGAAGGTGGAAGATGCAATGCTACCCGACGCAAGTTTCTTGTGTCACACAGCTCTGACCATTCGGTCCCATTTATGAGACAACTGGAAATTACAATGGGCAAATACTTATTCTAATTAAACTTATTCCAGTATTCACAAAGAACTCTTCCCTGCAACACTTACTAATGCTTTGTCAGGAAAATTTAGGTGCTCATGGTTACCAATTTTTATTGCCTTAATGGCACCTCTCTGCACCAAATTACAGCAATCTAATCTCTGTCCTTCATCTCTACACTGTTCCTGAACTTGCTTTTATCTGTATTATTTAAAAGGCCAAACTTAATGCAATTCAGAACAGGTAACTTTCCACATTATTCACTGCATTCAGTTCCTGTTTATTTTCAGGGTTCTCCTTGAAACCACTGTAAATGTGCCCCAAGTTTTTGATTCTGCATATTGTTTGTAAAAGATGCAGTATCACCACACAAGAAGTAGAAACACTGCATTAGCACAGTATGAAGTGATGAAAGTGACTTGATGTGTGATGGAAGTGATGGAAGAAGATGGAAGTTCACAAACAGAATTTGAATGTAGATCTTAGTTTTATGAAGAAAGCCGTCTTAGAGAGTTGTTTGAATTCAATAGCGAGGACATAACATTGCACTCTGTTCTCACAACTGCTGTCTGGCGTGCTCAAGAGAGTGATATGAAAGGCTTTGACAGCACCAGACCACTCAGTTACAACACAGTCATACCCCATATTTAGCTCAAAATCTGCTTGTGTGCACAGGAGATGTTAAAGGGTAAAGACAAGCATGGTAGTCTCCCTGCCGTCTTGCAAAGCAAACCTCCATACTCCAACTTAACAGTAGCATATTAATGTATCTGTCAAATGCTAGATATTACAACAGATTTTCTTTTAGATCATGTTTAGAAAGTATTTGTCAGCAGAAAAATATTCTTACAATAATAATGGCACAGAGCTAACGCCTGTTATGAATGAAAACATTCCAAAACCTCCAATAAGTATGTTGGCTGAGTATCTGCTGCAGTACTCCAGACTGCACATGAAGCACCTTAGGAGTACAGTATTTATTATTAAGTTGTCAAACAGTATGTATTCAGCATTTTTGTTATAAATACAGCAATACTTCTCACTGAAGAAAAGATGAAGGCATCAAAAGCACAATAACTGTATTAACAATAAGCATGTCTATGGAAAGTTAAAAATAAACAAGTAGAGCACTGATGTTTTCAACCATCATAGCTGCAAATTAATTTATAAGGAGCGGTGAGTCTTCCACGCTGAGGCCTTTCAGACAGATTTTTGGCATCTTTAATAACGATAATAACAAGTTGAAGGGTAGAATGTCACTCTTACCTTCCATCTGCATAGTCTGCATCTGCGCCTCCCCACCACACATCTGAATCATCATCTTCAGCATCAGCGGAATCAAGATTGTCGCTTTCTTCTGCTAACGGGCAGCAAACAAACTCCACACCACGAAACTTGTCGATTCCACAGGGCAGCAGCATGCCATAGTCGTGCAGATTCATGCTCTTCTCACTACAGGACTACAGAAAATAGAAAGTAAAAAGAAAAAAAAAAAAAGTGTCATGGAGGAAGCCAGAAAACATGTCACAGGCCTCAAGAAATCCTAAGGGGCTGTGTACTGCCTTAAGAGGTTGGTGAACTGCAGGATCTCTGAATTTTGAAATATGACTAGATAACTAACGATAAGACTTGAGGAAATGGCCACAAGTTGCGCCAGGGGAGATTTAGATCACATATCAGGAAAAACTTTTTCTCCCAAAGAGTGGTTAGGCACTGAAACGGCCTGCCCAGAGAGGTGGTGGAGTCACCGTCCCTGGCGGTGTTCAAGAAGTGTCTGGATGAGGTGTTATGAGACATGATTTAGTAGCTTAGTGGGTAGTACTGGTGATAGGAGCACGGTTGGAATAAATGATATTGTAGGTCCTTTCCAACCTTGTGTTTCTATGATTCTATGATTTTTCTATGACTTCAAGTGGTCATGTGCACATTCACTTCCTGCACTGTGGGTAGCTCCCTACCTGTGTCTGTGTGACCACTGCAAGCAACAAGCTCTCCCCTCCCCTGCTCTGTAGTCTTTCCAGAATAGAAACACTTGTCTCCTCCCATGTATGATGACACCACATCCTCTTGTCTCAAATCATCACAGGGTCTGCCTCATAAACAGAAAACTCCAAGGCAGAGTGATAGTTTGATGCATTAATTCTCATCCTGATGTATTAATGCTGTTACAGAGTTCATTGCAAGACAGAGGAGTGTTTAAAATACCTGCTATACTGGAAACACACTGTATCAGGTCTGGCACCTCTGCCGGTACAGTAATTTCTAGCCTTGTTTGGAAAACAAGTCAGTTGTGCATAATTATACCTTAAACATATAGAGATGTAGGACAGAAAGATAATTCTATCTTAAAGACACAGTGACGTAGCACAGGTGAAAAAAGGCAAATAGTTCAAGGGTGCACAGTGATGATGCTAAGCCACGCCATTTCAAGTTTCCAAGTACTTATAATGGACTAGAATTTGCCTGCATGAAAGTTGGTGCTTTAAATGCTTCATTTGAGGGGCAACAGCATGATTCAAACAAGAACTAAAAATTTGAAGCTTCTAAGCACTTTTCAGTTTTGATCTACAGAAGGCAGGCTAACCTACAAACTAAGAGGTTGCCAAGAAAACAGCAGCCAGAAATTTTCATGAAGGTCATTTCAGTTTTAATTACTACAACCTTTCTACATAGGGACAAAACTGTCCAGAATGCATTAGCAATTATAACATTAGGTTCTGGTTTTAAGTAAAGCACTGGTACATTGTAAAAACTCCTCGCTTGACTGCAAAATCTGCATAGTCCTTTGTCTTATCAGCTCTCCTACCCTTTTATGCTGATTTTCACATACTGCATTCTTTGAGGCCTGTTTGACCTCCGTGAAGCACCTGGCATACCAATATCTGTTTTGAAAAGAATGATAAAGGCAAAACCTAGGCAGTAGTGATCCATCTTTAGTTCCAGAGCAGCACTAACACAAGAAGCTGGAGGAGGCAGAAAAGCTGGTACGTGTGTGAGTGGATTTGAGGGGGTGGGAGGCGGGGGTGGGAAAACAGTGCCATGAAACAGGGTCAGTGTTCACAGGTCAATGGTAAGTACTCAATAGTGGGCTCTGATGTGCTCAGCAGAGTGACTCCTATTTCCTACCTGATAAAGCAGAACAAAAAGCCATTCGCTCAAACATTTGTTAAGTACTGCTTTTTTTTTGTTTTTCCCTGTCACTGCTATATTTAAACTCAGAAGAGCGATACAACTCTAAAGAAGGAAGGCAGGAATTTTTAAGACAGATGAATATACCTCTTTAGCAACAGTATGCCAGTGCAGGTGAGTTTCACACACATCCATCCTTTCCTGGTGAAGAAACTTGCACTTGTCTGGTACCAGAAGGGCATCACTCACAAACTCGCCCACTGAAAGGAAAAAACAACAAAAAAAAAGAAAGAAAAAAAAAGAAAAAAAAAAAGAAGAAAAAAGTTAACTTTGCTTCCAGTACCTCAACCTTTTAAACCTTTAGGTAGGCATAGGGCAGCTTTCATGAATGAGCGGTAGGGTCTGCTTATATAGAACACTGTCTAAATGGTGTTGCCATTAGCACCTTCTCCAAACTTTCAGTTAGAAAGTGGCTCCTGTCTTTGATCTCGGATCAGTATTAGATTATGAAAACTTATGATAACATATACCCAGTGTGAAACTTGTGGGAACCATCGAACAGGGGTCATGTTCATGGTGCAGCATGAAGTCAGGAGTTGGTGGATCCAGCTCCAAGAAGGGGAGTGGCAAGGCCAGGGAAGGACAATTACGTTTTGTATCTGCACAGCAGTAAGGAGCAGTTTTGAAGCGTTTTGAAATACACACAAAACAAATCCAATACACATTGTTTCAAATAATTTGAGAGGAGTACTTCTACTGAATTACAGCACTAAAAGCAACACAGTCCACTTAGTTATTCTTGTTGATGCAGCCTCATTTCGATCAACTAGACAAACTCAGGTTAATCCAGAAGGTTGGTGAGCAACTGGAAGCTCATCAGCCAAAGAACAAGATGATTCATGGCTCACCTGAGTATCTGGTCAGATTGAGGGAGAGAATAAAGGCTCTTTACCAAGGATATAACTGACCAAAGCAATTGTGCTGTCTTCACCAGTAAGACAAAAATGTACAAGCTAACGAAATAAACAACGCTCACAGCTTCGGTACTAATGAATAAGAAGAAACTCGGTTGATATGTAATACGATTTATTAGACTAAAATCACTGTAATTCTGTACAATTCTGACATTGAGGATTAAATAACCCCCAAAGCCCTCAAAGATACTTTTAAAGAGGTGAAATTACAGAGTACTTTCAAGAAGTCGATATACTGAACAGACACTGCGATTGTGAAAGCACATGGGGCAGTGACATACTGTATTGCCTGCAAATTATTTTTGGACAGAGGTATCCAAAATAATCTTGCAAAAGTAATGAGTTAAAGCACTTTCTGGTAACCAAAAATACAAAATCTGCAGCTTTTGGTAACGAGTTCTCTGCTCCCAGTGGTATCACACCCAAATCTTGCACTGAAATTTGAATAAATTTGCACCTCGTTTTTAGCTGTACTTGTCTTCATAGGGGACCATCCTGCCACATGCCCCCAGTCATGCAGTGTGTAAGTAATTGCTAATGCTTCAAGTTAGCTAAGTACCTGAGCACTAAGTAAGTACACAGGTGTTTTGCTGAAGACTCAGAGTATGTGCGTTTGGCTCTCCTAGGACAAACGACTTCATAAAGAACTGCAGTTTTACTTGTTTGGCTGTTCAAGCATTGTAAAGTGTTCAGAGCGGAGTTTACAGCAAATATTTCTATAAAAAATACAATCCTGGAGTGCATCTTACTCCAGTGAACTAGATCTGATTTCACAAGCCATGCACGCGATAAAGTGTGCGACCCTGTGTCATCTGACTTCTGATAAACCCTGCATGAAGTTATTCCATTCATTTTAGCACCCTGTAGCATTGTCAGAGCTTTGCGTACTCTGCGTATTGCAAATTTAGAAGACAACTAACGTCATACCATGTTGCTCAAAAAAATTAGCCTATATCATTTCAGCGAAAGTAAAAAATACTGATGTACCCCTGAGTTACAGCCACCGAACACAAAATAGAAAGTTCCAGGTCAGAAGTTCTAGGCAATGCAGCCTGGGATGCAGTTTCATCAATGGTATGTGTATGTAATTCAATTTTAAAAACATAAATTATTGGGCGTCTCACCGTATCAACCAACTCATACCAATACACTGAAGAAATACTAGACATTTTGACAAAATTGAAAGTATAGCATTAGATGTGACTTTTATCAACAAAACATACATCTCCTTTATAAAATTAGAGTCCTTGATAATAAAGTAACAGCATCCTCCTGGTAACCCAAATGCTCATTTCTACTGAGACTCCACTTTGCAACCAATTGCTGAGTTTCACAGAAATAAACAATTCATTGAAACAAGCTCCCCTCTGTTTTTCAGAAAGAAAGGAGGAGCTGGCGAGAAGGGTGATTGCTTAATGTAACACCCTTTCATCATATAGAATTGAAATAAATTATTTAGGGTTGTGAAAATCTGGGCAATAGTAATCACTTGCAACTTTGCATGTGTTTCTTATTGCCTTCAATTGACTTTTTTATTACAAATAAAATTTAATTCTGGTCATTATTTACACATACACAGGGCTCACACCTTGGAAACTGTTTTCATTCATTTATCATGATTAACAAAGCTTAAGTGCAAAGCTTTGAAATTTTGTTCTTTTTTTACTGCTGTTAAAAATAAGTTAATGTTCAAGTGGCAGTTTGATGAACTGAGTTTGACAACTGCAACATTTATTTTGCCTGGGCTAGCCTAACAAAAACACAAATCCATCAGAAAGACGTGTTTCAAACACTTCTGACTTGCAGACAAGCTTCCACCTGTATTTCTCCAGCACACATTTAACTTTCAGTGCTGATGAATCACAAAACTTTAGGGATTTTTTGTTTTTTTGCACAAGTAACCTACAGACTACACAGGGAATACAAGCACACATGAAGGGAGAGTGATCTTGGGCCTCCTTGGAGGGAGGGTCCATGTGTATGAGCTCTAAAACTAAGGAAAAATTATAATAGTTCTTCTGTTTGCTAGTACAAGCCATGAGCACAAAGAATAAGACCATTAAAACTCAACCTCTAATAAAAGAATTTGGATTATAGTGAAGGCATCTGATCTTCTCTAACCAAAAAAAAAGGCTCAGCAAGTGGGCACATTTGTAAGGAGATGACTACCCCCCTATCTGTTAAAATGGCAAATATGATAGCAGGCCAAAGTAATTTAAAATAAAAATACCATACCCTATGCGAGACAGTCCTGATTAGCAGATTTTCCATCCGCTGCATAAAACAGATGGGATTTGAGGATCTATCCAACATTGCACAGAAAGAGAGCAAAGATAAGATGATAAAGGTAATAAAACAAAATCCGTGACAAACCCAAGCACCTGCTAACAGATGGTTGCAGATGGTTAGGATCCCAACCAAAAAATAAGCATGTTCCAATTATGTTCAGAGGAGTACTTTCAAACAAAGCCTGTGCTAAATTTTGCATGAGGAGGCAGCACACATACTGAGGCTGATGTAGTCTCAAGGCTTCATTTTCCATGTCACTGATGAGAACAAGGCCTTGCTAAAATGAATTTACAAGCTCAGGTGCTCGCACCACACAGATTTGAGAATATTCAGAGAAATGCATCTCTTCTCTGTGACTTTGCATAGATTATCCTCAGCCCCCACACTCTCGGCTCAGCACAGCAAGGGGCAGAGTGAACCCCGTGCCTTTCCCCATCCTGCTGCAGGGCTTTGCTGTGCCCTGCTCCCCCAGCACAACAGCTCAGCTCCCCGCAACACCTCTGGCTAGCCCTTGTGCTTACCCAGGCATGTTTATTTACTACATATGCCATTAAACATGCTTCATTACATTTATTTAAGCAGCCATGTAACTTTAGGTGCTTTTATTAAGACTGATGTTTATATAAAATCTTCCTGTGTGATGCTTTCTCCTATTTGTAGGTTGGTAATTAAGGGTCGGCTGCAATCTGCATCAGGGTGCAGGTCAAACACACTGGCATTAATTGATGTGCAAAGAAGCAACACTTATGCAGAGAAGAAAACGCATTTTCAATTAAGTCCAGAAAAACAGAGAAGACGCAAAGCAGCTACATACTTTAAAAACACATTTAGTTTTTTAGCAAAATGACTTAATGAACACAATTATCTAGCAACATGCTGAACCAGTCAGAGAATACTGCAAGATTTTAGACTCAGTATCTCCAGATGAAAAGAGTGAGGCTGTGCCTGTCAAATTTGGTTTGAAGGAGGATTTTGCTGCTATGCCCAGCCCCTGGGGAGGGATTCCTGCCCCAGCCCATGGCACGGCTCTCCTCTGAACTCCAGCAGAGTCACATTTGGCCAGACTGTTAAGTATCTTCCATCAAGTTTAAAGGATTTTAACAACCTGTAGCAAAACACGGGCTTTGTAGATTTTTCCAATTTCAAATTGAATTTTAAATGGAAGTTTAAAAAGACACAATGTTTAGGATGTAAAAGGAAAAAAAAAATGGAAAAAAATATCTATGTACACCATTACCTGCGAAGTACAACCAATACTAATACCAGTACCCAGCTAGGTATCAAGCACTATCCTACTCTATCTACTCCCCCAGTAATCTGCAATGAGTAAGAGCAGAATCAAACAAGGCTGAACACACACACCCCCCCAGGCAGCCACTATCAAAGGGCAGGCTGTGAAGGCCCTTGCACACAAGACCTCCAGTGGGGAGGCAGAGATCCCAGTGAAGTGCATACCCTGCCAGCATTAGCAGCTCAAAACCACCTCCTCCCCCAACCCCATCCCAAATGCCAAAGTTAGACACCTCTTCCTAAGATCCATTCACCATCCAAGAGAAAGGCAAGGTGGTGCTGATAAGATACAACATCTGTGTCCCAGCAGCTTGGACCATAGGAATTTTTCTGATGAGTCACAGGCTTAACTCCTGCCCCATAAAACTGCCCCCAAAACAGCTCTGTAAGGAAACTGTCCTCACTCCATCATTTTATCTATCTGTAATCTATGGCATGGATTTCAGTAAAAGACCCATGGCATGGCAGGTAGACAGCAACACAGGCTCAAATTTGAAGGGCAGGAGCATACATGACAGCACAACCTGCACAGCCACCTCCAAGGCGTTAGGTGGGAACAGCTCCAGTCTTCTAGGTGCTTGGCCAAAACCAACACTGACCCCATTTACACGTCTCTATTTCCCCTTTCATCTTCATAAAGTTCCAAGAAGTTATTTCCCACAACTATACCTTTTGTCTATTTTTTTTTTTTTTTTTGAGAAAAGCCATCCACTACGTTTTAAGCATCTAGAAGTAAGGCCAGTAATTCTCCAACAGCATTGTCACAGCATTAAAGAAACTGCCTACTGCTTCAGTATTTCTTTTGCTTCAAAGACGTCCTTGAATGCTTCTGAATTCCTGCTTTCGACGAAACTTGGAAAAGTAGAGAGTATGCACACTAAAAAGTGTTTCATTCTTCTGTTATTTAGCATACATAGCAACAAAAACACCCTAACACAACAACTCTCAAATAAACAGTCTTCACTATTTCCAACATTTAGCTATTTATTAGGCTACCAAAGACAACAATTTCAGATGAACAAAGCTCTTCTATTAGATTAAAAGCTGACTGGCAATTCTGGCTGTACTACTCTTTACCACCCTGATGCTCTTAAAACTGTTTTGAAAAAATCATGACAATTAATATACATTTCACAAACACTGCAATGGCATACAAGGTATGACCATACCAGCGACAAAAGTTCAAGGCAAATGACCACTGACATCTAAACATTGTGGTAAGTACCACAATGAAGGGTCCCAGTCTTGATATATCACCATTTCTACCATTATTTTTGGAAAGTCCAAATACCTCACACAAAACTCTGGAGTCAAAGGGTTAAAATCCTTTACGTACAATCTGTCAAAGTACCTTTGTCCAAGTGAAATAACGAACTATATATATCAAACTATACTTGTAAGTTAATTCATAGTATTTATTATGTGTTCGTTTTTGTAAGATGCTACATGTCAAAAACCGATTCTTCTCAAAGCTCCTTCCTCCGTAGCTTTTTGATCATAGACATAAATAGAATTTCTGCTCACTTTCCTACTTTTTTGGCTGGCTGCGTTTTCTGATAAAATTGTTCTGCTTTTCAGACAGAATGCAAGCGTCATTCAGATTTGATGTATTATACCAATAACAGAAGCATCTGTTTACATGCATAAAGATTCAAATACACATCATCACACACTCTGGCATCTTTACAGACAAAACATATAAACTTTCCTTAAAAGTATACAGCACCTCAGTGGTTCATTGAAGCATTAAGTTCATTTACTTCCCTCCTTTTTTCCAATTGTCTCCTCCATCTTCAAGGAAGAAATCTTGTTGAGAGCACAGTAAGATGCCTCTTCTGTCCCTCTCTTACTCATTAATGCAATATAACAGAATAAAAATGCAGTCTCTCAAACATAATTTACCAAGCAACAGGAGAGTTAAGAAATTTCAGGGTTGAGTTGCTCTCCCTTCCAGTTCCTCAGTGCACTGATCACATCTGCAAAGCTTATGTCACTAATGAAAGTGTATTTGTTGCAGATGTAGCCCCCTCCCTCTCAATTATATAATCCCACCTAACTTTTTGGAAATTTTGAGTTAGAAAACAGCAGGAGTAATAAAGTCTAGAGACATCGTTCTGAATTGCTTGACTCTGTCCTGCCTCAGTCACAGAGCACCTATGTGATACTGCCCAAGCAAAATCTTTTCCCCTCCCTCCACATAGTCCTTAATTGCTTATTGCTTCCTTCCTCCAAGTTCTCTGCAGCCCTAAAGGACTTTCCATGTCCACTTTTTACTTTCTACTCCATCATCACAGTAGTCCTGTTTGATAAATCTGTACCAAGGCATGGTCAACTGCTCTGGAGGGCATCTACTTCTTTTCACAATGCTTAGCTGATAAAAGCCATCACTGAGCACGTCCCAGAGGAGCAAAATAATCAGCTGCTGAGTCAACCAGGTAAAATACAAAGTATACCACCATGGACACCAAAAAGTAATTGGGGAACTGGGTGAAACAAATGTTTTCTTCTTAAGGAGGCACTTTTTCCAAGAGCTCTTTCACCAGAATGACTCCTCCACTTCCTGCCCCTTCTTGTCAGGAGAACTGCCACCCTCTCCCATGCTCTAAATTCATGAAGTGAGATGGATACACGTGTGCCAGAGTGTCTAATTAGTCAACGACAACACGGAAAGAAGAATGGTAGGGAAAAGTTGAGGGGGTGTGATCTCATTTTATGATACAGGATCAATGCATATCCTTCCCCAGCCAAAGTACTACTTATTTTACAGGAGCTTTTGTGTTTCAGGTGTGAGTGCTGGACTGCTTCGGAGTTATCCCTTGCACTTTGCAAGGGAGTTTATCCATCAAAAAACACCACCGGGCGCCAGACAGAAAGAGAACACCACCTTGTTTGGTTTTAAATGTTTTCAATCTGTATGTTAAACAGTTTGTCTAAAGTAACAAAGCTGTTAACCATTCTCAGGCTCAACTCAAGGTAACATTCACTCTTCTCTCTACTCAGATTTTAATGAAGTTGGTTTTCAAAAAAATGTCAAAAGAGATCAACAGCTTGCAGCTCTTAAAAAAATAAAAAGATTTCTAAGAACCTTTTCAGAAAGTATTAACAAAATTGCATACTGTGATTTGATAAAGATGACTGGTAATGCAGGACCCATTTTAAAGCTCTTCCTTATGTTTAAATACCAAATGTAACTTGGTATTTTTCAAAAGCAAATATGTTCTAAATCTTAAGGAATCCTATCTTTGTGAAACTTACATTTCCACCGCTGCTTTCAGATTTTTAAAAGCTATTATATGGCTGAATATCAAAACAGATTATGCTTCAGAAATGCTACCAAGTGCAGGAATCTTAATATTCTAGCTATTAACATCACATTCTGCTGCTGCCAAGATGCACGTCGGTTGTTGCTGTTTCTGCTCCCTCCCTCACAGCAGGCAGCAGACATGTTTTGCAGTAAGATCTGCAATTGCAAGTCTCCAAGCAGTGTAAAATTTTGTGCCTCCCTCCTGGCTCAAGTGACACTTAATGCACTTCATTATGCAAGATATATTTGGAAAAGGGGCTCAGAAATGGAAACAGCATACAGTAAGAAGTAATTTGATTAATTAATACATTATTGCCCTACGTGTTTGTGCTAGTGACCTGCTAAAGACACCAATCAAACAGTAAAACAGCACAAAGATAGGATGCTCGGAAACAATTCAGCACAACTGGGACTAGTAATCCCACCGTGCTTTGCATTATTATACACTGAGAAGTTTCTCCAAAGCAATTCTTAGTAACTGGGGTAAAGCATCTGGCTTTAGGAGTAAGGCTAGAGAAGTCCTCAACAAATCACCAATGTTTAGAGGGAGTAATGACTAAGTCTACAGGTAAGTGGAAAGATTGAAAATCCTACAGACAACTTCAAGGTTTGGCCATCAAAAGCCATTTCAAATGCTAGGATTCCAGTAAGGAATGTAGCTATTATAAACAAGGAAATGTTTACTTAAGTAAGTTTTCACTTTTGTGGGTGGTTTGTTTTTTGGGTTTTTTACCCCTCCTAAACGCCTTGATACTGCATGTTTCTTTATAAAAATTTGGATTCTTTTTACTTCAGCAGTAATTCAGTTCAGCTGTTGCTCTCCCTCTCTCTTCTGGCAAAGAACAGAAATCACTATGAAATCAAGTTCAGGCAGTAATTGTTTTTGCAAAACCATCTTGTGCAAAGGCTCTGATGAGTGAATAAGTAACTCCATAAGCAGCAGCTGAAGATCAGCAGAAATACCTTGCTGATTATTAACTACCTAAGCAATCACTTCCCATAACACTACTGAGCGCTGAATATTTGCCAAGACCAAACGGTTGTACTCCACCTGGAAATAATGAGAATATCTCAAGGCTTAATTTTGGCACATTTGGTTTAATGTATTCGTCAACGATAAGGAGAAGAAGGAACATACACTCAAAAAAGTCTGCAGATGCCCCCAAACAGGATCCTGCTCACCAAGATCCAACTGCTTTACGTGCCATTTGAAGGATAGGATGTGAAAGTAATGACTGCTACTAACAATGAGTTGCTCTCATTAACTAAAAGGAAAAAGCTCTCTATTGTCACTAACCCTTCCATGAGAGTACCCAATAACCCAGAAGGCTGTCTAGCAGACTTTCAGCGTTCGGTGAAAGTCCACAATTTCTGTGAATGTGCAATTCCACGTAAATATTTAATGTAAATATTACTACAAAAAAAAAAACAAAAACAAAAAAAAACCCAACCAAACCAAGCAACCCTTAGTTTCTAACAAAACTCTTCCTCTCCAGTCCCCATTGCAAGAATTACTGAATGAATACAGCAATAATAACCAAGAACCGGTAGAAAATGGTCATATTTTACCAAGTAATTATTTCTAACCTGTTTTATTAATTTTCTCTTCCTCATACCTATGAGTCATTGTGGACAGAAACCAAGTAAGGATTAGCATGCAAGATCATGCTCTATTGAGAGCTGATTCCTGTCCTTAAGGATTAATATTAACAGTACATTATATGCAAATACTGAGGGCAATATGCTAATATTTGCTATTTGCATAGACTCTATGCTCAGAAAGGTTGCCTACTGCCTAAGTCTAATTCACAGTATCAGAATGAGGATTTGTTTATTCAAATACCTTGTATCACATCAACAGATAGAAAATTTGAGAGAGTAAATGGATTTTAAAGGAAGATAAGCAACAGCAAGGAAGACATTAAAGTCAAGAACAGTAAATACACCATATTCTAGGCCTACAGCAAGGATGACCAATTTAGATTGAATATATCAAGACCAACCACTGGAATGGAACATTTTGTAATGCATCTGAAAGGTGTCTAAAAGATTATTTTTTAAATTTAAATCCTTTGCAGTTTTTGCCCCTAGTCAAAAGTACCTAGCTGAACCACCACTGGAAAAAAAAAAATGAAAGTGCAAAGCATCTATCCCAAGTGTGTAAGACAACACAAGAGTTATATTACAAAAATGCAAGTCAGTACATTATATATTTTTATCTACATGTCTGACAACATATATATAAATATATAAGCATATAACACATATTACAATTTCCCAGAGAGCTGGCTGAAGTGTTTCCTGGGCAGTGTTCAGGTGAACCCAAATTCCACTAGGATGCAGTTATACACAAAGGAGACAGCTTTAAAGGACAGATTAGTAAATGGTCAGAAATTAAACTTTTCAAAGCAGAGATGAAAACTGATGTTACTCTGTGCAGTTCCTCCAATGTCAGCAGAACAGCAGCATTCCTGACAGCTCACTAGCTCTGTTGGTAACTCAAAATGGTAAATATAAACAAAAGAGCACCACTGAGATGTCTGATGGTGGTGCTGCTGCCTTTTCTCACACAACTGCCTCTGCTCTAACTGCCCATGAAGCCTATCCTGTCCCTCAATGCTCCTTTTAAAGTCTATCAGAGGAGACACCTTGCCAATAAACTCCTAATATACTGAGGCCAGGACTGACCAAACAGGACAAGTGCCTCCTTGTTTGCTTGCTTTTGAAGTCAAATCACTAAACAGGAAAAGTTTCACTTAAATAAGATTTCATCATTCAGATAAGAACTTTGTAGAGACTGTCATGGTTAAAACCTCTTTTCTTATATGTACTGCTTGGACTCTATTGTCTAACCAAGGCTTCAGGCTGCCTTGTATGTGAAAGAAGTTCCAGGTAAGCCCTTCTCTGAGGGGTCTGCTAGAGCATGGCCATTCTCGCTCAGAAATCTGAACCTGCCATGTCAAATGAAAGAGTCAAATGAGCCGACGTCCCCAGTTCAGTGAAACAAACACTTTGCTTTAAGCAGCACTTAAAGAATACCAGTTTTGCCAAACGAGAAGAAACATCAATGAGGTTTTCCCTGAAAGTGCTATTTTTACCCCACTCCATTGCCAGCTACAGTTGTCATGCGATAAACAGAAATCTTGAGAGAATGATGGGAAATTCTGCTTTAAAAAAAAAAAAAAAAGTAGTATCATCTACAGGTAACCAACTTCAAAGAGGAATGCTTGGGCATGAGTTAGCCCACATATCCTGGTGTGGCACACAGGCCAAAACACGGTAAAGACACTCGTTCATATTTTCTCCTGTAGACATGCAGTTGACAACAACAGGATTTTGGGGAAATGAGCGACCTCAGGGACACCTTGCAACCTTTAGCACTGAAAGGGGGGGACAGGGCCAAAGGGAAAGAGCTGACACCTCAAAGCACTCAGGAGGCTCAGAAAGGCATTCTCCCACTTCTCTGCTGTCCTTAATTACTCTAGTTAGCCTCAGCAGAGCACACACTGTTTGAGAGCCCATTCTTCTTAAGAGCTGTACCTCTGAGAATGTACAAAAACAGGCTGTAAATTGATTCTGTTGTAACAGAGCAGGTAACAGTAATTGCACACAGTCAATTGCTCATATTAATAAAAGTGGCATTAGAGTTTAACTTGAAATTACACCTTCCATTTCAGTTAGAATTTAAAAGTTACTCTTGAAACACCTTGACATAGGAGACATTTTATAAATTATGAGGGCAGTTACATAACTGAAAATCAAAATAAAACTTTACAGCTGCCTATTATTTTAGAGATCTTAAAAAAGAAAGGTATAAGAGACTTCAGTATTGCTCCTTTGTCATATGACAAATTAACTTTGGGCATCATTATTAGTTAATTAAAAAAAAAAAAAACAACCAAATTAAGTACTAAAAAGGTTCTGGGTAGACTCCGAAAGATTCTATCAAGTTTTAATCTCAAAAACCTTGCTTCCCACACTGAGAACAAAGTGACATATCACAATATTTATGATTTACAAAACAGAGCAAAGGGGCATGTAGAAGGGAAGTTCATGCTGTAACTAGACTTTGTTTTTCCAAACATTTTTCCAAAATCTGGAAGAGAAGAAGAAACATGAAGGATTTATCACTTCAGCGCTCTACAACAACAATACAACTGTAATTTACATATGCTGTGCTTTCTGTTTTCAAAGTCAGTCCAGTATTTAAGAGTATAAAGCCCAAGACAACTACTAAAAAGCACTCTGGGGTAGTCAAGGTTTAATGGGCCAATGATGAGTACGGGAGCTTGTGTTTTCAAAAAATTGTGAACACTGGACATGTTTTATACTGGCTTAGGCCAATCCAGGTCAGTGTTTCTTTCAAAAAAGGGTGGCTCCATGCTCTCTTATTCCTTAACTGCACCACCCAGCTGATCCCCTGCCAGCATTACCACATCTGAGACCATGCCATCAGCACGAGATCTGAGACCTGGGTTTTGAAACACCCCATATTGAAAGGCAATTTTGGCATTACTTATTTTGTCAAGTTGTCTCACATTTCACCAAAACTGTTTGCCAACTGATCTCTTCTGAACTGACATGAGGTACAAGAGGAAGGCTGGAGGACAGGCAACAGAAAGACCCACCCAGATCCATCAACTTCTGTGTGCTTCCTCCAACTGTGCTCCAGCAAAATGTTCATAGATGACTACTGGCCTCCCTATGGCCGTGCAGGCACCATCAGATGGAAACCCTGCCTAAAAGACTTAATTTCTTCCCAGACTGAAAAGAAATTGCATAATTCAATTCAAGCTTAGCCAGGTTATGGAACAGATGTAACAACAATTTTCTGGTACCCAGGGAGCCAAATTTGGGATCAATTACAGAACTTATGAGGAATTTCACTGTAAGAAGGAAATATCTGCAAGAAGAAAAATACACACACACACAGAGTCCACAGTACAGCAAAGGGAAGGAATTTGCCTATCATGTATTTAGTATAGGTTGAATGCACAAAACCCAGAAAACAGGTAAAAGAAAACAGCTCCAGATGTAGATATATGTGTATGCAAGGTGAAATATAGGCTTTTCAGTCATAGGTCAGGATGCTCCTGTGTTAAGTATCATAAAAAGTAATTTTCCCAAAGGGTTTGTAATGTCTGTTGGGTAAACTGGTTCCAAACAGCTGCAGTCACAGAGAGCTGATCATAAATAGTCTTGTAACAGATTAAGAACAGTCACGAGGGGAAGAAAATGACTTGACAAAATGACAGAAATTCAGAAATTGTGTCCTAGGTTAAACTGTAATAAAAAAAAAGTATGAAAGCACTTCATATATAAGATCAGCTCAATGAAGAACAGCTAAGGGAAATGCTAAAATAAAAACCAGTCTCTTACAAAGCTCTGAGGAACAGAATTCCTTGGGACTAGACAGTGCTTATATATACACCCGAGTACCTTCTGGAAAAAGAAGTAGAAGCTGGTATTACTACAGAGCCAAAATTAATTTGTGTTACCAAAATTAACTTTGATATCAAGTTGTTATGATTCAATTTTCTGTTGACCTAGTTGGAATGATCTAATAGAAAAAATAGGGTAATTTGAATATTTTAGACATCAAGAACTTACTGACAAAGCCACCGGGAGTTAAAGATCAAACATACTAATGCAGAAAGTAAATAATTTCCAGTAATCATGATCCTCATTTTTTATCCCTAGCGTAGGTTTTTGCTGTCTTGCAGCATTTCAGACTGAACAATTAGGAAGCACTTTTAATGGCCAGGTTAAGTACATCAGGTTAAGAAGAAAGGTTACAGCTATAGTAGGTTATTTTTGAAAGCACACTCATATGTTCTACGAAAACTAAAGTACTTTGTATTAAGCTTCAGGTTCACATATTTAACTGGAACAAATCCCCCTTTAAATTCCCTTTGTGATCATTAGAAAAAGTTTCCACGTCATTGTGAACATATTAAAACCCCCTGCTATTATTCTTCAACCTGGAGGTCAGTAAGAAAGTTCAAAATGTCTGAATACAGTTTAAATTCACAGCTAAAGCAAAACACAGAACTGTTCATACATTCACTAATACAGATGAAGGTTTATAAGGAAAGACTATACTGTAATCCGTAAATCAGCAGCAATTCTTCAAAGTAATGAAATAATAAAGCTATTAGCTTTATTTTTGTTAATGAGCAGGCTGTAGGTATTATTAAGTATTATGTTGGTATGATCTAAGCATAAATACATCAAGTTTAGGAAGTTTAAAACCAAACTGGCCACGCACAACCAGATTATTTTACTTCCATAAATTAGGATTAAGAAAACAAAACAAAAAAAACCCACCCAGACAATCCCACCGGATGCTTGCTTTGGTAAACAAATGACAGGGCATTCCTACCCCTGGGTACCATAGCTGTTCCTCCTTTAGCTTCCTGTAACAACAAGGATGGGTAAACTTCAGCAACTCATGATAACCCCTACACCAACAGGCCAGACAAGACTGTGAGGTGATGGTAGGAGGTAAGTAACAGCTGTCTCTGCAGGGGACAGAGTGCCTCCCCATCAGTAGCCTCCTAGGGCCAAGCTGGAGGCTTCTCAGACTATCTGCTCCCATCCTTACCACTTCCTTCGCAGTCTGGCTTCCATGCAGCTTTCTGAGCACAAAAGTCTCACACACAGTCAAAATGGTTCCTTAAAATAAGTATGTGTACATAGATATATCTATACACAAACACACTACTGTTTCATTTCTTTTGGAAGAGGGGTCAGATGGAGGGGTGTTAGTTGCAGTCTACTCAGCTTTCGGTTTGAGGGCTGTTGACAAACCATGGGTCCAAATCTGAAGAGCTTCAAGAGAAGGAAGCTTTTTTTAAAACCAAAAAACAGCCATAAAAATAAGAATTGAGAGAAGCTAGGACAGTTCTGTTTAAAAGAAAACATATCAAATGCAACTACACTGTGTTTCTGTTGCCATTGATCCCACGATAAGCACACTAAGAACATCTTGCTTTTCCAATTTCAAAGAGAATCTATCTACATGGATTCATCAAAACCGGATGCTCCACTTTGATGAATTGCATATAACCATTCTCAACTTGTATTTTCCACTGCAGAAGTTTTCCACAAGAAAATAAACCCCTGTGTTTGAACACAGAATGTCTCCTGTTACACAGTAGTTTTTAGCATTGAGCACTAGCATAAACTTCCATGTGAAATAGGAAGAAACGCAGAGGGCATTTCTGCTTGCTTGATAAAGATGCCTGTGCTTGTGGGCAAGGGACTGGAAGTGCTGAAGCATGTTTGACCTTCAAATGTCAGCATGTTCATCTTGCAAACATTTCGGATGTTTACACAAGCATGAAGTGCTGTAACTCTTTCCCTAGGGACATACTCTGAGCGCAGTGATCTGCCCAGCGAGAAGACGGCTGGTGTCATCCCAGCGGAGTTCTTCAGACGCTGCCCTGCAGCCCTCCAATCCCAGCGTGCCATTTCATGGGAATGCTCCTGGGTGTGAGCCCAGATGATGTGATGCTGTACCTCTCCTTCGTCCCAAGGCTGTCAGCAACGAGGTCTGATGAATGAACATGTGGCTAAACCTCAGCAACTTCCAGCACTTGGAGCACAGCCCTATAAATACTGCCATGCTCCCCCTGGCCAGTTCGGGACAATTTATCCTTTGAGGGCAGATAAATGCTGAGGTGCTACGCTGTCACATTGTAAATACTAGCTTTATCACTCCTATTTGCCTGAAGGGCAAAATGCCCTAAATGAAAAATACTGTACTGAAAATTAACCAAGTTCTTTCCTGCACTTACTGAAAGTCATTTTGCAAACACTTTTCAAAGATGAGCTCTCTGACGCAAACTTTCCCCAAAAGTCAGGCTATCCACTAAGGATGACAATGTAAGGGCACATTTATAGACAAACATCTGAAATCTCTTAATGAAGGACAAAATTTCATTCACAGAAAGCCAATTAAATTATTAAGTACAGGCTTTTGCCTGCCTACATTAAAAAGACAAATATGGAGATTAATTCATATCAGCACTCTGACAACAAAAAACCCCAACTTACTGTTGGCTACAGTACATATACCTTTTTTTTTTTTTCTAAATTTGTTGCTACAATTGACAAATTAAGAACCATTTTACTGTGCTATTTAAATAACAAACCCATTTTTCATGAAAAGTAACTCTGATGTCTTGGTGAAATTATTATTGTGACATGAAAAGAATACCAAGTCTAGAAACCACTTCAGAACTTAAATTCAGAGCTTCAACGTAAAGCCACCTCTAAATTCATTGGGCACAACAGCACTGGTGAAAGTGATGAGAAAACAACATGACCATAACATAGAACTCAAGGTGCACAGTAACAGCTTTTGCCTAGAGGCTGCTGATATCCTGGAAGCATTGCTAATTTATGTTTCATGCATTGAGAAGTGGTTCAGCAGTTCCCAGACCCAAGGGGACTCTAGAAGCAGTAACAGACAATATTCAATGACAAAAACCATAGAACCACACCCAGCATTCCCAAAGAATTCACCCATTTGCTTCTGCACAAAGTAATGGTCAAGTAGAATCAACTACCACGCTCACTATTTCCTATGTGTGTGGGAAAAAGGACAGCACAGCCTCAGTCAAGAAGCAGGTATTTAAAAAGCATGTCACAAGCCTAAATCCTTCTCCCACAAGCCTTTGGAAATGCAGTTTCAATAGCATCACTCATAACAAAGAGGCTTCTTCCCCCTACTGTGGCTCGCTCTCCTTTGGTTTCAAGACTTGAAACATCATTATTCTGAGTTTCCCTGGTTTATTCAGTTGCAATGATGGATTTGATGCAAAGGAAGATGAACAATGCCAGCACTTAAAAAAAGAGACAATGTTTTTCCATCCTGCCTACAAGATAATGGACTTCAAATAAAGACTAAAGAAATCTTCAGCTCCTCCAATGTTATTAGCTACATATGGGATAGAAATAGCTGGGGCCAGGGCTGGGGGGGGTGTGGGTGGGAAGATAAATCTTAAGGATTTACAGTGGAGTTTTTTCTTTAAGAAAAGAGTTAAAAGCAGCCATAAGAAAACACAGAATCACAGGTCTATATTTTTCACCGAAAAAGGGGAATTAGAGACCGTTTAAAAATCAAATACCAATGACCATTTTTGTTATACAACACCGGCATC
The DNA here is from genome assembly GCA_013400055.1 of Nycticryphes semicollaris. Taxonomy (NCBI): domain Eukaryota; kingdom Metazoa; phylum Chordata; class Aves; order Charadriiformes; family Rostratulidae; genus Nycticryphes; species Nycticryphes semicollaris. Next base: position 307,932 of record VXBJ01004850.1, on the reverse strand, counting down.
TTAGTTTAGCTAAGCTTTAAATTGAATATCTCACAGCAGTTAAGTCATCTGACAAAGAGCACAGTGGGACCTTCCTTCAACACAAATGAAGCAACATCAGGAACAACCCTCAGACTGTGTCTATAACAGTGATAATTGAGAATACTTTAATAAAGCAAACTTTATTGCAATTTCTTGAAGAATAATATAGAAACTAAGTTGAGGGAATTACACATCTTCTTTACATCTGATGAAGTACTGACAAGTGTGCACAAATACCTTATCACTCAGAACCTCGAGCATGTTTTTGCTCTGACAGAAGGGTTTTTCTTTTACTTTTCCCCTAAGTGCTAGTTTGCCTTTGTGCTGGAATGGACTGATGGCATAGCTTCCAAGAAAGATCACAGGGTCTCTTCTCTAACTGCCTGCCTCAGGTAGCATCAAGTGAGATGTGAAATGAGATGAAAGGAAACGCATGGCAAAGCTGAGAATCAGATGCAAGTAAGACTGGATAGCAGTCTTGCTGAGGCTGCTAAGTAAGATTGGACAGAAGATGCTGAGAGGAGGAGATGGATGCAAAGGGTACGAAAGAAGAGGTCAAGAAACCTGAGTGTCTGGTGGCAAGGAGACTTGAGTGGAAGAGTGATGGACAGTAGAGCCTGGTGAGTCAAAGGAGGAAGTGAGGCTGGAAAACCTAGAGTGAGAGACAGACTGGGTAAAAACATCAGGACAGGGACAGCAGCCCTAAGAAATACAGAAAAGCAGGAGAGGAGCACATTAGAGGAGGTGAGGCTAGGAAGTCTGTAGAGCAGCACTCTTTGATACGGGAAAGGAGCCTATATAAGCACAAGAATGCCTGTCTCGGTCCAAAAAACCCCTTTTAATTCAAGTAGTTAACAGCAGGTATCTAAAACATAACATCAAAAAAAGGGTACAAAGTGTAGATGAGTATTTCCCCAAGACAATATTTTACCACCATCTCCACAGGCACAAGACTAAGGTCCCTAACACCTGATGGGTTATCCTGTAGTGAACTGTCCTGTTGGTATTTGAACCTTTGTAGGCTCTAAGCATCCACAAGACTTTGTGGCAGAGGGACAAGGAGCTCATATACACACTGTGAAACAAAATACACAAGTATATAATGACTTCTGTTTGCTTGCAGCTTGAAGCCTGCTAGTCTTGCTTGATATCACCAGATATTATTGTGAAATATCGTGAATGGTCATTCACCCTATCGTCCATCCTCTCCAAGCTACTTGTGACTTGCAGAGCCTTGTCAAAGCCTCCAGACATCTTCCTTTCTATGCTGGAAAGTTCTTATCTAGTGTGTCTTTTCTTTTATAGGAGCCATTGTCATACTTCAAGCATTCAACATCACTCTTTGAACTCTTTAACTTCTACTATATGTATTTTATGAGGAAGACCAGAAATGCACACAGCATCTGTAAGTAATACAGTGGTATAGTTATGTTTAAGGCTTGTTCCTCATTCCTTTCCTAATAAATCCTAACTGCTTTTTTGGTATTAATGAACTTACGTTTTCACAGAGGAATTAATAACCAATCTCAGTCCTGAGAAGTTAGAGGCTACTCGGGGTATCACCATATACTTTAAGATAAGGTTAATTTGTTTTGTACTTCTTCCTTGTACACTGCCGCTACTACTTCAAATTTTGCCTGCCATTTTACCTTCAGTTAACCAATATCAAAAACCCATCTGAAATTCTTCATAGTTTGCCATTTCAATTCTACATTGAATAGCTTAGTGTCATCATCAAATGGGTCACCTCACAATTTTCCCTCTTTTCCAAATCACAAATATTTTGAATGTGATGGGTACATAAACTGATCCCTTGAGATTCCACTGGTGACCTTTCTCCACCTTGAGAGGAGAATGGAGGATGGACCATTAACTCCTGCCTTTTTTATCTTTCTCCTTATTTAGTCACACAGGAGTTTTCTCTTCTATTCCATGGTAGATTAATTTCTTTAATAGCTTCTGGTAATGGACCTTGTTAAATTTCTTCTGAAAAATCAAAGTAGACACACTATCCATTCGCCTACCTACTGCTTTAACAAAAACCAAACCAAAACAAAACCCTGTAAGAGCCTCTTCCTCAATATCATACTCACTGACAAGTCCAATACTCCTAGGTGTTCAGCACTTCAAAAAAAAAAAACAAAACCCACCACCACCCCAAACAGGCTTACTGAAATGTGTTTCCAGGATCTTCCCTAGCACCTTTTAGAAATATCCACCAATTCCCATCATTGACAGTTCCTTTGCAGTTAACAATTGCATCAAATCCATTGGCAACATTCAATTTCCCTCTGAGACCAGAAAGTATTTAGCATGAGATCTTACCACTGCTTTTCAGTCAGGTGATAGAAATCTGTGGGAAGATGCTCCACATGCAAATCAATTTAATGACATGTGGTAAGGTGTATACTTCCTTTGTCTCCTTTCTCCCTATCTTTCCTTCCTGAAGGGCTAACCAAACAACACACTTTAATTAGCAGAATCCTTCCACTGCAAATGTAAGTACTGTATATTGAAGGAAACACACACACACAAAAAAAGATTAATCAGCTCTGTGGCACTACAAAGATGCTCGGAAGTTCCTGGTTTGCCTGTTCCAAAAGCTGGGTTACAATGAACAAGCTATGAAACTTATATAGTGGCTTCATGAATTATGCACAGGTTGTATGCATGTGTGAATGCACACATCTCAAAACCAAATCGTAGAATGCTTTGAGTAGTAAGGGACATTTAAAGGTCATCTAGTCCAACCTACCCTGCAATGAGCAGGGTCATCTTCAACTAGATGAGCAACAGAGCCTCACCCAACCTGACCTTTAATGTTTCCAGAGATGGTGCATCTACCAGCTCTCCGGGAAACCTGTTCCAGCATTTCACCACCTTCATTCCTGGTGGCCACGCTTCTTTTGATACAGCCAAGGATATGGTTGGCTTTTTTGCCTGCGAGAGCATAATGCTGGGTCATTTCCAGCTTTTCATCGATCAGTACCCCCAAGTCCTTCTCGGCAGAGATGCTCTCAATCTCTTAATCCTACAGCCTGTACTGATACCAGGGGTTGCCCTGACCTTGCCCTTGGCCTTGTTGAACCTCATGAGGTTCACACAGGTTCATTTCTCAAGCTTGTTCATGTCCCCCTTCATAAAGAATCTTTGTGTGAACACATACATATGCACATGTTGTGACATTTATGAAACTAAATCTGTGCCTCTGAAGTGGCTAGGTAAGGTTAGAGAAACTTTGAGAGGAAAATTAGTTTTGTTTTCAGGCAGGATTTGAGTGGCAAGCAGTAATTAAGGTTGTGGTAGAAGCCAAGCCGGAAGGTCACAAGAACACACCAAATAGCTTGTTCAGGTGCACACAATGGGACTGGGCAAATATAAGAGGCTGTCCCACAATCACAGTCTCCTTGCTCTCCGTTGCACAGGAAGGGTTAAGTACAGTCAGGAGGCCATCTTAGCTGCCATCTTTCCTAATTTTTGAGCCCTTTTTAACCTTACTAATACTCTTTCAGCACTACTTTTTGTCATTAACTCATTTTATATAAGAGCACCACAGAAAAAGCAGAAACATGCTGCTTTTAATCCCCGAAGCACTCTGCCTGGACAGAGTTACAACAGACAGGAAACTTCATTCAAGCAAAAAACTGATTTATCTTTTCAAGCTCCTAAACATTTAAAAGAAGAAAAAAGAAACAGTATCTACTACAATTTGTAATGCTGTCTTTAACAGATAGCTATGAAGAAGACTTTCATGTGTCAGTGATCACTTGCTTCCTGTGAGCTGTTCCTGAATCGTATAGACAACCTGTTCTGGTTTCCTTTGTCCACTGTAAAAAGACAAATAATCCCCTCATTTTCAATGACTACCTATAAGGAATTATTTTACTGCTGTAGGACTAGATCTGCAGAACTGTTATGTTCAAGATCTCAAGATGTTTTTGTGTTTTGAACTTTTGCCTAAATTCTTTTCTTATTAAAGCCTTACTGCACTCACCAAATAAGTAAAACGTATGTACACTCTAAAAATGCACAGAAATAAACAGGTTCAGGTTTATTTCTTCTGGGCTTATCACACAAAAATAAGATGGTTTATATTTAGTCTTAGTCACACATAAAAGCACACTATGGTTACAACCAGACTGCTAATTTTGTTTTATCTCTTTACTTCAAGGTTTCCACCCCTTCAGCGAGGATTTGGCTAAACCAACAGCTGAACTACTGTTTGGCTCAAATGAGGAGGTGGAAGCCTCCAGAAACAGATCCGTAACTGCCTGAGGAAGTTTTTTATGCCTATGATGGGTGATCTCATGCAGGATTTCTCTGCCTACTCCCCACCTCTTCTTCCATCTAATGATTATTTTGTCCCCTAAAACATGCCAAAGGCCACTTTAACAGATTATACAGTCCTACTCTGCAAAGAAAATACTTGAAAAGACAGTTATAAACCATAAGGCAATACAGCTGCTTAGAATTATAATAAAAAGATACACTCATTATTGTTTGTACAAATAATCAGTAACTCAACTGATGCTGAACAGCCTCTTCTCTATTAGACCATAAAATTCAGGCCAACAGAGCGGAGGCATATACAGAAAACTATTTCTTTTCAGTGAAGCATATCAGGGTATGCTCGTTATTACACCGCTGCCCAGAAGCAGATTTAAGAAAGCACTTGATGAATGGAGGCCCTAAAAGCTTGATGCAATTAGTTAAGCCACAAGGATGCAGAAAGAGGAGAAAATTCTGATCATCAGCTCAAGGCCAAAGAGCTGCCATTGTGCAGCCAAATGCAGTTTTGGACCTGAGCAGGGACCTGGCTAGAGAACACCTGCCAACATTCTGCTGCAGTGGAAGGAAGCCAGTGTGTTAGGACACATCATTATCCCTGCAGCACACTTGCAGTTTCACAAAATAAAAAGAAGTGCCTCGCCTGTGTAGGGACAGCTTTCTCATCTGCCCACCCAGCACTATACCAAAAATACCAAGAACAGGAAGGCATATTGTCTGTGACGGAGCAAAGAGAGATGAAGTATTTCTCCCAATGAATAGTTGAGCCTTTCATTGAGCCTAGGATTTCTCTACCCATGGTCTCCCCCCTAAGCAATTGAAATTGTTAGTCTTTTTGGAGATCCTCTCCTTCCTGTCAGCTAGCGCTGTCAGAAAAACTAGACATGATGTAGTCGTGTAGGCTGAAATTAAGTGCATATTTTTATTTTAGGAGAAGAGTGAGGCTTGTGTGGGGCTTGTCTGCATCATTCACATGGCTGAGCAGAGAATGAGGCAAGCTGGAAGCAAATTGCTAAACTAGCAGGGACAGGAAAACTCCAAGACAATTGTTTAATGTCATTCTGTTGATTAGGCATTGCATGGAAAAGCCAGTGGAAACTGCTTCCAAAGTATCCAGAAGAGGTGCTTTGCTATTTCAGTCAGAAATAAGTGCAGTGAGTGGAGAGGGGGGCTAAAAAATAGCAAGTGCTGCCATGTAGAAGAAGTAAACATGCATTTCATACACTTGTGTGAAAATTACCTCACAGTTAAAATTACAAGTAAACAGATTTATTATATGTATTACAGAGGAACCAAAAGAACTGTTAATTACATATATCTCTATTTAAACAATTCATTCCAGGCATAACCTTGGTGTTTTCTTTGGTATAATTGACTAGGCATGCGTATCAAAACTTGAGTATGCCTTTTCTTCTGACATCAAGTGGTTAACTTACAAGCTGTTAGAGTAATAAAGCTTGACAGGTTAATAAATATTTTCAAAGATGTTTTTGTTAAAACCAGAAACAGAAGCCAGCTTTTCACTATATAACCAAACAGCAAAATATATTTGTCATATACCTAATCCACTTGCTTATGAACAAACGACTGCAAGTAATCACGTTTTGATTGACAGGGGCTACACACATAATGATATTGCAATACATCTGGATCCTTCAAATACTGCCTGAATACAGTGCTTAGCAGTATGCATTAGGGGCATGACAAAACAGAGTCACACCTAAGTATGCAAGCAAGCACTTTATGCAGTGCAGTTAATCAATTCTTTGGTAATTCTCCTTTACCCCACCTGGCAGTTGTTTGCCTGCCGTGCCTACAGATTGACCCAGGAACATCTGCATAATTTAGCTTCTCCTCTCACCAGGGCTATGGTGCACAATGAGCAGCTAGGCTGGGGTGGATTTCATCAACAGTAAATGATATGTACAGGCATACATTTATCCAAGGTCTTTGAAGATTCACAGAACCAGGATAAGGATGCCTGCTCCCACCGCCAGCCAGGAGTACAGAGTGAATTACATTTCGCAGCCCACACAGAGCAAATTCAGCAGCTGCTTTTCCTCAGGCAAGAAGTGAAGAGAAAGGAGAGCAAACCAGAACTGCTTATTGCCCACGCTGCCCCAACACAGGCATAAATCCTGCCCTCCCACTGCAGCTGGTGGCAGATCTCCCTCCAATGTCAACAAGGCCAGGTTTGTTAAGGAAGGCCAGGCCTTCCATAAAACTAAATGGAAATCATGGGCTTCTTGGCACTGTCTGATGAATCCCTGCAGCCCGTGCCCCACAGCAAGCTTGCTGTCACCATTTTGGAGGGCTTGATCTTAAAAGCACCTGCTTTTTGCATATGAAGATGCCAGCACGCACAGCTGACACCGTGCCAAGGAAGCACTGCAGAGCTTCATTCTTCCGTCAGCACATATCACGGCTCATCGTCTTCACCTGACCACTGAAAACACATTCACAGCTCTATGTCAAGCATTACACTCCTCACCCAAACAGCCTAATTAAACCCTTTAGTCTTTGTATTACTAAAGCCAACCTCCCCAATCTCAGATTACTTCCCCCCACACCTCAAAGACAGTCGTCTGACACCATCATTCAAGAGACCTAAATATTCACCTAGATTCCTAGCTCTGTCATAGTAGAGTTTCACTGCATAAGAAGCACACATTGGAAGATAAAAGACAGTTATAAGGCAAGTGCCTTCAGTGTGTTCAGAAACGTAACTAAAATTTACTCAACAATTTTCTTTTCATAAGAAGTTTCACCTCTTCAGTGACCTGAAACTATGCAGTAATCCCCCGTGTCCCTGGAAGCATGCAATAAATACTTAGGTAAAGCAGATTTATTGCATGAGAACATTTTCTCAAAGCTTGCAATGTTTTTAAAAGAAACCTGCCAAGTCTTGTGCACAGGCACAAAAATTGTATCTTAAATTAAAGCTTTTTTTCTTGGGGTTCAATTAGAGTATTTTCAGGCGGCATATTTATGTATGTGGTCAGTGCAAAGACACACAGCTGCTCAAATAAGGGGCTTTCATTTTTCCTTATTTAAATTGTCGTTTTTATACTTCAGTTGCATCCACTTAAAAAAAGAATATATTAAGTTGCATAATCTAATACAACAGATTGATATTACTAAAGTATATTCCCACAAATAGCTGCAGTAACTACCATCATGCATGAGTCTCAATGAGAAAAACTAATGGAGCAGCCAAGTGCTGTAGTAATATGCTCTCCACACGTCTCAGAAGCTCTCAGCTGAAGACTGGTACAGAAATGGACTGTGAAGATGCTCTGGCCTGAAAGCAGACACATTTCTATCACTCCCTGTTTCTCACCTCTGAAGAAAACAAACATCAAGATAGAAGAAACTGTAAGCTGCCTCAAGATACTGAAAGTGGTTCTCAAAGCAAGTTAAAGTTTGTAAGACTCAACCCTGCAATCAGCTGCCCACTGCCAAACTTTCTTTCGGCATCTTAATTCCTACCAGAGTCAATGGATTTAATAGTGGTCTACATCAAGGGTCTACTTGCACTAAAATTACCGAGGAATGGGCACTGGCAGTACCAAACTTCTGAAATTGCTCACTAGCAGCTCCCACACCAAGGACAGCAGAGGTATATGTGGAACTGACACATGATTCAACATTTAAAATAAATTACCTCTTAACCTTGAAGAAGCATTAGCAAGAGATAAAGGAAAAAAAAAAAAAAAAAAAGCTCTCAGGACTCCTTAACTCTTTAACAAATAAGATTTAGAAAAAAATCTTCAAAGACAGACACAGTACTACTTATGGTGATAATAAAAAATCAGCATCCCCACACTGATCTGTTTGTGCAGGCTACAACATTAGTTACCCAAGCGGNCATTGTTTACCCAGGCGGGGGGAAAAAAAAAAAAAAAAAAAAAAAAAGAAGAAACCAACCCCCCAAAAAAACCCCAGCCCAATGTGACACTGCCTAAAATTATTTAAAAACATAATCTGTCATCAAAGCCACGAGACACCAACAGACTGAATTTAATCAGCTCCCTGCTTCCAGTCTACCCCCGTGAGATACAAGGCAGCAAGAGTATTCAAGATATTTGACCACAACTTTTAGACTGCAGAAAAATCAAAGTAATAAATAAAGAGGATTAACTGACCAACAGGACAAGTAAACGAACAGCCTTTGTTAAATACACCAAACTACACTTTTTTTTTCCCACCTTCAAGACTTTCTCTCATTTTAGAAGATCCATTCACCTTATGATCACCTTCACCACTATGAAGGCAGCGAGCCAACAGGAGATGAGGACAATGTGGGCTGACAGCAATAGACAAGCACCAAGCTGCTAGGTACTGAGCAAGCCCACCTTACCATGATGGGCTGTACCACGGGCTTCACATGTGGCAAAATGACCTATTCCTCCAGCATCTTTCTCTAATGCAAAAAGAAGTCCAACAAGCAGGAAGCTGGTTGATGGAGAAATGAAAGATAATGGCCACATTTAACATTTTTCCTCCAGCAGAAGTAATTACGTGGCCACTGTTCTCACAGTAAATTCTTGGGAACATCAGTATCTACAGCTTTTGTTTCTGTTAGTTTTAGTCTAGCCAGGGTCTAAAGATGAAAGGCAGCATAGGGGATGGATGAACAAAAATAAATGCAGGCAGGCAAGCAAAACCACGTAAACCTAATTACAAGGAAATTAAACAAAAAATAGCATATGGGGGATTTAAAAATATTAATTAAGAGCTATGGGCAAAACATTAATGGGCATGAGGTGTTTAAATGTCTTCAAAATTTTTGCCTCCAGCAAGCAAAGTGTACTTTGCTACCTAAGACAGCAGATATTCAACTCCTCATAACTTTTCATTCAAGGAAATTTATTTAATTCAGGATAGACACCTTAAAAATCCAAGTCCAGTTCCTCGCTCATGCAGGGAACTGCATATAACCCTGTTCAAAAATTTATGAGCTTCCTTCTAAATTACTAGACTTCTTATTCCTTTTACCAAGACACCGTTGGAGCTCCTTACTCTTACAGAAACTTCCTTATAATTTCCAGATTAAATTTATTCATGGCCAATTTATATTCATTTGCTCTTGTGATGACATTGTCTTTTATCTTAAATTAGGTTGTAAGTTCTCCAGGGCACTGACCAAATCTACATAAGTACAGAGAGTCCTGAACATAATACTTCCCTGATGATAATTCAGAGCTTTGCTTATGATAACAATACAATAAATAGTAAAAATTAGTTTTTATAGTTTCACTAGTCTAATCTTCTTGCATCACAACTTTAAGTAGTGCAAGTGCACTCACATGGAATCTGACCAAATATATCACGATGAAGCTAGATGACACCATGGTTCTGCCCCATGGTTGCTTATCTGACTACAAGTGTATCAATGCTACAAGATGATGTTTTTATTTTGACTGTGGAAAAAAGCTTATGTTTTTAGTTTGACTTCGGAAAACTAAAGAAAACACAGTAACAAGTGGGTAGAAGAGCATGTGCCCTTAAAACTCTTGGTTTAAGGGACCAATTCAACTCTCATACAAACTCTGAAAAACACAAAAAGCAGTAGGTCTCTTCTTGCGGTCAAAATTCATATTACTAGAGTCTGGCCCTTCCCCTCCCCCAAAAGTCTTGAATTTGGATCCTCTTTGACCAATTTGGCTCAAAATAAACTAATTATTCTTACCTGCAGTAGCCTCAACAATTACATACTGCAGGTATTGAAACACCTATTTTGCACCCATACGAAACTTTACTGCACAGTAAAATTTCCCTGATACCTCTTAGCACAGGTTTTGCACGTCTGCTGCTTTGGCACCTTTGACCATAGTAGTAACATGCTTACTCTGCAGTTCTATCTTTGTTATAAGTTGGCACACTTACTGCCTGGGCATCAGGCAGAGCGTGCCATGTCTTTTACCCATTCTACACAAATGAACAAAAATTCTAGAAGGACTGCATATTTTCTGGATTCCTTTAATTATTTATTTCATGGAATAAGTGGTCTGAATTGCTTTCCATGCAGCATTTTAGCTGCCCTGACTTTGTAGAAAAGCAAGTTCCAACTCCGAACGCCAGCATTTAAATGGGCAGACAATTTATCACAATTCAAATAGCAGTGTTAAAACAACATATTTAAATAGCTCATGGAATAACCTCAAGAAAATGTTGTGCCTAGAATTTTAATGAAAACAACAAATTAAAACGATTCTGCTTTGTGAATGTTCACAGAAAGCTAAAAGAGAAGTAAAGGTTAAGAAAGCAAATGAAGGACTGAACCTCCCTTTTACATTTGTGAATTAATTCAAAGCATCAAGGACACAGGAGGGAGTAGCAAGCAACTGCTACAAAAATAAAGTTGCAGGAAGAAACATAGGACTTTATAATCTAGCTTTGGCTTGCTTTCAATAAAAACAGATTCCCATTGTCTTTCACAGTGAAAGACCGAGTATTAGACATTAAAAATATAACAGAGAAAAAATATGTATTTAGGGAAAAGATGGATGGCTTATAAGCAAAAAACTGTAAACTGGGCACATGCATGTCTATATGGGAGGAAAAGAGGGGAGAGGACAGGTAATGCCAAAAATCAGGGGATTAAGCAGAAGTCTGGTTTGCAGTCACTCATTAAAACAGTATCAGCAAGAGCCTAAGTATTTTTTCTCAAGCTAACGTAGTTCCAAGGAACTGAGCAATTGGACAAAACCCACCCCACAGAGATACAAAGATTTTTGTGTAGACTGTTTTTTAAAAACAAAGAGCAGGAGAAAATAGACTAAAAAACTATCACTCACCCAAACACCTATAGGGAACCACAATATGCGGGTGACCATTGCACTGCTTCCATCCCCTCTTGCACCAGTTCTGGATCGTAACTGGCTGGTTGGCTTCGACAACGTTGGTGATTTGTAATTCAGGGTAAACCTAGCATTGGAAATGTAAAAAAGACAAATGTTATCACATATCACATTACATATCACAAGTATGCACTCTGGGTGGAATATAATTACATGTGTCTGTAACATGGATGCTACAATAAAATACACATTTTCTTATCTTCTCCCTTTTCTGCTGTATAATATATTTCAATTTATTTCACAGTATGAGTATATGCACTTACCTGCAAAGCTGGCATGTTTGTTCATCAGTAAAAACATGTGGCTGCCAGCTCAGAATATTATGGTAGTAACAGCTGGCTGTCAAAATATAACTTGACCAGTTATACCTGCTTAAGCTAAAGATCACCTGAACAAGTATTTCACAGGTGACCCAAATACCCTCTCCTCCATGTCTAGGCTATCACTGTCCTTGCAAAACTCTCTATGTTGGGCCCAATCTCTACTTAAACAATGCACTATATGGTAAAGAGACTGAAGATCAAGCTTGCCTTCCATTACAAAAAACACATTCTTTAATCAGTTATCTCTTGCTTCCCCTAAGCATAGAAGCCATTTGGTATGTTTTTGCCAGCTTAGACAGCACCCTCAGCTCAATACAACGAATGGTTAAAACGTGCACAGAGGCTTCAGATGCAACCTTCTATGCTAACCCAGCACACGAAATACAGTTCACTTGAAAGCTCACAGAGTAGAACTGAAATCTTAAGAGTGAAAGTTTCCTGCACTCAGAAGATTGTAGCTTTGCTTTGTTCTTTTTGTCAGCAGGTACCAGGGCTGATGGTCATCATCCACATTACAAATAGACCACCATTTTCACACTACTTGCAGAAAGCAGCTCCAGAGGAACTTGCAGCTCTCCCTGCTCCATCAGTGTTTCAAACACTGAACTCTGACCAAAAACAGCAGGGTTGTAAATTCCAAGAAAGCTCTCCTTTCCTCTCCAATCTCTTAATCTTTCCCCTTGGGTCCCCTCAGTTCCACCAAACAGGTCTGCACGTTCTCATGCTCTTAACTCTTGTCACAGCACTGCCAAAATGGATTAGGATGTCACTGTGGCGGGAAATTTCACACCTCAACTGCTGTGTAAATCTTACATGGCAAGGCACCACAGCTGCCTCAAGAGCTAATAAGCAAGATGCAAGAGAAAGATGTGATTTTCTTTGGACACTGCCTTTAGCATCGTCATGCTGCACTCTTCCGAGTTCATACGTCTACAGACATCACATCTGAATAATTACAGCCCACAGTTACGTAATACCGGATAGCATCACAAACCATGTGCTTGATATATCACAATGTCACCAACACTCATCAGGGTTAAGTGTCACTTGTCACGTACAGAGGAAGTAAATGCCCTAAATGAAGGCAAATAAAAAAATTCACAATTGCTGGACTGGAATGTTAAAAAAAACCCCCAGGAAATTAAGAAAAAAAACCACCCAACCTCAAAAGAGTTTATGTATCCACAGGAACATGTACATAGCTTTAAAATGATAGAAAACAGGATTCTAATCCATGAAAACAAAGACACATTTAGTTGCATTCCTGAGGTGAATTTCTAATGAGTAGGAATGAACTCTTACTGTAGAAACTTATTGAACCAATAAGATTAGAGGAGAGAAAAATTAATATATTATTTTTTATATTTTCCAAAATCATCATTTTAACTTCTGGCTAGTAGAGCATACCAAATTCTAAATAGTTAACAGTATTTGTCAAAAGCAGACAAAGATGAAGAAATACAAAGAAACCTCCTCTTCTGTTTCTAAATCAGTTACTAAACTCCTAATTTCCTTTGACAGCTCATACAAAACTCTGTCCACCCTTCACAAGAGAAAACAGGCTTTGAATTTTATTATCAAGAGGTTAAGGCCAGCAACACATACACACTGAGGAAAGTTCCCCTCACTAGTCTTACATAAGGTATTTGTTCTGAATTGAAGTGGGACCTACTTAATGGCACAGAAAAATGAGCCTCACATTTATTTATAGTGTCCCTAATGAGCCACTGCTCCTTCTGGAGTCAGAGCGAGCAGCTCTAGAGAGTTACAGGAGATCCAAACTTCCAACATTGTCATAACTTGTTGAAGAGTAATTCCTTTAATATACTTTTGAAGAAGTGGTGGAAGAAACGGAGGTCAACGCAATCTAAAAACTTTAACTGGTAGTTAGTCACTGCTAGATCTTAATTTACTTCCATTTTCATTACTAAGTTTCCCTATCTACCAACTTCAGCAACAAAAGTGTAAAAAGCCTCTTATCTCAGGCTACTCAGAACATAATCTTGCTTACATTTGTGTTTACCACTACAAATCTGATGACACGGGGATTTCGGATTAAAATGTACATGTGCTTAATGAAAGAAATGAAACTGCGTTTTTATCTGTCTACATACATGGGTATTGATGATACAACAGTGACAATGTTTCACCAACATCCGCAGATATTATGGAATCACAGAATTGTCAGAGTTGGAAGGGACCTCTAGAGATCATCTAGTTCATATGCCTTACCTACCAGGGGACTATTTTGAGACACATCTGAGAAAACCAAAAAGATATGGATCTGGGAGGCAGAGAAAATGACCAAAGCAATGAATCAGATGGGTCACCACTACTGCAAATGCCCCTGTGAATGGAGGAAACCAGCCAAGAAGCCTTTGGGCAGAGCGGGTGCAGGCAGATGAGTCTCCAGTCCCCTTGGACACAGGGAATACCAGGTCGGGGAGACTATTTGAGGAAGGGCAGCAGACGACAGCCATCAGCCAAGGAGAGCTCCTGGCAGTATGCTACAGGCAAGAGGGAGGAGGCATGGCTCTCAGGGCACAGAAAGAGAGGTCCTTCATGGAAGACGAAGCCCCGCAGCAGGGGACAGCGATTCAGGAGGACTTCGAAAAACTGGAAGCAGCTCAAAGAAAAGCCAAAGAGCAATAACGAGAACACATACCCTGCACAGAGGAAGTGCTCAATTCCAGGAATAGTCTGTTTAGTATGGCCAAGTCTGGTTGCAGTTTATAGCCACCTTCAGAAATGTAATATTTGTGAACATCTTAATTTATTGCATACATCGCTAACAAGAGTGCTGAGCTGATGAATGTTAGACTGAACAAGTGTGCCCCTGAGGGTGTTCCTCCAAGATGCCTACCCACTACTAGACATTTCTAAGTTAAAAGGAGGAAATGCCCACCTAACAAGGATACTCCTATTCAGCCACTGCAGCGATACCTGGAAACATACACCCTGTGAACGATGCTGGCCATCTTTGATGATCACTCCAATCCATACAGAACCCCACACTGGTTGACTTTGGAAGGAATCTCTGGAGGTCATCCGGGCCTACTCCTCTGCTCAAGCAAGGCCACCCAGAGCTGTTTGCCAGGACTGTGTCCAGATAGCTTCTGAATATCTCAAGGATGGAAATTCCACAGCCTCCCTGGGTCACATCTGCCAGCACTCAAGTATCGCAGTAAGTGCAACTGTAATCTCTAGGACAGAGTTTTGTTTTGGGTTTGGGATTTTGTTTTGTTTTTAAGTTAATCCCCAATGTACAGTTACATAAATAGGTTTCTCCATCTAGTCATATATGCTTAGCAGAAGCAAACATACTGTACATCTTGGTGCAATTTGAAGTAAAACTTCAGCATAATCATGAGAAAGTCATCTCTGATACTAAAAGGCATTTAGATTCAAAAGCCTTGCATTTCACCTCTTGATACTATTCATTGGGCCCCTCCATCTTCTAGAGTAACTCTGCCCATTCAGAATATTGCTTCTTTTATCATATTTTCAAATAGATGTTTGAAAGGTTTACAAAGTTAGCTGATGATTAGGAGGTTAGTGGAGCTATTTCAATTTACTTCTGCATTTTTATTAAGCAAGTGAAATAACAATAACAACAGAAATAAGTATTTCTAAATCTTTATTTGAGAGTAACAAATGGTTTGAGTTACTAATGGAGTGTGCTCCATCCATGCAAACCATTAAATGGAACACACACTTGCACATACACACATGTACTCCTTGTAAAGTACAGGGTGGTGTTACATTTTAATATAAATTTAAAAAAAAAAATAAAGAGAAACAGTATCTTAGACTAAAGAATGTAAAGCATAATCAGCGTCTGTCTTCATCAACAATTTGAAAAGCTGGCAGAGAACCTGGGCAAGAAGCAAAACCAATATTGTTTAAAATTAAGGTGCAAAATTGACATGTAATCAATTGCTGGTTTTTTAGTTAAACAGCTTAATATTTTTCTGCAAAGTATATCAGACATCAGTTTGAGTTCTGACTGTTCCAAATCAGAGATGTGTGTTATTGCCACCAAACTCTCTATTAATATGAAGTGGACACATTCTTTAATTATCTTTTCCTTTGGTTCTTCTTCCTTAACCTTTCAGTTGTTTGCTGTACCTAGTCACGATATCTTGGCTTAAATTCTAGATCTTCCTTTTACCCTAAGCTTCAGCACCTGGCATGGCAAGACTGTGAAGCCACCTTGAATTAAAACTTAATGCTCAGTTCTACTCTCATAATGAGAAAAGGCTGCTTGGTCTCTCTGAAAGGACGTTGTACAGTCTTCTTTGCAACGTGCCACTGAAGAACTGGTGTTAACACACCCCAGATCTGACAGGTATTTATAAGCTGGCATTCTGCTTGAAATCTGTTTCAGGCAGTCAGTAACAGTATGTATATTAAAAGCTAAACGCAAGACTGACCACAGAAGTGCTAGAAAGAAATATTCATACAAATAAAAGATGAAGAAGAAACCACTGCTGTAAACAGAATAAAAACTACGGTGGTTTTAGCAGTTGCATCTTTATTGTTATTATGGCAATTTGAATTATTTGAATGCTTTGATTTACTTAAAGGGGAAGATAACTCAAGCTAGGATACAGTTTGATTACATCCAGATTCTCCCTGCCTGCTCTCCTTCCCCCTTTTCCCCCAAAAAAGGGAAAAAACCCAACAAAACAAGTTCATCTGTGGACAAGTTTCTCTCCAACTTGACCATGCAACTTTGTACTTAGAATATTCTGTACTTAACTTTAACACTGAGAACTGTTCACAGAAATTATTAGATAATTTGCTTTTCAAAATTATGAATAAAAAATCACAAATATGACACAGGTTATTATTTAACTCTGTGCTTTAAAGTGAGAAAAAAATTTTTATTACTTCAGTAGTCTGCAAACAGTTACTGTAGGAACAAAAGGATACACATATTTAATAACGAGCTTGTGGAAAATGTCCTCTGACAGCAAGTATATCTGAAGGATAGCTAAACAATGCTTCAACTAGGAAAAAAAGCCTTCAGATTATTGGATCAAAACTATTTCTATTCCTTTCTAGAGCATAACTTGTACTAAATAAATAAAATCCTTTTGAGAATTTTCCTGTCAGAGGACAGAAAGCAACCAACATGTTAGAACTACAGGAAGACACAAAAGATCAGCTGCTTCCTGGTGTTTTGCATAGATATATTACTGAAGAGCAGCAAGAAGTAGACACTCTGCTCTCATTTTTCAAGAGTTTGGTAAGTCCACACAGGGGACGTATGCAATAATTACGTCTGCACGGCCATATGCAAGCTTTCCAATCTCTGACTTCAGAAGCAGCAACGCCACAGTCCCAGCTGCCCCAGATCAGCTGTGGCAGTAGTGGCATCACAAGAGCAGCAATGATACAAGCACAGCTAACCCTGCATGAAACACCCTGTTCTCAATCTTGCAATCTGTATCCATGAAAAAAAGAATATAAGCCTCAAACTCCTGTGCAAAGACTGTCTCTTGAACTTATTTAAAAATAAAGGGAAAAAAAAAGACATTAAATTGTACACACTTAACACATGCAACTATGGATGCTCCTAACATTTACAGTCCCACTCACTTCAACCAGCTGCCCTAATTTTTTGCCAGTTTCTCCAGCAACTGCTGGCCCAAATTACAATTTTTAACCCTGGTTCTGAGTGCATCTGCTCTAGCCGTAACTCTTGACTAGATGTGTAGGTTTACCAGGTGAAACAACGCTCAGTGTCACCATGAAGCTCAGTAAACCTCTGGTACATCAGCTCTGCAGTCCTCTCACATAGACATGGAGTTGTTAGAAGCATGGGCATAAAAATAACCCCTGTACTGAATCGAGAAGTGAGGCGAACAGAAGCTGTATAGGCTTTCCAAAGATTTTAACATACCAACACAAAACCCATGCTATGTGTGGTCAAGTTGACTGCTCCAGAGAGCCCCTGAGGTCCAAAATCTGCAGGCAGCAGTTACTGTGTTTCACGAGAGATGAACCATGTGTTGTCACGCTGGCTCATCTCCCCGCCACCACATCCTAGTCTCTTCTACTTTTTCCTCAGAGTTATTATGCAGGAATAGTGCTGTCTGCCTTCTGGCTAACCAATCGTCAGACAAAGTTATGATATATGAATTGGCTTCTCCTCATTACCAAGTAAAAGCAAACACAGTTGTGCTTCACCTAGCACTGCAAATATCAGAGAACTTAGGTGCTTACACAGCCAGTGTTGCAGGCCTACAGCTCTCCCTGTGGCAGCCCCCTGGCTGGGAACCATCACCCCTCCAGCCCCCACCAGTCCAGACACTCCCTCTGTCAATAGAAGTGCCTTTCCTGCTCTGCCAGGTCTCTGCTGCTTCAGCTACATCCTCTCATGCTTGACCAAGCTCAGCCACGTGCCCCTGGTTTTCTTAACCATGCAGGCACTTCTACACACAGAAGCAAAGCTACAGGGCTAGTTGGCATCCCAGCTTTTCCTGCCATTCTCTAACTCAAGCAACTCTTTTCTCTTGGTCAAAGAGAATTATGAAGAGAAAGTCAAACTCGGCACCAGCTGCATTGGAGCACTTTCCGAATTCGCTGTCATGGGCCAACCTGAGAAAGGTGATGTGGCTGAAGGTGACAAAGAAGGAATAGCTCTGCCCCATACCACAAATCCCAAGTATCTGCTTCTTCAACTTAATCAGCATATTATCTCAGGTATTTGCACTAATTTCCAGATGCCACTTGGGAAGTGAGAACACTTTTAACCTTGCAGTTTAAAAGAAAAGTAATCAATCCGTAGAAGGAAAAATACACCTTATTACTTAGAGTAAATAAATAATCCCAGACTGACTGTCTTCCAATCTAGCCAGAGAATTATTTCTTTTAATTCATCCCTGAGGACAGTTTCCAAAGGTATAACACTCTTATCTTCAGCCATATCACCTAGCATCCATCCATTCAGTTTTTAATGGCTGCAGCATCAACAGCTATCTGGGTAAACCCTCAGCCCTTTCACGTACTGCCCTTAAATCTGTTTCTTAGGGCCCACCTACCAAATCATCCTCCTCTCTTCCAACATCACAGCTGCTTTGCTATTATACACAGAGCTGCTGTTCAAGAGTTTCCTGTCATGAAACTCATCCACTATTCCCGCTCCCTTCACCCCAACTCTTGCCTCTCCAATCCATTAATCCTGGCATCCTGTTAGTTCCCATTTGCAAACTTCCAGCCTACCCTGCGACTCTTAAGTCCCGTGCTAAGAGGCAAATGCTCTGTCCTCTTCTCCTAAGTGTCTTTTAAATTTCTTTGCTTTTTCCTCCAAGCATGCAAAGCTAGTATGCATTTCAACACTCAAACTAGTTTCCTTCATTACTGATTCCATCCTATGGAAAAAACAAAACAACAAACAAATACATACACACCCCCAAAAAAAGAAGAAGAAAAAAAACCCCACCACTGCACCCAGCCACCCCCCTCAAAAAAACCAAAACAACAACAACAAAAAAAACAAACAAAAAAAAAACCCCAAACAAAAAATCAGGTATGTGTGTCAGGACACGATAAACCATTATCCACAAGTGGAGGTAGGAGATGGAAAAAAGATCAAGATGTTGATGTGATTTCACTCCCGGTCATGAGAACACACACTCATGGCTGTTCAGTGTGAATATGGTATATATAAGATCCTGATGTAGTACCCCAAGTACTTTTGGTATGGAGAAGGGTAGAAACATGAGCTACTTTTAGTACAGTGGCTAGTTGGGTTGGTTCACCCACAAGATGCTTCACATGTACACAATCTCGTCTCTTAAAAAAAAAATAAAAATCCTGATGTGCTTTTTATCTGGAATTTCACGGGAGACTGCCAGTTACCTTGTAATTAAAGCAATCAGAAAAAGTGCCAGACATGAAGTAGCCTACTCAACCCCAATTCACACACAGGGCTCTGTGCATTAACACAGACTTAATTGAATACTCGCACACTGGCTTTCTCTGTGTGCTTTCCTCTGTACATGGGGAAGGCAGAAGCTTATGTAAGCAGAAATAAGGCTGCATGGTCAACCACATTCTCCTTGCTGCCTTTTAACTCCTTGATTTTATAACACAAATATGTTTGCATGCCAAAAATCTTAGCCCTGCTAGACAAATTATGTTTACCACATCAGGTCTCTAAAGCTTCTCTTGTCTAATTATGGAGAATACCTAGCTGCTCATAGTATAAAACCTCAGAGTAAACAGGGTTGGATTTACAGTCTCTTCTAAGTTGCTTCCCTTACCACCTTAAGCACTTACTGGTTTAAATGCAACAAGCACTTCTATTTGCAAGGCAGGCAGACATTTTTATTCAGAGAGAGGCAGCAAAGTCTACTTTGTCATGCCACTATAAGCCCCTTCACAGTTTTACTCTGCTCAAGTACAAACACAGAAGATGAGACTACACCTGCTTGTAACTCTACAGCACCATGAGAAGCAGTTTTGGGATTAAGGTTGCTTTTTTACTGGGGCTTTTTTTGTTTGTTTGTGTGCTTGGTTTTTGTCCCAATTGAATTTTTGCAGAAATACAGTTAAGTATTAGAGAAGCGAGATGGAATAACCACCTAGTCAAGTTAACAGGGTATCTTTATCTCAAAATAACATATGTATAAAGGATAAGGACTGCTGTCCTCCCAGGAGGGAGGAAAGAGGCACCCACAAGCAGTTAAAAAAACTCAAAAAACAAAAAACAAGAGAGAGAGAAAACAATTAGAAAACAGACTCCTTCAGGCATGATAAAAAGATTTCCTCCATTTCATTCACTCTTTTAAGGGCTGCCTGAAGCACTGTGGCACCGTATCAAGGAAGGTGGGGCAGTGTACGCAGCTAGAGAGCCTGGGTCTGGTTTTCCAGATTCTCCAGCAGGTTTCCATCCCTCCAAAAGCACATGTCAGTGGAAGGAAGGTGAGGCATAGTGCTCTCTTGGCAGCTACTCCTTCCTTGATCACATCAATATACAAAGTGTTAGTGATCTGTGTAAGACAACTAACACACAAGAAAGGTGTTTAAACAAAACGTGTCTTGGCCACAGTACTAGCATTCATGGTACTGCAAAAAAAGGCTCAGACCCTGGATCTTCAGAAGCAGTTCTTAGTAGGACTATGCTTTTTAAACAGCAAATATTAAAAGAAAGAAAAAAAAAAAACCCAAACAACAAAACAACAGACCCAAACAACAAAGTGTGACTTTTTGTTGTTGTTGTATTATGGTGATTATGATGATGAAACACTGTATTTCATCTCAAGCACAGTATGTTTCAAAAGGGGCCAGCAGAGAAAGAACCAAATCTTGTGCCAACAATTTCTGTCCTAAGATGGGGTACCATTCTGAAGGCATGAAATTAACCAATTTAATAGCTTTGTGAAAATCATTACATGTGGAAAGTTCCCAGGTTTTGAAAGAAATTGCCCATATAAATGGGCTATAATACACATTTTTAAAGTCACCAAATTACACACCTAAAGTTTCACAAGCTTCACCTAGAGAAATGTCCCACAGGACCATGAATGACTACCAGCAAGGTGTTAGTTATGTTTGTTGAGCAGATCACAGTACAAAACATACCTAAGCTGTAGCATAAAATCTACAAAAGTATACTTGAAAAATATATTTGTTCTCTATTCAACTGTTTCCAAGTTCCGCTGCTTACAAAATGACCTACTTTATGTGAAAGTTGTCCTCAGGGCCATGCAAGAACTGTCACAAAGTAACAGGCCTGGGAACTCATTTTTCATAATCTAATTAATTCATGCATTCTTGAGTTTACTGCGGAACTAGCCAAAGGGTAATTTATTAATCTAAGAGCCTAGATTCAGTTGCATGCATGCCCCAAGAGACAAACTCAGCTGTGTTTCCCTTTTCATGAAATCAACTTCAGGCTCTAGTACCCAGAACGTGAAGTGGTTAATATAAGGTCATATTCTGAAACAAAGGTAATACTCCATCATCCAAAATTCAATAAAACCATGCCCAATTTAGTCCTGTAGTGAAAGTAACACAGAAAAACTTTGGGAAACCTGTGAGACAACAGACTACTTGACGTTCTAAAATACAACATGAACTTAAAAAAAAAAAATAATGAAAAGTTGAACATGAGGAAGGAAACTATAGGGAGCACATCTGCAGAAAATATTGAAATCAGTAACATTTCTTGTTAGTGCCTGGCACTGTGTACATACAGTGTTTTATATTTTCATAGTGGTCCTTTGAAACGGGATATCTGCAGTAATTACTTGAGTAGCTCCCACACAACCAGCTTCTTTTGAGTCAGGAAAAACAGAAAAACAAACCCAAACCAGTAACTCAATGAAATGTTATATTTCTAAAACAATATACTGTATTAAGAGGTCGAATGCATTTTCACAGTTCTTTTCCAAAGCAATGGAGAACTTTGTAAAAGAAGAATGGAAAGATGTATTATGAATACTGCTAAGACTTCCGCAGAAATTTGCTTCATATTACCATGCTGGGGGAAAAAAAAAAAAAAAAAAGACGGGGGAGAAAAATAGAAAAATGGCAATAAAGGGCAGTGCAAGCACCAGGCAATGGAGGCCTCAGAGTCACACAAAGAAGGAAATCTGCTCGTACATACATGGTGCAAGTTCTACTTTATATGGCACAGAATTTACTGCTCAGGTCTTTAATAACACTCATAAAGCATTACTGAAAGCTGATGTCCAATAGTATATTAAAAAAATCTTCGTTAACTA
Source organism: Nycticryphes semicollaris (assembly GCA_013400055.1). Lineage (NCBI taxonomy): Eukaryota > Metazoa > Chordata > Aves > Charadriiformes > Rostratulidae > Nycticryphes > Nycticryphes semicollaris. The sequence goes on along the minus strand of VXBJ01004850.1, from coordinate 285,699 downwards.
TTAAAAGTATTATTGCTCTCAGATCACTTAGAATTCACTTTTACTCATAAATTGCACTTACTATTTCTCTAATTCTGCTTCATATTTCAAATCCCCAGGGGGATGGGGAAAAGAGACAAAGTATATGGATAGGTCTGTAATGGCTGTCCCCTGCAGCTCTCTTTGGAACAAAGCTTGGAAATTTGTCCAAGAAAGATGTAAAAATTCTACTTCTAGGAAAATGGTTAGCGACTTCACTTACAGTTGCTAAATTGGACTGAAAACCCAACTAATCCCAATTTCTGCTGAATACTAGAGCTGCTAAAGAAGTAATCCATCATCCTGAGCCCGTGAACGATGCCCATGTGGGTATGTAACAGGAGAACCTCCCAGCCATCTCCCCTTTTGAGAACAAAGGCTTTCAGCCAACCATCCTTCAGATGAAGCTGTGCCCTGGAGTACACCGGCAACTGCCAGTCTGAAAGCAAAGCAGGAAATGAAGGGTGCATCATAATCATCTGTACTTTTCCATAAAGCGAAGGCCTCCCATCCTTTTTCTGCAACACGCTCTCAAGTCTGCTGGACTGCACACACATACCACCTGTAGCGGCAGACTGAGTTAGCCATGAGTCTGAAACATGCCCTGTCTTCCAGGGCAATTCAACTGCCTAACACTCTGTTAGCACTCTTATTTCTGAAAAACCATAGTATCTTATTACCGTTTTTTAAAGAGTGAAACCCATAGAGCGGAAAATCCCTCTCTGTTGCTGCATTATCACAGCAGACCCACCTGGTTTGCTTTATTTCCCCGCTGTAAGAACACGAGGTGGAGTTGACAGGCCCTCAGACCATGCTCCACCATCGCACACTCACAGCAAGCCCAAGTACTCATGGGCTCCAAGTTGTTCACAAAGCACAGAAGGAGTCTGAGGCCAAAGTTTTTGAGTACTGTCTTCCTCTTACAGCTAACAAACATTGCTGCAGAGCTGTCTATTGAAAATATGTTCTGATAGAAGGTGCTCATAAATTGGTATATAAGCAAACCTAGATGAGCATGAAGTTCCCAGTCATTGGGCTGTCTATAAGCATCCGTACATATAACAGAAGCAGCTCAGAAGCATGCAAACCAAATAACTGTCTTAGTGCTCCATCCCCCACCAAAAAAAGAAGCTGAATATTTTCTTGCCAGCTTTCTTCCTCCTGCAGTCTGTTCCCACACAGATGGCAAAACATGATTTGAGGCCTTGTACTGCATGCTCCACTGAAGTCAGTGGGGACCCTGACACTGACTTCTCTAAAAGAAAGATTGAATCCACCAGCTCAAAGACAGAAAAATTAAAAGCTTCCCCTCCCCCCCATCTCTTACAAAAGGACAATCTCACAAGGATTAGGACGGTTGCCAAATGGAGAAACCAGAAGCACTTTAAATTGCTCCCAGTGACTCAATTGACCACAGTTACGTTGATCCCTAGAGAACACCATTCCTGTGGCATAACATTATGTCCAATCATATCCAACAAAACTTCCACACCAATACATGTAAAACCTTAATCTCAAGAAGAAATAGGATGCGCATTTCCAAGTGCTCAAAGGCACGCTGAGCAAAGGGAGGGGACTTTAAGTCCCAGTTGATTATGAATCTTCCAAGATGTGTTGATCCTGAATTTTAAAGGATCAAGTAAGAAGACTGTAATCCTGCGTCTCCTTCCAATCCAAAACACTGGACAACTGGAAGATGCTCATACACCTGCCAGTCTGCACCATCCATCTTGCCAGCAAATCTTCCAACCTGCTCATATGACAGGTAAAAAGCACGTCCTCCTCTCAGCCAGACACTGTCAACAGGGTCAAAAGGATAAACAGCACCGTGCATTCTCAATCCACATACTGCATGGATCATGCTGTCAACATGAAATGAAAAAATTATGTTTACTTCATATGAGTAACAGCATTAACAGGTTGCTGACATGACACAGCTACTTTATAGCAACTTCCACTGGCCTTGAACACTCCCAGGGATATGTTCCCTCAGCAGCCTCTTCCAGCATCTCACCAACCTCACAGGAAAGAATTCCAATTCCTTCCTAATGTCTCATCTAAAACTCCCCTCTTTTAGTTTAAAACCATTATCCCTGTCCAAACCTATACTCCCTAATGAAGAGTCTCTCCCAATCTTTCCTGTAGGCCCCCTTCAGGTACTGGAAGGGGCTATAAGGTCTTCCTGGAGCCTTCTCTTCTTCAGGATGAACAACCCCAACTCTCTCATCCTGTCTTCACAGGGAAGGTGCTCCAGCCCTCTGATCATCTATGCTGATTGTCATTTTTAAGACATGCTAGGCTAATAGTATGGTAACATTAAAAATCAGGAAAGAACGCGCAACCCTGGTTGAATACTCTTCAGAAAGGCAACTGAGAGAGCAGGTCTGATGTATGCAGCTTCAGTCCTGTTCCTGCCTGAGCATTGAGTTATTCCCACGCTGCACATGAGCGTCCTTTGCACACATGAAGAGCAGGTTCCAGTAACAGAGCCCTACCAGGCAGATATAGGAATACCTTTCTCGGAGGAAACAGTATATGAAAACTTTCGGTTACTTTATTCTTACTGCTAGTAGGAAAAAGAAGAAGAAGAAAAAAAAAAGTTTTAGCATGATGCAGATTAACATTTCAAATTCTGAAGCTAAGAAAACAGAAACTACGAATGAGTATATAATTCGGCAAATGGCATTGAGGAGGTCTACCAGAGTCTACTATCATTTCTCCTTGTTCACTGCGTAACAGTTCCCCAGTTAAACAGTTGCTTAAGGCAACTACTTCATATGCAATTGTTATGGCCACATCCAACTACAACTCAAAGCACCTCAAGAACAGGACACTCTCTGTAGGAAAGCCCAAGAAAGGAAAGAATAACAAGAAAGGGACTTCAGGTACTATTTCACAAGTGCTATCAAACTCAATCTTTGGCATCAAACCCACTTGCCCTTTATCATCAAAAATGTTTACTTTAGCAGTACTTATTTAACAGATTGGCATCATGAATAGTGGCTAGGAACAAACCTTATTTTTAATATTAATTACTACAAAAATAGGTACATTTACAGTCATTATGGTAATCACAACTCAGGTAGCAGTAACACAACAAAATAATTTTTGTTCTTGCATGATCCTCCAATTTGCCAATTCCTGAAAATCCAGAAATTAATATTAAAAGTATGATAATGTATTGTATGTTGTCTCTTTTACTTTTATTTCACAGTAAAACTGGCAAACAATACATTTCACTGAAAATTATCTTTAGCACCTTTTCTCCAACAGAAACTAGGTTTACTGAATTGAAGAAAAAATACCTAAGTCGAATTTGACCATTCTTATCCAGTACATCCAGATGGTAAGAAGTTTCAAACTGATGAAGAAAGAAACAACAAAAAAATCCTTAACACTCCATACCTCCTTGGATTATCCTGGGAAAGAGATTACTTCTCACCTCGCAGAACTGCACCTACGCTTCTGTTGAAATTTCAGAAACTAAAAAAGCAGATCAAGGCTTTAAATGCTCTTATCTTCAGGATTATGTTATGATGCAATCTACTTTATTACTGCGCTCTGTGGCTTAGGAGTCTCTGTTGTTTAGCAGGGTAACCGTTTCAGAGATAAGCTTTAATTTCTTTAGTCCTCATGAAAGTGAGACATTAAACTAGACTGAAGTTCCTTCTCCAAAGACTAATCTAAGCAGCAAAGTCACTGTAAGGATTTGCACAGACTTCAAATAACTCTATACCAAACTCCTAGCACAGTGCAAGCAGTTTTGCACTGATCTGTTTGGTGCAGCGCTGTGACAACCGCCAGGCTGACCCTCTAACACCCCATAAAACAGCCCAGAGCTTCTCCCACAAGAAATTCTATGACATAGCTATACAATGTGATAAATTCGTCACATTCATTTGAAAATATTGAATCCACGTCTCCATTATGCTTAAGACAGGATTTTAGTTTGCTAAACAGTAACAAAGAACCTTAATATTAGAAAGCAGCATGACACTGATGTCCCTGAGTACAGCTGCTCCTCCTTCACTTCCAGCTGTAAAACAGCAGCTGGGAAGGTACTCTATCAGGGAGAGCGGCTATGACAAGACAAGGAGTAACTGTTTTAAACTGAAAGATGGGGAGATTTAGATTAGATACCAGGAAGAAATTATTTACTGTGAGGGTGGTAGGATGTTGGAACAGGTTGCCCAGGGACGTTGTGGAGACTCCTTCCCTGGAAGTGTTCAAGGTTATGCTGGAAGGGGCTTTGAGCTACCCTGCCCATGGCAGGGGGGTTGGAACGCAATGATCTTTAAGGTCCCTTCCAACTCTAACCATTCCATGATTCTAAGAAAACCATGGCTTAAGTAAAAGCAACAGCAAAACCAGCAGCACTTGGGACTCTAAATTTGAGATGCGAGTCCATATCCTTTTTCTCAAAATCCTTATGGCAAGCCTGTGTAAGAAGAGTTTAGTAAATGACCCCCCAAGAACACTAAATTTCAGATCAGATAAGCACTACAAAGATACTGAATTACATCTAATTTCTCAGTCTTTCTTTCATCTGTCGACTCTCCTCTGCCCTTCTTGCTGTCATGATCCTGTCAAAAAAATACCAGCCTTGTTCACATTTCTTTATTTTCACCTGCTTTCTTTCCTCTCCTTTTCTGCACAGATTTTGCTATTTTAAATTTATTTGCTTTCCACTTATGTTCCGACTGCTGCCCAAAATTAAATCATGAAGCCGTATTTGCATCTCTGATTAACATATGGCCTGCTCTTCATTATAGGCATGATTTGACATCTGTTCTCTAGACCTAGTAAAATCCATTTTTTCCCCATTTAAATTGTTCATGGTTTTTATCACCAGAGAAATCTTATGGGAAAATTCAAGTATTAACTAACTTGCTATGTTCTTCTGAAAACACATAGGACCAAGAGGCAGAAAGATGGAGTGTCTTCAGAAGTATCTGAGAAGATTCTCCTTCACAGGCTGTTCAAACACCATAGCAAAGCCAACCTCTGGTCAGCTGCCATAAGAAAGTCCTGTACCCCCCTTCCATCTCTCCCATGTCACCACTCCTGCTCACCTGACCCTTGGTGAGTCAGGTCAGAATTCAGCCTTTTTTCTGTTAGTTTGTGGGGGCTAGCTTTGCACCAGCTCAATTCCCTACATTTCCTCGTTGCAAGATCAGGCATATGCTAAAATCTGGCAGGGCAGAAATGAGGAGGAGGAGGGGAAGAAAACTGACTCTTTCTGCAACAGCATGTACTGCTTAAGCTCAACACTTCTGCTAAACCACTCTGTAGCAGCACTCCTGTTAGTTTGGTATGAAACTCTAAAATTAGATTGTACAATCTGACCATCTCATAGGAGGGACTATTTGTTCTTGCTGCAAATCTTAAGCTATAGCAGCTCAAGATGCCAAAATTGAAAGTATGCAAACGTGGGGACGTTCAGGAACTTCGAACCTGGCTGAATATGGGAGATTTCTCAGTCCACTGTGTCACTCCAAACACCAAACCAGAGCAGGCTCTTGTATAAAATGCCTGAGGTAATGAAACATCACACCGCTGCTCAATGCAGTGGGCCTGATCCGTATTGGCACCAGAATCTTAAAAGCCATCTTGTCTAGACTTCAGCAAGTAACTGCCCATTACCATATCCACCCATGTGTTCTTAGAAAGAGCTCACAGTGAGAGCTTCTATGACAACTTCCTCTAAAATACTAAAATGTATACACATATAAACTTATATGGTATTACAAGTTTAGGTTTAATAAGATCAGGTCTCCCAAATTTCATGAAGTTCCTTGTTCAGAAGCATAAATGGAATTCCTACTTCTTGGATGATCTCTTCTGATTATTTTTCCCCCCCCTCTTAGATGAAGTGTACAGACTTGCCAAGCTGTGTGGGAACTTGGACAAGCAACATTAGCTGCAACATTTCACAGATGCTTAATGAAATACTCATCAAAATCAAATTTACCATTTTTATATTTTTAATTCTGCAATTGGCTCAAACAGGCAAAAAGAAACACTGAAGGATCTTGATACTGTCTCAAAACCGGATAGTTTCCCACGTGCAACTCAGAAGCTGAGTCTACCAAGAAACCATGTATTGACTACAACTCTTTGGTAGAGCTGTCTTCCCAGGCCAAGTGAAAGAAGTAATGAATGGAGGAAATGAGGTGTCTTATAAAAACTTAATTATTACTGTTGTTCAAGGAGTCACATGACTTGGGATAAAAACCAAATAAATTAAATTGCATTGGTTTATGTTCTAAATGGAATCATTTTGTGGTTTCTTGAAATGGCTGCAACTGGACATCCTGCATATCATTAAATTTCCACAGGGTCAGTGCTTTTCTGACCTACAATGATTATTTACAGGAAGAGAAACTATACTGTCAAGAAAAAAAAAGATTGTATCAAATCATATTTCCTCATATCCAGATTAAGAATATTAATGTTTCACTAATCCTACCCAGAGAGAAGAAAAAATTTAAACGTGGTATTATCATTATTGTACCAGTACTTTTCTTTTTTTTCCGGTGTTTATATATGCAACAGCTATTGGCACCTACAAAGTAAAATTGTTAAAAGTTTTAACAGATACTGCAATGGGTCTTCTAAACACTACGCAGTAGCTTTCTAGTAGAAGGTCCTGTCTTATCTAAAGAGAAGGACACTTACACTTTCCATAGCAAGGGTTTACCTTAAATCTGCAGAACAATTTGGAATAGTCTTAGGGACTTTAAAACCAAGACTCTGCTTTTAAGTCTCAACGTTAAGCCAGATGCCTCAAGGCCTCTGGGAAAAAAAAAAAAAACATCTAAAATCCTCACCTTTCAAACTTTGTCATTATCAATTTGCTACAAATCACTTGAGTGAAATTCTCACCCCAATCAAGAAAAAAAAAATCTAAAAACAAAAACCCGCAAAACAACAAAACCCACACAGCTAAAATTCTGTTTAAAATATTTTAAAAACCGCATGCTAAATGTACATTAGGTAAAAAGGTGAATAAAGCCATCAATAATTGCTCACATATACAGAAACCTCTCCAAGATTATGAATTGCAATTAATACACAAGCACTTTGAGCAATATTCTGTGAGGAGCACACACCCATAAAAACACATTATTGATGGGATTTTTTTTGTTAGTAAGAAGTATACAGTATTTGGAAGACCCTCCAAGTGTCTGACAGTGTCAGTCAGTCAGGACAGTGTTACATAATAATTTTGATTGGACAAAGGCTAACCGGATTATTATGTCACAGTATGAATTAGAAAGCAATGGTAATAAACTGCCTGGGAAAAAAATGGAACATCCCAGAAATCAATAAATACTTCCCCCATCCAACCTTGAGGCATTACTTTGCTATGAATTCAAGCAAGCATCACCTCCCTGACAGCTTCAAAGCTACAGAGTGAGGGAAAGTGTCTTTTCCTTTTTTATTTTTGCCTGTAGAACTGACAACTGAAAATACGTACATAATGCCCTTTTACTTGCAAAGACAGGCTTCTGAACACAGACCTATTTGGGCAACCTAGGGGATCCCCCCCATCTTGGGGGGGGACACTGCTCTAGTGGGAGGTGTCCCTGCCCATGGCAGGGAGATTGGAACTTGATGATCTTTAAGGTCCCTTCCAACTCTAACCATTCTATCATTCTATGATTCTGTGCTACCAACTTAGACAGATCAGCCCATTTTCTGCTAATAGTAAGGTTCATATGCACTGCTATAGTGAAATAAACACATCTGCAGTCAATGTTTCTGATTTACATATAATTCAAAGTAGATGGAAAAGGGTGAAACCTTTAGGGGGAGCTGGAGGATGGGACCAAGAGGAAAAAAAGAAGCCTGTCCCCAAAAAAAGAAGAAAAAGAATGAAAATACCCAGAAGAAGAGTAACACTATCACCACAAGAAAAAGCAGTGAGTTATAGCACAGGAAAGCTATAGAGCCATAAGGGATGTAGATGACCCAAAAATACAGACCACCACAAAGCATACTACCTATTCACATGTACACCTAGGCACAGAGACTTGATAAAGACCAGAAACAGCTCATGCCCCTAAACACTCAAAACCACCCAAACCCTGCAGGTAGCCTCGCAGGACTCAGAAACCTTAGTCCCAAAAAGGAGTCACACTTGCACCGATCCACCTGCGGAGGTAGACTCCCAGATGCTAAGGCTGTGGTTTCAGTGCCTTTAATCGGACTCAAGTCTGACATTGCCAAGGCATGACTCCTGCCTTATTCCACCTCTTGTCCGCTTACTACTAACAGTTTTCCATGAGCCAGCACTAACACAGAAGCTGGATCAAGGAACTGACCCACTTCCGAAAACATGTCCCCCAAGAATAAAAACTGCATCACATTGGAAACTGCCAGGAGTTAAATGGAACCCAGGATGGCCTTTAGCAAAAGTGGGACAGATCTGTGCCAGACTGAAGTGCCCATGCAAGCATGGTCTGAACAAGGTGGAGGGAAAGAAAGTAGATTAGCCCTTTTGAGAAGGGCTAAAACGAAGCAGCAACTGTTTATAATAGATTTTTCTTGATTTCAGGCAATCATCACACTTCAGGTCAAGTATCTCTTAGGCTTATAATATTATTTATTAAAGGAACAGCTGTTACCAGTCCATCTTAGAGTTATGTAGTATAAGATGTTTGGAAGACACATCTGTAAAGAAAGTAGCAGACAATTCAGTACGGTAACTCTGCATGTTAGAAAGAAAAAAGAACGGTGAGATGCAGCAGTAGAGGTCTGCTGCATTGTCCCCACCAGGAGGGCACCTTCCATGCAACATCACAGGTGCAGGAGAGGTAACACCTCTGCAGATCACATCCCACACTACACAGACCTCTTGGAAGCTTCTTGGGCTTTAGTAAGGCCAAGAGTTGGGCAGGTCGAGCTTTGCTCCCTTCCCCAGGTACACAGTGAGACTTGTGCAAGTGTGGTTAACCAGTACTTTTGTAACCTCACGGAGCAAACCACAACCACAGAGCACAGCACAATGACATTAATATTTTATATTTTCTTCTTGTCTGTTATGTCTCCAATTTAGCACATGTCTTTTGACATCTTGATCATATGCTAAATAGTTGTCTGCTAGTGAACTATGAACTTAAAAAAAAAAATAAAGGCAATAGCACTACCCTGCATATAGCCATTGAATTTCAGAGTACAGAAGGAATATTTATATTCTGTGCACAGACACTATGCTGCTGGAACACAGAGATTAAGTTGAGCCATTCATCTAGTCCATCATATCTGTGAAAGTCAAAATTAATCTAGTTGAAAATGCAGCATTGCAGCTTCATTAAACACTGTAGTATACATTTACCTAAATATATATTTATGCAGACAATCCTCTTCCATTTTCATCCTTTTCCTTCCTCAGCCTCAAAGCAGGAGGGGCCTCCTTCCACGGGAAGAGGGACTTTTCCGCCTTCCCCACGTTTTTACATGTTACTTCAATAGAAGTTGGAAATTTTACCATAAAAGCAACAATATACTGAAATCCCGATGGTTTTAATTACCTTTCTTTTCTGGGCTAAAAAGCCCAGCCTTCTTTCTCAAGAAGGTTTTATAGTGAGCATACTAAGGTTTAACTGCAGGATAAATACACCATCATGTAGCAGATTCTGCATTTCCAAAATCTAAGACTCCATTGAAACAAATGAGATTTTAGGCACTGGCAGAGTGAACTAATTCAACTTTTGCTGTGGACCAAAAGCTATATAAAACAAAATACCTTAATCCATGTGAAGAGCAGCAAGATACCAAACTTCATTCAAACTTCTAAGCATGACTGTGCACATCTCAGAATACACAAACACAGATTTGCCTTGAAAATGTCATTTGTTTATAAGGACAATCTGTGCTGCCAAAAATCTGTACATTTTCCATGATGTTTCATTAAATGGATCATTTTCCTCAGAGCAAAATGTATGGCTTTTTAAGCTGTTGAATTTAGAGCAGTGCAGATTTAAAATTCATTTTCTTTTTCAATACAGTGGCTATTTGGTTTGAGAAACTGGAAAGAGCACATTATGCAGCCCAGATAAAAACAACAATTCATATTAGGATGAAAATGACAAGGTAATGTGGAAAGAAACCATATCAAAGCAAAGACCACTTTCACTGCATTTCAAATTGCCTTCTCAGAAGAAAAGGCCAAACTATTTTTTTTTCTTTTTACAATCTCCAGCAACCCTGCCAGTTCAACAAACCCTTTAACACATTTCTAGAAGCTCTCAACAAGGACAAAGACTAGAGAGGGAGAGAACCTAGTCATCAGTCCTGCCTGCCTCATTCTGCTGGGCATGGGCTCCAGGGCAACAAGCACAGAAGGATTGTCTGACACAGTGGTGGTCGAGAGCCAAGCAAGCACATAAAATGGAAGATGTGGCAGTCATTTGATGGCCCTTTTGGCCCATCTATAAAACAGAGGGCTTGAGGACTACTTTGAAGCAGGAGGCAGTTAGGTGAATTAACATCAAAGTCTCAGTACGGTCACATTCCAGACTGTACTGGATCCGACTAAAAGGTTGCTTTGGGTTTCACCAGCAACTTACTGAAACACACGGCATAAACACAAAAGATTATGATCTTATCATTTGCTCAATTTCTGGAAGTATTATGATTAGAGATTAGAAATGCAAATACTGTTCTGTCAACAGTTACAATGGGTTATCTGAATTTACCCTACTATTTTCTTTCTGTTCCATGTCACACAGACAGTTAAGAGCATAGTACCGTGTGTTTGTAATTTATGTTTTTATTTCTGGGGAGGACTTCTGTAAGAAATACACATTCAGTGCAAAACGCAGGATGTCATGACTTTACAAAATAAGCCGAGCAGCCACGATGAGTTTTCAGAGGTACCAGGTGTAACACCTGCCAAAGCCAACATATATTCTACATCTGAAAGTTATTCTAAACATCTAGCCCAAGATCTCACACCAACACAGCTATTGCTTACAAGGCACATCTAGATCTCCAGGCTCCCAGGTTTGCACTCCATCCACTCAACCGTGCATGTGATATCCAGACCCAAAATAGTTTTACTTTGATCTTGAAAAACTAACAGACAATCTTCAGAACCGTTCCTTTCAACTCCATGCATACTTAAAATGGAACTGAGCATCTTCAAATTAAANCGTTGATTTTACAATTCATTTTGGACACTAAGTTCAGCACAGACAGCAAAGTAATTTCAGTCCTTCAAGGAACTCATATAATGTATCATAATTACTAGACAAAATTCAGCACACAGTAGCTGTTCAAAATTGCTAATATAATAAAGCACACACCAGTATCTTCCATCTGAACACTCGTTCCGTTTAAATGGAGAACTGAGCACACCTAAATTAACTTCCTACTCTGTGTATTCATGAAAACGCATACGTTGCCAAAGGGCAGGGTGCAGATCGGTTTTACGAAAACTGTTTAGCAAGACAAGGAGCCGTCTGGCCTCTGAAACACTCCTTCCTTCAACAGCTCGTGCCACTTTGGCCCTGCTCCCAGCTTCCACTTGAACACGTGTGGGTGGGGTACCCAGTTACTTCCACAAAACAGCAGAGAAAGCAAGATCCAGGAGCAGCAGTCCCCACCAGTTTTAGGACATCAGCTAACCTCCCATCCAGGTTTGTTAGGAAGAAACATCCCCCAGGGGGCTAGTTATCCAGTAATTGTGTATGGCAGGGTTTTTACAACATCCTTCTGTAACAGCCGGCACTGCAGTGTCAGCAGCAGGACTAGACTGACCTACGGCTTAATTTGAGGGATCAGCTAGTACACAACAAGTTAAGGATTTTGGCATATACACAGGTCGTAGCCACTTCATTTAGATTAATGCAATGTTGTTCTAGCACCTGCAGCACTTGCATTTGACAGCTGTTTGCAGATCAGGCCCACACCGTTTTTAATCATCAATAACCGGTACAATTAACATAGTAGCATGCTAGCTAGTTTGAGATTAAAACACAACACTAGCAAATTGCACTTCTCTACCCAGTATCTCATTCCACCCAAGAAGGCTTGATTTTGCTATACTTAAACTGAAAAGCACCCAGCTTTGGCTGAAAATGGGAGAACGTGCAGATTTGAAGGCAGACAAGATGGATGTGCTCTGCTTCCAAAATCACTTCTTGTGACTTCAGTAGCAGCACTGAACTGAACTCAAGGAAGTTAGAAGGCAGCATTCAAGTATTTTCCCTTTCCTTTCAAATTAGTAATATATCGTCTGAGCTTTGTCATCGTTAAACTGGGTGATGTGTTGTCCAAATATAAATCCAGACAGTTCCTGTGCTGCACTGAGCTCCCACTCGAAATAAGCAAAGCAACACCAAGTGACATAAATCTTTAAAACACGTAGGCAGTTCTGCTTATTCCCTGTTCCTCCCTTGCCATCCCTGCAATGCTCCTCTGCTGTTACTTCCTGCATCAAGACTTCAAAATCCACCTACGCTGGCAATGGACGAGGAGAGGCAGCAACAACAATCTCAAGGAAAAGATGCAATGCTCCCAATAAACATAAGCCCTTCTGTACTTCATGCACCTTCCAGCCCAGTACCCTGCCCACCATTCAGGCATCTGGCCTGGAATTGTCAGGAAAAGCTCTTTCAAACCAAGTTCTAGGGAGGCAGAGGAACTTGCAAGTTCTGCTGAAAAGGGGAGATTTTATTTTTCGTAAGATACCTTGACAGAAGAAAACAAAGCCAGAGGCTACACAGAGTATCATTTGTGATTAACTAGGTTAATCTGTGGTGGTCCCAGAGAGTGTGAAGAACACAGATGCAGGCAGCAGAGTACCTGATTGATTAGTAAAGCGTAAATGCTCAAGCTTCTGCCTATACTGAGGCAAAAATACACCCCGAGAAGTAGCATTACTCCTTTTGGGGAAAAAAAAAACAGTATGAAAATGAAGGAAGGAGACGATCGTATTTGGCAAAAATAATCAAAAAGGAGGTTTTTACCTGCATGCAAGGTAAAATGCAAGCCGTATCACATCTCAGTCTTGATGCCTATTGCTTTCTACTAATGGGAAAATACAAGTTTACACTGTTCCATGGGCCTGATAGCAAGTGTTGTCTCACAGCCAATATAAACAGCAGAAGGCAAGAGGGAAACCACCTTGCTTGTTACCCCAGGATACTAAACACATTTGGAGCATCAAGCAACAAGGGATTCCCCACAACTGAGAAGCCATTTTGAGCTGCATTTACTCGCACTTCTCTATAAATACATTGCTTTGGTATAAGTGGGTGCCTTTATCTGACTTCTGTTTCTTTTTTTCACAGGAAAATTAGTAGTAGTGCCCCTTCCTAGCTAAATTCAAAGCCCACTACACTACAGATCCAGCCCCAGGGGCACAGGGAAGACTATGGAAAACAATCATACTGAACACCTGGAGCTCCTGACTACAAGGGGCTACAAAGATGATCAAAGAGCTGGAGCACCTCTCCTACAAAGACAGGCTGAGAGAGACAGGGATATTCAGCCTGAAGAAGAGAAGGCTCCAAGGAGGCCTTATCGTGACCTTCCAGCATCTAATGGGGGCCTACAGGAGAGATGGGGAAGGACTCTTTGTCAGGGAGCATAGTCACAGGACAAAGGGTAGTGGTAGATTTAGGTTTGATACTAGGTAGACAAATGGTAGATTTAAATTAGATACCAGGAAGAAGATCTTTACTATGAGGGTGGTGAGGCAATGGAACAGGTTGCTCAGAGAAGTTATGGATGCCCCATCCCTGGAAGTGTTCAAGGTCAGGTTGGATGAGACTTTGAGCAACCTAGTCTAGTGCAAGGCATCCCTTTCCATGGCCAAAAGCTCCTTCACAGTGAGGGTGACAGAAACACTGGAACAGGCAGCCCAGAGAGGTTGTGGAGTCTCCTTCCCTGGAGATATTCAAAACCCGCCTGGACGCATTCCTGTGTGACCTGATCTAGGTGTTCCTGCTCTGGCATGGGGATTGGACTAGATGATCTTTCAAGGTCCCCTCCACTCCCTGATATTCTGTGAATTAATGTTAATACCCATTACTGTATCTTCTGTAAAATGAATATTCTAGACCATAAAGCCCAAACTCAAGAAAACCTGAACAGAACACTGCAAGAAACAGAAGGAACAATCAATGGGTGAAAGGACAGGAATGAAGATGCTATGAGAGCAGAGATCTGACGAGTGAATTATCTTGCTTTCTAAAGAGGCATTTTCACAGGAATTCATTTGACATTTAGGAAGTAAGAGAGCTACGGCTATGGCAATAAGCAATAGTCCCTATTTAAAAAAAAACAACAAAACCACAAAACAAAACAAAAAAAAACCCAAAAACCAAGCAGAGATGGTATAGAAAGGCAAAAGGACTAAAGCAACTCAAGTTATGCCCTTTTGTTTCATATCATGAAATCCGCATTTTCTTTTCAAATTGTCACACACTGGTACGAGGTTATCACACAATCACAGCATGGAGACAAAATAAAATTAGATCCACAATCTGTTTTTAGGACATAAGCCAGTGAGTAATAAGTTTCTGCACTCAAATATGAAATCAGTCATTGGGACTTCATCTGTAGGGCAAGCTTTTTCTATTAAGAAACTCTGAATGGTTCAGTGTGCAGCAGAGGCCAATAACTCCACCCTGACCCAGAGTATTTCAGCACCAGGGTACGATGAAGAAGTGTTACAGCTGACTCTTTCAGGATCAGGCCAGAAAGAACAAGGGCATTTTAAATAATAAACTCTCACCTCATCTTTGTTCAAAATATTTTATAAGCAAGAAGTTCATTGTGCATACACAATTCAATATTATCCCCCAAGGGCAGAAGACAGAGGGACAAAGTTGTCCAACAGATTCAGTGACTCCCAGCAACCAGGTTTTGAGGCTTTTTTTACAGGCTCTGGGGACAACCTCTTTAGAAAAAGACAAAAGGGCAATGGAGCAAATAGAAAAAAAGATAGAAAGTAAAGGTCCCTACAGACTCAGCTCTCCAGCATGCGCCTGCACCTTGGTGTTTCAAAAGAACCACAATTGCAGTTGTTCCTGAGGACAGTACTTACTTCCTGGCAGTACTGGAGAATCCCTTCCTTTGTCCCAATGCAGGTCTTGGTTCCAGAGGGGTCTGATTCCCACTTTCCATTCTGCACATTCATGTGCATGTTGAGTTTCCCACAGAACATGGCAATTTGAGGTTCTGCCAACAACCCAGCATTTCCATCAGCAGGCACCTGGGAGGAAAAGAAAAAAAAGACCTTTAACATTGTGTCTGACAGATGAGTCCATCCAAAGCAGGAACAGCTCCATTTTACAGCTGAAATTGTTTGATTCAAGCAGGTATGAGAAGTGTAAATAAGGTCTTCTTAGAAATCCAGAACACAGTTTAAAGCTGCAAACAAACTCTTTTAGGCCCCCAATCACCTTATCAACTTGGGCTAAACCCACAACAACATGCATACCTGGAACACAGTATGTTATGTAATTTAATTTTGCAAACATACTTGGGATACTGGTGCTGGGTTGGGGGATATGAGGGTGTCACTAAAAATTAGCAAAAAAACTAACAAGCTTCCCTCAAGAGTTTCCTAAAAAAATCCAAACCAACAAAACACTTGAAAAAAGTGATTTTGTTTCAGGGGTTTAAAGACCCTCTTATAGTCCATTCAGCTGCGGTTTGTGATGCCTTACAGAAGTGGCGAGTTGAAAGCCACAGCTCCCACCTAAACTTCAGTTTTGACTGAATCTTAAAGCACAGCGCCTGGGGTGCCTGCTCACAGCAGAGTATTACAGAATACCACCTACCCCAGCAAGCATTGAAATACCCCGGGCTACTGCAGCCTACCCAAAGGGCTGCTGCTTGCTGCTGGCCAGCCAGCTGCCTGCATGCCACCTCCCTCCTTGGAATGCCCAGGCACTACTGGGGTACAGAGCCAAACCTCAGCACTGCCCTCCCTCAACAGCTTCCCAATTAAATGTAAACTGGGAACACCTGTGAGATTCCTACCTGCATATATAAACCAACTTAACCCTCTACCCCAACAAACCTCAACATACCTCCCCTGGGACACCACCACAAAGGCAAATCAACAGCTCACCCTCTCAGCCCTCTGTCCTCCCACGTAGCCAACCTCCAATGGTACACACCAAAAGTACTCGCTACAGTTCTACCACCCAAGAAACACAACAAAAAGAGATAAGTCTCCCCTTCAGGTTAGCTTCCTTGAGAGAAATCAATGCCCCTCCACTGCCCCTCATGCTCCAGAGGTGACCCCACCACATTCAAGATACAGCACAGTGTTCAATTATGTTTAAATATCTAACTTCTAATCTTTTAGCTAGAAGGCTTCTCAAGGGAAAATAAAAAGCATTATAAAAATTCATGAAAATCCGAAGAAACAGAATTACTGTCTTATAAGAGGTATGCAAACCCTGTATCTTAGTTCCCCCATTTTTGTTTAAACAAACACAAAAAGAACTTTATGAATTTCACATGCCTATAGTAATAAAAACTATCACACCAAGAAACATTGCAGGAGCCAACATCTAACTACCGTAACACATTAGCTTAGCAATGTAAGTTAAAATGCCACAATTAAAACCAGTATTTCATACTTTTTTTTAATAAAAAAGTAGAGAACGTTTATTTGCCTGCCTTAAGATGTCAACATGTTACTACAGTTTAGCTAAAAAGAAAAAACAAAAACAAAAAACAAACCCAAAGAAGGAATACTTCTACTTCCCTTTACTATCTCAAATTCCCTTTTGTGGAACTAGTAAGCTCTGTATGATTTAACAGTTAACCATCACTGTCCTTTCACTGGGTAATTAGAGAGGTTTCCAATAACTGGAATGGCACCTTGTCTGCCATGCCTTGATCAATAAAACTATCGCATGCTTACTCCTAAACATCTTCAGAAACTCTGGAAAGCATCTCAAACTCAACATAACTGTAACAAATACTTGCAAAAAAATCCACCAAATTAATGATGTTTTTTTTCTTTATAGATGCAACACAAGTCTATCAAAATTTCAATAAAAATAGAATTGAGTCATTCCACAGGTGACATGTGAATGTGAACTCTATTCACAGTCAGGCTCCTCCAGCTGAGATCTCTATTAAATTCATAAAGCACAGAGCAGTTATACTGTGGCAGATTTATATTTTTTCCACTCAAAATCATAGATTGTAAATTTATGGAGACTTTGCCTTATGGCTTTATAATAGGGAGCTTTTTGGTATTTTTTGCCTTTGCTAGGAGGACAGCTGAAGTTGGGGGGAAAAAAATGTGGCTGTTTACTTGGAGTACTAACAACACGACCACCTATGACTGTCTACTTAAAATCTCATTCCCTTCAGAAAAGACATGACATCTCCCAGCTTAATGAATTTACCAGAGCAAGTCCTGATCTCATTTAGCTTTCTCTTTTTCAGCTGACAGGGCCATACTAATGAACTGCTCAGCACAGCACTTCATCTTATTGATTAGGACAGCTAAATGTTGCTAATCATAAAGAAATACCGGAGCAATTAACAGCTACTGTAAACAGAACTAAAGCATTTAGATCACGATGATGAATAATTCAGATGCTCAGCTTCCCAAGTCAAACTCTGTTAACAGAGTGTCCTTAAAGCAAGGATAGTAGGTTAATGGATTTGTCTGTTACATGTCCGGCTGAGATGCAACACTGAGCTTTCAAATTAACTTTTTGTAAACAACCAGAGTGGAAATAACACCTTTTTTAAACCTTTTAGATTGGGGGGGGGGAGGAGGGGGAGAAAGACATTAAATTATTTAATAGCTGAAGGTAAGTGCTTTCTACCACTGTGTAGCCCTAGTGTTTAAACTGAAAGCCTCTCACCTTTAGTAATAAGCAGTAACTTTATACATTGCATTTTCAGCATGGTACCTATGAAACTCACAGTGACATCGCGAAGTTTTAACTTTGAGGAAAGAGACTCGTTGAAACAGCATTTACACTATCTCCCTGCTCTTCCCATAAAATATGCCCCTTCTGATATCCCATTTATGAAGAAAATAAGAAGCTGATCCGATTGAAAACTTCTTCTGATTGAAAACTGTCAGTTTCCTGCTTGTCAAGAAATTACTTTGCTGCACAATCCAAAGAAACAGCCAGTGTTGATGGAGGCTTTTCAGCAGAGATGATGGTCAAAGCAGAACACTCAAGCCTAGGAGCATTTTATTGATGTCAGGGCAAAGGAGGGGGAAGTCACTAGCTCTGACCTTGGCCCATCCAATCCTAGATTTAGGGCTTCTGCTGGGCCTTTTGATGACACCTGAGCAAGATACTCCTATTAAAAGCGTATGACAGAAAGATTTCCCTTCATTTTGCAGGCATAGGCTTCACAGCATTGTTATTTCCACTTTTCCAAGAGTCAACATGTCACAGCAACTGATGGCAATTCCAACATAAAAAAAAAAAGAAAAACATATATATTTTTATAAAAAATTTTCCAGATCATTGGCCAAAAACCTGCAGCTACCACATTAAGCTATATATTGCACTCTACTTTTCTACATATTTTTTTCCCCTCTGCAATCATTTGAACTACAACTAAATTCACAGGAAAAAAGCTCAAATGCATGAAACTAAAAATCCATTCTTGGTCCAAAATAATGTATTATGCTGAATAATAGTTAAGAAGAATATTTCTGATGCCACATTTTCTAGTTTCGCCCCACTTGTCTACACAGCAAGACTACATAACATACAGCCTTTTATTAATTTTACCAGAGTAAAGCAGCAAATGAGAACTCGTTAGCAAGATGCACCACACTGCCCCTCTTGCCAGCCCTACCACTGAACACAAGAACATTCCTGAGGCACTTGCTGAAAAGTGTGCCTGGAAGAGATCAGCCCTCATGACATTGATTTTATAGGTTCTACTTTAATCTGGGACACATTCCTAAACTAAGAACAGTAAATTAAAGCAATTAACTCAATAAAGCTTTGTTGCCATTTAGTTTTATAGGGTTGGTGGATATGAGAAGAGAAAATGAGACACATAAAACTTCTCAGCCTCCTTCAGTCCAGAATGACACTGGTTGGGTTCTCCGACACTTTAGTGCTTGTGCCTCCTCTCTAACCTGAGGGTCCCTCCTACCTACGCAAATCCCAGTTTTATAAAAACACTTCACTAGTTGCTTGTTTACAAAAAAACAAAACCCAAACCACAAAACCTTATTATGACAAGTAATCCTGAGCCGATAAGGCCTGTGTGCCAATTCCCAACCTTGCACTGTAATGCTGTTCACATGTTCAGCATGGCATCCATTAGTAGGAAAACAGCACAAAAACCAGTGAGCGAAGGACAGTCTAATCAAATGACTGCATTCTATTTAATGTCTCATGCAAACGTTCTTGAGTGTTCATCTCCAACATGCTCACCTGCCCGCCTCGTGGGTTTTCATGGATCTTCCACCTCCAGCTCTTACCGTAGCCTCTGCCACGGACTTTCTCCCAAAGTTAACAGCTTGGCAGACTACACATTGAAAACTTTTCCAGCTGATTTACTTAAAGTAACTCTAGGCTATGCTGCCATCTGAAAACTAAGCTTTACCCAACACCACAACTGTATTTTCCCTGGGACAGAGCTGGAAAAGCTTTCCAGGGAATGAAAGATGTGCTACAAACTGCTGGTGAGTCTACCCACAGATCTCCAGGTCAGAGACTAAAAATGTCACTTAGGTATTGCATGCCACACAAAGAGAAAGAAACAACTTTCCCTTCAGCCCTCTCCCTTCCCATCAAGGTTGCTTGGAAGACCCCAAGCATCACAGCACTTTGAAAAGAAATACAACTTTGTTTTCTCCCTAGGGAATGCATCGTGATGATGCTTCACAACCACAGCAAAGCCAAAAATAAAAGATTAAACTTAGCCGAGGTACCAGCTAATTTCAAGAAAAGTCTCTAGTATGCACAAGTTACTGATAATGTAAAACCTAATGAACTATTACTGATTTTAACAGAGACATCCAACAGCACATTCATCACAAAGAGGACTAAACAACAGTATTTGGGATGGGTGGAGGGGGAGTGGCGGGAAGGGAAGGGAGAGGACAGGTAAGTACCACTTCTTTTGAAACACACTTTGGAAGATTAAAAACAACTCAAAAAAACACAGGAGAGTGAAATTACAGTAAAACTAGATCTGATAAGCGATTTGTCCCATACACTATGTCATAACATTTTAAGCACCTAAATTAATTACTGGTCACATCAAAGGTGTATCCAGCTACAATGACTGAGCAAAGAATTTAATGTATCATTCAAGTTTTCTTCACAGCCAATGGTTTAATTCATTTTACATTCATTCCCTGCCAAGAAAAATTATCTGCAGTACAATGCAATTTAAGAATCTAGAGCACCAATCTGCACAGATAAGCAGCTTCTATACAGTAATGCTGAATAACATAAAGCTACAGTCCAGTTTGTTACAATAACGCCTGTAGTGGCAAATCACTCCTTGACTAATCCTAAAGCTCTTGGGCAGATTAGTCTCCCAAAGAATAACTCATGCGACACAAATTACATTAACAGCAACTATTTGCTTTATTAGTATTCTGCAAAAGTAAAAACTCCAAGTGTATTAATGAAACTGTAATCACATATTATTTTGCCTACTTTGCATATGACCTCGAAGAAGTAGCATGTGCTTTTTTTCCTGCCTCTTGGCAAATCATTAAATAACAGTTATACCAATTAGCACAGCATCTCAAGCTAACTCCAAAAGTTAGGCTCATGTTTTCAACAGCATACGAAGTTCTCAATGACCAAATAAAACACCACTCATCACTTTTTTAAGACAAATGGATCCGAGATCAATTTCTAGAATGGGAACTACCTAAGTTGGAAAAATAGCAATTACAGGATTCAAAAAAAAAAAAAAAAATCACACAATACAATAGTCTTTGACAGCAAAGAAATTTAAAATACCATTCAAGTATAGCTTTTCAGTGTTTTGCCTACTTTCAAAGAGAAAGCACAGTAAGAACTCAGTCCAATCAACACTGAAGCCTGGGATCAGAATACAACTCTAAGAGAAACTCTATCAGGTATCTTAACTCCTTATCGATAAGTGCTTTGTATAAGGAAAGAAAATGGACATAATCCAGCTGGTTTTCCATCCAATTGTGTCAAAGAAATATTTAAAAATCTGGCCAAATAAGGACAAAACAAGGTAAGTCCTGGCAAAGCCAACTGAATTACTTTGTTAAATTACTGGAGCCTTTGTCTTTGAAAATGGGTGTTTCGTTATATTTCTCTGTTTGTTTTCAGAGGCAAAACATTCATTCCAAGTATTTATTAGATGTCAAAATGGCAATTTAAATACAATACAGAAAAAAACCCCAAGATATCACACAAGCAATGAAAGACTGAGATGTAAGGAATGTGTTTCCTTCCCACTTTAAGATGTAGCACAGAGATATCTCCACTTTCCTTTCTTCCAGCCCCGGTAATTTAACAAATCTTTTCGAGGGGAGCTGCAAAGGGTCTTTAGTGCCTCTGTGTACTTCACACCCACAGGGCATGCTGGATGCCATTTATATGATTTCCAAAACCCGAAATAAGATTTTTCCTTCCTCCCTTTCTCCTCTTTGGTAGCAGAGATCAGAAGAGCAAAAGAATTTTTCTAATTACAAAATAAGTTTTAAAAAAAAGGAATATTTTACCTCAAAAAAAAGTGCTCGAGTTTTTTAGCTCATTACCATTTCATCTTATCATCAAAAGGGTTTTCCCTATCAAACATCATTATTTAAAACAGAAAATGTAGCCTTCTCCTCATCCACTCTGTCGTTGTTTTCTGCAGTTACAAAAGAAATTAGTGTATTCGTTAATAGCTCTTCATAATCCCTATTTCAACAACATCTGTTGGCTTTGATCACAACTAAGGTTATACTCAGAAAATGTAGGCTACAAGGTTTTACCCCCAAGACCTTTTTCCACCAGGGGACCTAAGTAACACAACTTCATTACAGACAGCTTTGCTATTAACTTATAATTAAGGACTACAATATAATATGAAAATAAGCATCAGACTTTGTCCATGCCATTATTAAACATCAAAATATCAAAACCTATTCCCTAGAGGTCTCTAAGCCTTTATGATTTAGGTTGTTTTATTCTGCCAACTCTAACCTGAAGCCACTTTCATAAGCCTTCAAAGTGTATTTAATTTGTATTAATTGTCCTTTCCTTGAAAGTAATTGCAAATGAAGCAATTAATAGTAACCTCCATATCTTCAACTTCCTCAAGAACAACAAATGCCTTCCTTATTTTAGGAGATGATTAAAATAATCCTTCCATGCTTTCCATTTTTAATGCTAACACCCGTTCCAGTCCTTCAACTGAAAAGTCAGTAACTGCAGTTTTAACATTTAACAATTTCTGCTGACAATAAAAATCAAAAGGGGGTTCAAACATTGTGAATAATTAAGCATACCCAAGTAACATGCCACACTTCCAACCCATGTTGTGCTTCCTCCAAACTTTTATACCACATTCAGGTTGAAATTTGGGGTTTCTCACTAACTAAAGCAGTGCCAACTTGCATGCAAAGAAGTTTGCTTTCTCTATGACTGTTAAAAAAAAACCAAAATTCTATCTTTGAAGTGGGGCTGCTCATAGCTATTTTTTCCTAAAAAGAACAGAGGTAAAAATAAAATGAGTGTAAGAGGACTTTCTGCTTGGCCTTACACATTTAGCGAGCAAAACGCAAGATAAGCTTGTTATCCCCTGTGGAAAGATCAAGTTTCTTCCACAACAGACTATGTCTGGTCCGCTACACCCTACAAGTGAAGATCACTGCTCAGTTCCAGGAGTCTATGGTTCAAACCAGGCAAATGCCATGCTAATATGGGCTCATGTCACCAGACAAATCCATGGCTTCTTGCCCATTGGTTAACCATCAACTTTACAGCAGAGTGTAACAGAATCCAGACCGCCGGATTCCCTGTTTAAGCTGTAACATATATATGGGTTCTCCTCCTACTTTTATGAGACTATTTAATAACCTGCTCATGTAGGTAAGTAATGAAAAAAACCCTTTTTTTTTCTTATAAATGCAGTCAAAACAAAACATCCAAATCAGAAAAGGGGGAAATATCAAATTATTGCTTCCCCACAACTTTAAGGTAGCTGTCAAAACTGTGGAATATTTTTCACCTCTCAACTTCTCCTCAGAGACCAACAGAGTCGGGAAAGTAATAGGTTGTCAAAATCAAGATGGATAATTTAGAAACAGTGTATTATTGTATAATGTTAATACAGAAACAGCAGCAGTATTGTTGTCAACAACCTACAGAAACAGGTTAAAAAACATTTTACTGATTGCTCAGTAAAATAACTCAATGCAGTTGCTCCCTCTTGGAACAAAACTGGTTCTAGCAAACAGTTTCAAAAAGGGCCACTTCCTAGACTACAGAAAATACTGGGAAGACCCACATCTCCTTTACAAAAAGCTGTCAGCTCTGGAGAAACTCCAGCACTTTGTGAACTAAGAGGCACTTGAAATTTGGTTGAGAAACAGACTCCACGGAAATGCTCTGGGAAAATAAGAGATGTTTGCTTGCCCTGCCTATAACCTACTTAAGCCAAATGTAAATATTTGCACACAGTCCTCCTGGCCTGCTTCATAAATAGCATTGCCAAAAAGACATCACAACAGCGCATTGCCCACTTCTCCACAGCAGCTCAAGCATCACCTGCTCCACAAATGTATTAAAAGCAAGCCTATGTCCAAGGCTGCAGATGAAGCAATAGTTCTCCCAAAGCTATCTTCTGGCAGCCAACCAGTCTCCTCGCCCATACCCTTTACAAGGTCTTGAGATATACTACACTTATTCTATATGTCTTACTTGGTTTCAACACTTCCCTCAGGTCACGTTCCAAGTACCAGTAGGATGGTACCCAAACCCAAGTCCAGACATCCAACTCATCTGAAATCAAAGTATCAAAACCAAACCAAAAGCATGCCAAGACTAAACATTGATTTGACAAGGCTATCTCATGGAGCAGCTGGGAGGTAAGCAGTCCTCTCGCCAAAGAGCTGAGCCACCCAGCAACCAAATTTTTACACAAGATATTTGCAAGACTTTGGCAGAAATTTTGCTATCACATCTGTAACGAAGAACAGACTTGCCTACGCACATGCCCAAGAGAGGAGGGATCTCCCCAGCTAGGGCCCCTGGAAAAGCTAACAAGGAATGAAAGGGACCATGAGAGCAGCAAAAGGCTAGCTCATGTGCCCAGACTGTCCAGCTCCACCACACAAACATCTCCCTGCTCCTGCAAGAGAGACTGAAAACTAAAATATAGCTACAGAAATCAACATCTCTGAACATGGTCAAAAGTATGAGAGAAGTATTGGGGGGTACCCATAACACGGTATTCCTAGCAAGTCAGATAAGGTAGATTTTGGTATCAGTTACATAGTAAAAAGACATTTGGAGTTATCTTAAGACTCCATAGTCAAATTTATGGATTTTGCAGTTAGCCATCAATATAACACTAATTGAAAACCCTCACGCCTACCAGGTCTCCCCTTCCTGCAGGATCTCTGCACGGTTTAGTCACATTTTATTATAAAAACTGCCATTTTGGCAAGAAGAAAAATGATGACAAGTGGGTTGACAGAAGTTGTCCAAGACTGGAATAACTTTCAGGAAGCATTAAATCTAGTGCAGCACCAACTAACACTTATTACATGAAAAAAGAAAAATAAATTTACAAGCTGAATAAAAAGTGCATTAAGAAGATGGAAATAATAATTAAAAAAAAAAGCAAATCTTGGTTTCAAGCTATTCATTCAGATTTTAAAACAGTCTTTGGTCATTTACATGGCTACATAACATGTTGACTAATAGCAGCATGGTAAACTAAACCCAATTCCTGTCAGAATTAAATTTCCTTTATCTCACTTGGAAAAAAAAATGCAATCCAGCAGATGTGCAAGTTTGATGAAAGAATTGTTTAATGATACCGATAAGTATGACAAGTGTTATGATTTCTTTTGGTATGTCTATACCTGCAGAAATGCTATGATACTGCATTTAAATCTCATCACCTGAAAGAAAACAAACAGAACTGAATTAAGGTTTTGCGTTGAAATATGTTCATTGTAAACTATCTAATTCCAGCATTGTACTTTCTATTCCCATGCTCAGTGTCTGCCATCACTTATTTTATCTTAAATAAATACATTAAGTATAAGAAAGAGTATATTTAACAACAACACAAAGGACTACAGGACTATTGCAAGCTCAGTAATAACTTTTGGGTTCTATTGTACTCCTGCAACTCACTCCTGTAGAATTGAATCCACAAGGTAAGAGCAAGAAAGGAGCCCTAAATAAGATCTAGTGTTCATTTGTATTAAAGCACCTTTTTCTTGCAAAAGTCTACCCTAAATTGGTCATATACATTTTAAACCTAGTTCAGTGCCTGTGTACCTGCGTAAATATCAGAAGGAAAACTACTACACACAGAGCCAGACTCTATACCACAAAACAAATTTAAATGAGGTCAGGTCAAAAACTGAGGAACAACCCCCAGGTTCAACAAAATTGATAAACAAGTTAACATTTGAGCAATGTCAGTTTCTCAAAAGAAACTATGTATCTCAAGTGTCAGAGCTCTGTAATTTACCGATTTATTTTTATACATATTAGTAGTCTTCAGTTTTTAGGAGTTCACTTGAAGTAGCTGTTGACTTTAAGATAGCTTCACATCATATTCCTGCATCTCATTAGCTTAAGCACCTCATGGAAGAAGAATTCTTCTGTACAATATTATGCTATATATTTTTTCAACTTTTCCTGCTAAAATTGCATTGCAAAAGGATAGTTTGTAAGAGGATGCTATTCCACTTGAGTGATGCTGACACCTTTCCTCCATTCCATAAAATTTATCAGTACTCAACCACTCACAGAACCCTGTCTTTAATTTAGAACCATTTTAAGGAAGAAAGCAAGGAAGGAAATAACTTATTTAAAGTACCCTTTCAGCAGTGTTTTTATTCTTTTTAGATCCTATATAGAAGGATGTCTATATGGGCAGATTAGCAGACTCAATTTACAATACAGTCCCAGAACAGGCAACAACATGATTTCAAACACCCCTGTTTAAATGTTTGGACTTAACTTTCTAAATAAATAATAATAAAAACTTCTGAAAAAACAGTATAAAAAACACAAATACTCAAGTTGCACTTCCATGCATGACACCCATATGACTGATACATTATAAAGAGATAACATTTTATATTTTTTACAATGTATTAGCTAAAGTAAGTTAAAGTATACAAGACACCTGAGTCTTCTTGAAACAAACTTTCTGGACAAAGAGATACCAAATTTTCCAGATTTGGAAAGTCCTGTAAGCTTACAGGTTCTCCTATTGTAGAAAGACAGCACTACACTACTAAACTAATTACTCTCAATCTACACAATTATTACTGCAGTAGAGGGGAGGAATTATACAGTGCACTTTGCAAGCTCCTCCAAGAAAAAAAAAAGGAAAAAAAAATAAACAAAACAGAAGCTGCAACCCATCTGCTCTGCAGATTTTCTTCATGTCACAGTCTGACTGAACAAACCCTTATCTATCCGAGCAGAAATTCACCACAGCCAGAAAAGCTGAATTTTTGCTTGTGAAATAGGACCTCCACCCTGCATTAAATGAATTTCAAAGCAAGCTCTGAGGTTGATATTTTGTCCTCGTTATTTTTTATTTTACTTAGTTCATTATCCTCCCTCAACAAAAAGGCACAACCTGAATGGCTAAATTAACTGCTCCACGGACCACACTGCCTATGTTATTCTTCAAACAATGCAGAATGGTATCCTCCTCTGCTGCCATTTGGATGAGCCACAAACATATGAACGGAGCCATGTGAGAAGTCTGATGTAACTTGCTAGTTTTAACATGAAGTGTTTCAGCTATTTCACGCTGTTACAGCATTCCATACATATGCCAAAGGTCTCTTGTCTTCATTTGATGCAGAACTATTCTCTGCCCGGGCGGCAAGCCTGTGACTCATAGTCTTCCTCTGCAAGTTGCCTGACTGGTTGGCTTACTGAAATTATTAACAAAAATAATGATTTCCCAATTTCATTCCACAAACAACATGAAGATGAATTAACAAGATATTTCTGGCATTTGCTGACTTGAATCATTAGTGTTTGGCAAGGTGAGGACTCACCGACTGCTACAAGGAAGAGCATATCCATAAGATCCTTCCTGAGATGTTATTTATGTTACCCAAGATGCCAACACATCTCTAATTAGACACAGCTTTTTTTAGCTCACAAAAACACCAATATGAGCAAGGCAGGAGGAACTAATCTGTCAACAGTGGGATTAAACAACATAGTGAATTACCTGGATTACTTTCAAAGCATGTACAGAAGCCTGATACTAGTTGCCACATGACAGAGTCAAAGAGATTGTCAGAGTTTTTGATTGACCATCAAATAGGTTGACAGATTTTAATTAATTTTGAATTGAAGTTCCAGTCTTTCAATCCCTCCTCCATAAATACGTGTGAAATTCTACCTCTCCACAACAGCAATACTGTGATAAGGAAATTAATACAGCATTACTAGACACCCCATGCTGAAACAGATCCTGCCCTGGATCTGTTTTCAGGGTACTTGAGTCACCCACTACTTAAAAAAACAACCACCCCACCCAAACCCCACTAGACACATGCTTTTTCTATTTTTTCTACATCACTGTGTGTCCAGTTGCTCTTTTCAGAGCAGCTACTCCACATTCAGTACAGGTTTTTGTAGGAAACATTTTAAGTATTACAATTCTTTGTTTCCCCAGAATAACCATGTCACGCTTTAGAAAGAAAGTCTGGCCTTTAACCTCTGGTGCTATGCCCAACTCTCACAGTCTCCACTACGAAGCCATTTCTCCATCTCTCTGCTTTCTGCCACTAGTAGACAGAGACAACTTATTTAATTTCATCCATCACACCAAAAAAAAAATCCATCATTATTGCATACATAAAATATTAATGATAAAAACCTTAGCATTAAAGAAACAGACCCTCAAGAAGCATTTAACAGAAAAAGGCAGGATTCTACAGTTTGGGAAAGAACTAAAATACTCCATCATTCTTTCAAGAAGGCACATTTCAGGTTTTCCCTCTACAATTTGCACTTCACATGTTCATTTACTTATTAAATGCTACTGTACTTCTGTGATCTTGAGAAGAGGGGAGAAATGCTCATGGGCGTTTGATTTGAAGGCTCATGAGAAGTACTGCATTCAAAAGGAGCATCCTTAAAGACAATTTCAAGTTTATGCTAGTTGAATTTAACAGACTTTTATGAAAGAGGTTAAGATGAACTTTGAAGCACTTCCAGTTCCTTGAGTGATGCAGATAAGTTATTGTTTACTATTGTTTTCAGATATGAGAGAACTGATCCAAATAAGACAACATAATAAAGATGAAGTGCTGTTTGCTGTTTCCTTACCAATAAGTAGACTAAAATTACCACAGATCATTAAGCATAAAAAAGCTAAAGCATTAGCTTTCTTCTAAGGGAAAAACAAAAATAAATCTCCAGTTTCCTTAATTGTGTCGGAACCACATACTTAAGACAAAAAAATTCATTTTTCAATACCACCATTATATTATTGCTATCTTGAACGCACAAATCCTTCAAACAGTGGCTTATTTCTGTGTGGGTGGGTGGGTTATTTGACTTTTACAATTAATAATCTGAAAGATTAATACATCTTTTTTTAAAAGCTATCAGCTGTAGCATCCTGATAACCATCATCACAAAATAAGAAACAATACTATGCTATTCCACGTCCTGCTTATTGTTTTATTGAGACGTAGCAATAAGTTATACTGTGAAATATGTCACACACTCTCAGACCACCGAGGGGAAGAAAAATCTGCATTTGTTTACTGAACCTGGAGCTCTGCTACAGGAAGTCCCACTGAACACTAACATTGCCTCGTAAGAGAAGTACATGAAACCTTATTTCTACTCACTAGTAGCGAAAAAAACCACAACGGCTGTCAACTTCTATTTATTTAAGAATAGCTAAGTTACAATGTGCAGCGAAAGCAGAAACAGCATTCATTTTATTTTACTTGATGCAACACTTAAGGACTCTACACAGGGACGCTTTCCCCTCATTGGGAATTTGACCTGAGTACCAGAAGTAGAGCACAAGTTCTACACAAGTTATCCACGACCCAAACACTACAGAGCAGCAAGACATAACAGATTATTTCTCCTCCAGTTCTCCTCCCAGATTTAGTTGCAGAGTAAAAATTGCTTGTGGCCTACATTGACAAAACACTTGCTCCAAGCTGCAACACAGCCCCTTCTATGGACTTTTTTTCTCCTTCTGCAGAACGTGGAAAGTCTCTCAAAGTTGCATACATTCATCCTCACACTCCCTATCTCAGGGCAAGAAACTTTAAATCTGACATGTCTTATACAACTAGGTTTCACTTCACTTGTTATGCTGGAAGTTGAAAGAAACTGTACAGCTAAAAATCTAGCATAAAATACAGCTGAGATCAAGTATTACCTTAAAACCCTGCTCTTATTCCATGACAGGCCAAGATACTCTAGAGGAGCCTACAGCTGCCTTCCTATTTCCCACCTTCAGAAGCCTCCCTTCATGCTCTCCTTCCCATTCCTAGTCCTGTTCAGCTGCTGAAAGAAGCAGCAGCTGAGAATATCAGCTGCAATAACTTTGGCAGAAGTCCTTGAAAATGCCAAGGGGAAAGTAGGAAAAGAGTAAAAATAAGACCTGAAATTGCATCACAGAGCTGAAATGTCAGAGTAGAGAAGTTTTTAGCTTCATGTCAACCTTGGGACCATCTCAAGCGCTATCTGCATACAGAAAATTTCCAAGAATCACTTAGTGCTCATGCTTTCACTCCAAGCTAGCTGAAAAGGTCAGAGACTTGCACTAGAGCTTAGAGTCCTTCTCCTTCCAGGTGATAATCACTACCTTTCAGCAAAGGATGAGCTTAGCAGTGAGCTATGAGCAAGTAGCCTTCCCCCAGCTCTCCCCTTCCTGCCCAGGAGCTCAGGAAGGCAGGCATGGCTTCCCAGCGTTTGCCAAGGTGTCAGGAGGGTTCAGCTTAAAACAGCAGAGCAGCAGTATGGTGTTTGACTCCAGAAACCCTGGCAACACCCAGGCGAGGACACAGTGACTCCCTCACTTGCACCAAGCCTAGGCTAAGCCAAGCTAAGCATTCAGCACCGTTCGTAGTCTGCAGTGTTGAGGTACTCCACACAATGCAGGCCCTGAAACTGAGGATTTATTGAAAATTAAGCAATTCCTAGTATTGCATTCCCAGTATGTACATGCATACCAGTGGGCCTTTATTGATGGTATAGCTCTGTACTGGCAAGTCACCCACATCCACATTACTTTGAAAACTGAGTAATTTTTATGATTCCCTCAACTTATTCCCACCAACAATACAGCTTTCTCTTTTGCTGACATGGTTAAGAGACAGCATGGTAACAGCCAAGGACTACTAATATTTCAGACACACCCTAAGAATGGCCACTTGATGTCCTTCCTTTGCTCTAGATGCACTTCCTGCAGATCACACAACCTTTAGCACAGACCTCAAGTGGACAGTTGCTCGGTCTTGTGTACCAACCTCTGAACAGACCAA
This sequence comes from Nycticryphes semicollaris, assembly GCA_013400055.1. Lineage (NCBI taxonomy): Eukaryota > Metazoa > Chordata > Aves > Charadriiformes > Rostratulidae > Nycticryphes > Nycticryphes semicollaris. Next base: position 254,990 of record VXBJ01004850.1, on the reverse strand, counting down.
ATTCCTGAGGGAAGTCTCAGTGCCTACTGCGGATGCCTGCAAAGCCTTACTTCCTTCCTTGAAAAAAACCAAGATATATTTTTACATGAAACTTCTTATTATTTTCAAACGTGAAAAGTATACACAGTAAAGTAATTCATCACACAGTATAGACATTACTGAAGAGTTTTAATTCACATCAACAGAATAGAAATTTTTCGAAAAGTCAACTCAGTTGTGTCAAATAAAAAAAATACTGCATTTCAGAAGTAAAGTACAGCAATGAGCCCATCCCAGGCTCTAAAGAGCAATAAATATCGGTAAATTATCATATAGAGATTTTTCCTCCCCTCACCATCTCTTGACCTTGGCAAACATCTGTTCACCTTATTGGTTTCCAAATGTGAACTACTGTGACCATTTTAGTTCTTCTACAACAATTTTGCAGCTTCTAAGAAAAAGAGTTATTTTTTTCACCAGGTGTGTCCTTATACATTCATAATGAACTGGATTCCATATCCATGCGTTTCACTACCTTGGTACATCTTCAGAATGTGTTTGCCTGACAAGTTTAGAGTCTACGACACACATTTCTTCTCACATTGTATACCAGAATAAATTAAATGCAGGTTGTTTTAAATGTCAAGGCATCAGTTCCAAGCCTTTACAAAAAAGTCGGGGATTTTATATCATTTTTTCTGCTGTTTGTGAGGTTTCAGGGTGGTTGTGTCACGAGACCTTCTTGGGCTGTTTTCATAGGACTTGAAAAACTCTCCGAAGACAGCTACTGCATTCTGTCTCCAGCTCAGGCAACCTTCTCATTTCTAAGATACAAGCTGTACAAACATGCACGTATCCACTCTTGAGACAAAACTTTTTATTACAGTCTGTCAAAAGCAATTAACCTGAATAAACAGACACCATAAAACCATTTGAACGATCATACAACATGAGTATGATTACACATACAGTAACATTTGAAGCACTAAAAAGTGTTTGATCCTCCTGCTCTAGGGTTTGTGTGAAATAACAAGGTACAGGAAGAGCAGTATGAAGATGTTTTCAGAGGCAGCTGCAAGGGAGGGACAAAACAAACACTCAAGTTTCTTTTCTAGATTCAGGACTATTCAGGTCACTGGCAAAGCATTTCTGCATCGATGGAAATGGAACAAGTTTTATGAAGAGATGTCCAAACAACCTTCTGCACCATTGAAAAGCCACCATTGCCATTGAAGAAGAGACCAAATCAAAGAATCCAAGAGTTCAGATCATACCTTCTGGGCTTGTGTATTACTGAAGTCTGCTGAAAATCTGAGTCAGAGCTGTAAGATGGACAGACCTAGCAATGTTCCTACAGTAAGATTCCCCCAAAACAACATTTTATTTTACTAGGAAAATGAAATAGTTGTTTCAAAAGGCCAGACAGCACAGAGGGTCAGGGGCATTGCAGAGGCTGGAGCCATGGTGGGCAGGACACCATGCCTGCAGCCCACAGGGAGCATGGCCATGTACCACCGTCCCTCCCAGGAGGGGACTACGCAGACAGACTGCATTAGTTGTCAGAAGTTATTTCACAGTACGGTAAGTACATTACTCCACTTTCTACATTAATGCAGCAAGCTTTTTAAAAACAATCAGTGCCTTCACCCCATCATGACTTGTCCAATGTCGGCATCATTTCACTCAAAACACACCACTGGAGAAGGAAGAAACTTTAACCATGGGTGTTGAAGAATCTTACAAATCTATTTCTGTAAATCTAGATTTTGAGATATGGAACTATTTCTACTGTATTATCTGTACATTAATAGTGTGTGAAGCTTGCCAGGAAAAAAAAAAAAAATCAAAGTAGTGATGCAATTTACTATTGCTAAAATTTGATGTGAAATGCACTTGACAGTTTACAGCAAACTACTGTAAGTGCAAACAACGCAAATCAGTTTTGTTTACAAAACAGCTTCTTCAGACCACCATTCAAGCACTCCTTCCCCATTCTTTTTTCTACTGAAAATAGTCTTGCTAGCTGTGCACTGTGTTGTCCCAGCTGCCATTCATTCTCTCAGGAATCCCAGCACAATGCAAATAAACCCAAGATTTTACTCTTGTAAGGCATCACTCATTTACCACATTATCGTCTAAAAAAAAAAAAAAAAGAAAATAATATGCATGCATTTGAAGGAAAGGTAGAAACTTCTTCCTTTCTCTTTGCAAGGGACAGTTTACAATTGATAGAAAGCAGAGCCTTCTACCACAACAGGAGATTTCTTTTCTTGCCATTAGTAAAATTGATCGTCTAAAAATAAAAATGCTTCCTACAACAACAGGTCCCTTCGGAAGAAACCAATTCAGGCTCTTCTGGGACAGCAAATGAGGTAAGGAGTGAGGTAAGGAAAGACAAGACTGGGAGGATGGGAAGGGGAAAGGGAAAAAGACTGCCACTTTTTTCCCCTTTTATCCCACTCCACCTTCAAGCTTTACCCAGACAGTTCTTGAAAGGTAGAAATGTACGACTAAAGGATTACAGAAAGCATTCGCTATTAGTCAATTCAACATACCGAATTCAGTTTTGGAAACCACTTGTTGTCCACAAGCATACTGAGTAAGAACAAATGGAAAAACAGTATCAATTGAAATGTCTACCAAGCTTCAAGGAATGCTAAAATAAATGCAAAACCTAGAATGAAGTAGGCTGTCAAGAACCAGTCTCAGAAACTGTAACTGGAGTGCATGGCAAAAAATGGTTCCTTTATGTTCCATCTTCCCCCCCACCCTCCCCAAACCAACCTTCACAATCAAAAGATCAGAAAGGGACATTACATTTTAACCAATACTGACTTGTTTCTGCATTAATTCCACTATCAAACCCGACCTTAATACAATTAGCCAAAATAATTTCCTTCCCAAATTATGCATCTCATTATCATAAATTCATTGAGGACATGAAACCAAACCTAGTTTGAAATTGCCAGCCATTAAATCCTTACTTTTTTTAAGAAAAAGCATTTCACACATACAACAGCTCTAACAAAATAGTCACAGAAAAGATTTTATTCAAAACATTGATTTGTTTTCTTGGATCTGGAGTCTCCCCCCACATCCCCCTTAGCTGATCTAAGAGAGTTAGTTACTTTTAATAATAACAAACTTGCAGAGTCAAAGGCAGTATTACTCCTTATAAAAAAGACCACATAGGCTGTCTAAAATACCCATCTCAGCTTTGGGAGAGGAAGGGAGGAGGAGGAGAAGAGTCACACAAAAAAAAAAGAAAAAAATACAATCTTTTATTTTTCCTGCACAAACAAGACTGCTGTAACGTACACACTGGTATAGCAATGACAACTCTTATTTCATACACCAGCTAAACCCACTGGGGAACACAGATCATTGTGCCAAGGATGCAGTTAAAGGGTAAAAGGTAGAATCATTTTCTCACAAACAGAAAAAGCAGTAACCTCAGGACAGCATCCCCCACAAACCCACAGGTGAAGTGTGAAACACTGCTTGCCTGACCAGATCAACACACTGGTGAGAAGCATCCCTTGCTTCCCCAGAATGGAACAATGCTTCCCTATGAAACCAGCTTCCACTGGAGCTACATAATCCACTTATAAACCAAAACATTCAAGACAGACCAACTCCAAGTGGATTTTCTGTTGACTTCTTGTTTAGAAGATCAATGTTGACTATTAGAAAATCCCAACGACTTCTTCAAACCAGGACAGTGGTGAACTCAGCCACCAATCCAGCCAAGAAACCTATCCTTCTTCCATCAGCAGGTCTGAGACAATCGATTTTGAACTACTGCATAAACCTTACCCAAGTACACATACACATGGATTTTTTTTTTTTACAGAAATGTCATCCAATTTTCTAGTTCGCCATTCAGTTTATCACAAACAAATTACAAAAAAGCAGAAAATAAACTTGTCTGCGGCCAGGCAGGCATCAAAACACTGGGATTAAGCTACAGGATGCAACCGTAACAAGATCGTGCAGAGCAACATTTGATCTGGTCGCACCGAGGCCAAATTGATTAAAAGGCATCCATAAGCACCCCAGCCCGAGCTGGCAGTACGTGAGACAGAGCAGCCAAGGCACAGGAACACATTGCAAGAGTCTGTGCAAAAACTGCCTTGTCAGCAAGAATGACGCATAGCAGTGGCCTAATTAACACTGACTTCCAGCAAAGACAATAAGCTGAAGAAAGAATCCAAGTGAAAACACAACCTTGAAATAATTCGAAATGTGAAAACTGAAGCCAAACCGAGGCACCAAAGCAAGCAAACCTTTGCATCCCTTTCTAACACCATGCCACCCTGCCTACCCACCTTTCCCGCCATTTTCCAGCCAGAGGCTTGCCCCGGGGTCACCACACTGCAAGCATGCCCCTGGGCAAGCTACAGGCTGCATCAGCTGCTAACTGCACAAACTCAGCATCAAGCTTGGGCTCACCTGGTCACCCGACAACAAATCAAAAGGAGCCTCGGTCCACCTTCAAGCAGCCATCAGAATGAAATCTCCTGTCACGAAATTTCCACGTGCACCAGAAACGTTTGTGGCAGTAATTCTGTGTGTTACCACCTGAGGTTTCAATGTGTCTCAGCAAACCTCCACAAAACCTCCCATGTTTTACGCAGCATTGGTTAGTAAGCAATATAAACTTAGAATGTGCAAACGTGTGGGAAATCAATTAAATCTACAAACCTAATCTAAGAATAGGCTTCAGGACAGCAATACAACTAACCGGTTGTGGCATCATCCCTTAACACACCAGTATGAACTGTAAATGCTCTTAAAAGGGATCCTCTTACAGCAAGGAAACAGTCAGAAGGTGCGCAGCCCCTCAGGTTTACTTATGGCCCATTTCTCACCTGGACATTTTTCCAGTCTTTCTCCCCCAAGTACAGGGCAATGTGTAACAGTGGCATTACTGGGCATTTCTGTGGGAACTATTAGCAGGCATACTCAGAAATTCACAGTACAGTAAACAAGAAACCTCTTTGCCCTCTTCTCCAGATACAACACTGACTACAGCCCTAAAAATGACAACTGGAAACAACCCCTTTGTTGTTTTTTTTATAGCTACAGCATTGAAAGTGAAGTCAGTGACAGAAAAAAAAAACCTAAACCCTAATTTTGGGGTTGATTCCATGATTCCAACATTTTATTTTTATCCCAACTCAACAGAAAATTTAAGGGTACAACAGTAATAATAGATGCTCTTCCGAGAAGGGCAGTCTGTTTGTGCCAGGCAGACACACGAAACACCATAAACCTCTAAGAACAGAATCTTTTTGAGTACTCAGTAAGACAGAAAACTTCAAGCAGCTCTTAGTACTTCTCTTTTACACTCATTTTAGCTTCAGCTACGGCATAGAAATAAAAACCACTACTAATTCCTGCCACACTGTGTTGGCTAGTTAAAATCTCAACACTTAACCACCTTGAGTACTTCTTGCACAATTACTGCATCCCACAGGACCCCAAAACTCCCAAGTTAAGCACAGCATATAACCTTACACACAATGATGCCGTGTTTATTTTCAGGGCAGTTTCCTCCCATTTCAGGATGAACATGGCACAGTAGAAGTGCAGAAAAGGATGACTTCCATGCTGGCAGGACCCACCCTCTGAGGTGTTTATTTCTTCAACAGCCCCAAAACTAGCTGTGACCACTACTATCTCAGATGGCTTCCATATGATGCTCTTTACGCCTCGAGCAGCAAGAGCACTCTGAAGCACAGCAACCACACCAGGCAGGCTAGGACCGCCTAAGACCCACACACCCTGCTCTGCCACTGATATATCATTGGAGCATATGACTGATACTATTTGCCTCACTTGACATCATCATAAAATACCCTCAATAAATCACAAGTGCTGAAGGTGCAAGTGAATAGTTTCATCTGATGCATTAAAGCCTAAAATGAAATATAAATAGGAAGTGTTTTCATATCAGACAGAGTGCTGAGATTCCAATATATTTAGATTTGAGAGTCCAGCCATTAAGTCAAACATTTCGTCTATGTCATCAAATTTCACATCTGATTCTTTTGTATCCTGGATCACAAACAAGGTTTTACTTGTAGCCTTTTTTACTAGGCTGCTCAAATCTAATTAGGGAAGATGGACAGTGGCACAAACTTACACATAAACTGATCATGACTACTACATGAAGCCTTTGCCTCAATCTCTCCATCCCTACAATAATGCATCCATGCCTATCAATGTCAAACCTTTGTAACTTCGTGCTGTTCATATAACAGCAACTGCATGCACTTGGTTTGCAATATTTCTGCTCCCACAAATTCGCAGAGACCAAAGATCACCCTCAACCAACTTCAGACCAAAGCCAGTTGCCTAGTTTTCAGTGGTAAAGCACAAAGACATCTCTAAGACAGGCAGAACATTTGACTTTTCATCCCATCCTCATTCAAGTATGGCAACTCAATATTTACTTTGTCAGCCATCTCCATGCATTTCCCCTCTACTGCCAACCTAACACACTGCAACCGCAAGACCAGCAAACATCTGAAAACCACAAGTAAAAGTAACGCTTGGATGAGAACATTACGGTTTATTACACTTCTGAAAACACTGCTTGCTTTCTGCAAAACAAAAGCCTGCCGCTCGGATCCGAACTGTCACATCCAGCTGCTCCTCTTCATACTCTTGTAGCTCTAATCTCTTCTCGTTTCTAGGGCCCTGACACAGAGCCGAGCCCAGCCTAGCAGCATCTCTGTCAGCCCGATTTATCTGTAATTACAGGTAAGACAGAAGATCTCTCCCAGCAATAACAATGATCAAGGAAGACTCATTGCAAATTGGCTAGAGACACATGCATGCTGTATACATTCACAGTACATTCAGCATCAAGACAGGCAACACACAGTCAGTGCAGGATATAATTCAATTATACTTGGTCATTTATTCCACCTGCAAGACCAGATTTGCAACTGGCACTCGTTTAACTTCAGTGTTTTAAGTAGTTACCACTGGCATACCCAAAATGTAATTAGTAGAGAAATACTCTGCATCAAAAGAACAGATCCCACATAATGCATATTTACATATTTACATCTTCCTAGCAGATGAAAAAATGAAGGTCTCCAGGTGATTGAAAAGCCCAGCATACTTACCAGTGAAACATCAAAATTGGATTATCACCTAGATGACAGTAACTGAACACAGTTTACTCTTCTTGTGTTGCATACCTCGATCATTTTTGCACTCCCAAGCATCATGACAGGAGGTATCTGCAGCAGGTGCTGAAGGAGGACACTGCGGTTCTGTCCAAACCTCTCCTTTGGAGGCCTTTGATTGTAAAAATTTTTTGCCATGCTACAAAGCACTTCCATAAAGGGGCATGAGCAAGTTGCTCATTAAATGTTTTTGAAATTACAGAAACTATGATATCTGTACTCCCTCTTAATTTTATCTGTTAAGCAAATTTAAACAAAAAAATCTAAATGACAGCTGGAAGCTCTTAGCAGATTTGTTACTTCAAGCACACTAAAAGCACAACAGAAAAGTAGTATTTTAACTATTTTGTTACACATTCTGAAAAATACATGATGTAACAGCACTATCATCAACTTTTCTGCAAGCCACCTGAGTAACTGACTATAAATTAATTTACTGAAATCACACATTTATAATTAAAATATTAAGAACCACCTCAACTCAAACATCTGAGCTGTGCTGATGAACCTAACCATGTTATTCCTAGGAAGAAATAAAAGATGGAAGTTAAAAAAAACCATAAAATTAAAAAAAATAAGGTGCTCAGTGAGGAAGACATAACAGCATAGTATTGGATAGTTAATTTACCAGCGTCACAGCTTTAAAGAAAAATGCACAAAATACAGACACACTTTTAGAAACCTTTACAGACCTATTAAAAAAAGTCAGGGTGGGCTTTATTTATTTTTCCAATTAGGTAACATTTTCATTATTCTAGAGATGCTTTTGGTTGTTGACTTTCCCACTGAGAGACTGAGCATTCAACCTTACACATGGGCAGCCATTCTTGGGGTTTTACCTGATGCCGTGGAGCTGACATTATATTTGCTTGTGAAGACACAAACTATCAGAGAAAAAAAAAACCAAACCCTATTATCTGAGCTGTTAAACTCAACCTTTGAGTTTATTGCTCCAGAGCTAAACTTTAGGTTAATATTAGCAGGATTAATTTATTGTACTATTTATTAGGGGAGTGGGGGGGGGTTGAAGGGTGTAAAATAACCCCAAGCTTACATTTTCCACTCAAGTGACCAAATACAAATTCAGAGATACTAATGAGCCCTGTCCACCTGACTCTTTCCTCAGGCACTCCACAGCTAGCCATAATTAGCATTAGTTATCTTTAGTATGCACACACATCAACATACAAGTACAAACAATCCCAACAGCCTCCAGTGCCATTTCAGCCTGTTTGGATTTCACCTACAAAAGGCTTCGTATTTCCACCCTATGGTCATTACCTCTTTTAGCAAGGGTCTTGTTATTTGCACATCTGAGGCTGTTAACATCTTCACCAAACAGATAACAACACAGGAGAGAACAACTTGGCAAGGATTTAAAAAAAAAAAAAAAAATAATAATAAAAGGCATGACAACTTGAGGCTCACCTCTATATTTTAAGTGAGCAATAATTTCTCTGAATTTCATTAGAGATTCCAAATAGTACTTAGAAAAAAACAAACAAGCAAAACCTCACACCCATGTATAGTTTAGGCATCCAGCTTTAGCCTATATCCAAACACAGCATACAAACCACATCAAAATATTCTTAAAACATCCCCTTCACAGCCAAAATGGAAAGCAGCAGCTATCCCAAAAGAGGCAGGAAACTGTTTCTTGCTCTTGCACGGCTCCTTTAAACACCGAGCACAACAACAAACCCCTTGAGGCCAGGCAGGGATGCTCAGGGAGCTTGGGTCCCAGCCACCTGCCCACTCAGCACATTTCCTCAGTGCCCATCCATTCACAACAGCGGATGTGACCGTGCCCTCAGAGGAATGTGCTTGTAGATTACACGAAGGAGTCACTAAGTGCTTTGTAAGAGATACGGATTGCTTTTATCAGTCTTTCCCAAACGGTCACATAACATTTTTTCGCCCCTGTAAGAAGGAGAGAGGTAAAAAAAAAACCATTATCTTCAAGCTGAACTTTTCTCTTTGCAAACAGTATTTAAGACCATATGCCTCATCCCCTTCACTTCATTAGGCAGAAGACACAGAGAGAGAAGAGGCAGCAACTCCTTACATTACTTTGAAAATGGCCTTGTATCCCGTTGGTGTAGTTTGATACTCACATTTTTCTTTTTAGAGTGCAGGGTTACATTCCTGGCTACGGCTGAGTGACTACCCTACCTTAGACAAACTAAGTGTTCCTACAAGCTGTCACGGCTGGAAGCCATTGTCCCTCCCACCACCTCTGCAGCTACAACTAGGTTAGATGCAGAGAGGACTTGCAGAGGACAGCAGCTGTGTTTTCACTAGTCCTTGGTGCATTTCATTTCCAATCGCACCTGATCTAGTTATGGGCGTTCGTGAGAGGCCAGCACTTTTGTGTTCCTAGACTTGGAAGGGACCTTAAAGATCATCAAGTTCCAACCCTCCTGCCATGGGCAGGGACACCTCCCACTACAGCAGGTTGCTCAAAGCCCCATCCAGCCTGGCCTTGAATACTTCCAGGGACAGGGCATCCACAACTTCTCTGGGCAACCTGTTCCAGTGCCTCATCACCCCCACAGTAAAGAATTTCTTCTTAGTACCTAATCTAAATCTCCCCTCTTCTAATTTAAAGAGATCACCTGGAGAACACCTTCTGGTAGAGTTCCGTCATGGAAGAAGCCAACTCACATGCCCCAAGGCCACCCTGCAACACAGCACTGAGCTTAGCAAGTCAGTCCATCAGTATCTTCTCACGCACGCTTGTGATTTGAACACACACAGAATAAAGCCACCAACTTTAATCAAAAGGGAACAACAAAATAATCAGACTTACTGAATTTCTTGAAACCAAAGCATTGCACCAACTCACCCTATACCACAACACAAACCTGCTTCCATCTCTCTACACTCACTGTTATAACATTTTCCTCTTTCAAGGCTTAACACATCTTTTCAATGGGGTTTATCAACTGACAGCAGCACATGTCACATAGCCAGACAAGGCTCAGTATGACTGCTTCCACCTCTCAAGAGGCTCTAAAAATAGGTGCACAGAACATACAGCCTAGTCCAAAAGAACTAGGCTTATGGAAGCCAGTCTTTTTTCTTTGCCTACTTTTGCGAAGATACTAGAAATAGCCCACAGACCTATCAGACCTGCTGGCAAACCGACAGCCACCGCCTTGTAACATAAACTGATAAAGAACTATCTGTTAGGAAAAAAAAAGAAAAGTTTCCCTCAAAATTATTGCAACCAGTTTCAAACTAATTGGGAGCGCCTCACCTCCTGAAGGTATGGGCAGAACTGACAGAAGGATAGGGCTAGTAGGGGAACTGTAGTGCCTTGCCAGAGCCTACTCCTTGGTCTGGCAGTACTTCCGCAAGAGGAGGGTATCAGTACACACTTGCTCAGAAGAATACAATCGTAAAAAGTAAGCTTCATTGAGAGAAAATGGTTTTCTTCTGACACCTCAGGGAAGTTATCTGTGTGGGAACTGTATGTGCTCGCATGCAGAGACGGGAAAACAACATTCCAAGCGAAGCCCATCCCCACATACAATCGCAAACCAAAAATGAAAGCGGATGGCAGAAATGTCATTCCTGCAGAGGACTCAAGAGGGACGCACTTCTGGAAGACAGACATGGCATGTGGCAGAAACCTGTTGGTTAGAAGGGCAGCTTCGAGGATGAAGACTGGAGAAGGGAGACAGAGAAGTGGAGGTGGCAGGCATAGCAACAATGGAGCAGAGGACATGCCAAGCAGAAGGAACACAAGTTACTAAGACTTTCCAGCATCAAAGCCAAGGCAGGCCTTTCCTAGTGATAATTATTGCAAGCAAAGCATGTAAATTTAACACATCTTTCCCACATCCTCCCATCATTAAGAACTGGGAAGAGAGAGAAATCCACCCTGAAACATGGGTGTGTCCCACTAACCCAGCATTAACAAACTATTTGTTGTATGTGTACCTTCAAGTACAACTGGGCTACATATTTCAACCAGTTTCAGACAAGCAACTCCATTCCCTAACTCAGAATTGTTTCTGCAGATAACTCCAGATACTAAACCTGTCAGTGAGGGAAAGGTGTTAAGCAGATTTCCCTGGAAGTGTTCGAGACCAGGCTGGACAGGGTTTTGAGCAACCACATCTTAGTGGGAGGTATCCCTGCCCATGGCAGGGGGGGTTGAAACTCAATGAGCTTTAAGGTCCCTTCCAACCCAAACCATTCTATGATTCTATGACAATCAGTTACATAAAAGCATACACTTTTATTAAAAAAAAAAAAAAAAATCAACAACCTGTGTGTATTAATAAATGCAGAATCTATATCCACACCTACAAAACTGAACCAGCCTATATCTTCACACATCGTAATATCCCTTGCATTAGCACGGAAAGCCAACTACAAAATTAAAAAATTACTAAAGACTGAGGGGACAGTAGAGCCTCATGGAGGTGAAGCACTTACTCCAAATAACAAGCTCTCCTTTATTAATATTGCATTTTTAATTAAGTCTAAACAAAATTTCGTCCTGTGGTATGCCAGAAGTAAGCAATTTCTCAACAAATCTCAGCTGCCTGTTGCAAGTGCCAACGATCCAGTAATTATGATAAGCATTTCTGAACACCTAATCAAAACAATGCAAGCTGTAGAACTGCATTATTTACTCTGTTCGGCAAACACAAATTCATAACCAGTGTGCTGCTTTTGAAAACAAAGCCATTATATCCTTTCCATTTCTTGGATTTTTTTTTAAAAGGTATATTGAAACTCATGCAATTAACTTGTCAGCTGTTGGTTTACAAGCCACTTGCCCATTATTGTTATTTAGAAGGGAATCCAGCTTGCATGCTTAAACCAAACCTAGGCATTGCACATAAGTACAACCATATACTGTACATAAGCCTGTCTAAGACCAAAACCAAAGAGACCAACATTTACTATTTTGGGGACAGGAAATGCTTTTTAATACAATATACGTGATCTGACAAAGACAGGGGAATCAGTCTGGGAAGTTTAAAAAGTATTTTCTAAGTATATCAGAGAGGGAGCTGCTGAGGGTTGGGTAAACAAAAAAAAAAAAAGAAAACAAAACAGAAAAAAAAAAACCTCAAAGCTAGCAAACAAACCAACCACCAAAAAATCACCCAAAAAAGCTCCACCAAAGCAAAAATTCATGGTTTGGTTTGTTTGCACAAATAGATTTAAAAAGACAGAGTTGAACTGAAACTTTGTATATGCTCAACCTTTGTTTCACTTCCACACTCTATATGTTCTGTTCTTGATAGTCAACATTACTGACAAGAGAGATAAAACCTCTCTGAAAGACATTAGGGTGTAGCCAGAATACCAACCATGCAATTAGTGACACCCACCCCCTCCCCACCTCCAATTTAAACAAAGTTTCCAAAGTAACATTTCTAGAAACAATAACATAATTTTAAAGGCAGCTCTTCAGAAAGCCGTAGGCTCCCCAGCTTCCTAAAGGAAAAGGTAAAAATCATACCTAGCAAAGTGTCTCTTACAGACTTAAAGACCCACATCCCAACAGGGCAGGTAGGCTACCCGCAGCCTGTGTGCCCCTTCTTACCCCAGATGCATTTTCTCCTTTCAAAGCACAAGCAGAACGACAAGGGGGATGTGGTGCACACGATTCAAAAGCTGTGATGTCCCTGACATTGCACCAATTTAGATGCCATAAATTATTTGACTACATAGGACTGAAAATGTAGACAGACACTTCCCAAAGGAATTTTTATGTTCTTTTTTATGACATGTAATTGAAGTCATGGGAACGGTTGGCTAAAAATAATCCCCTTTCCTTTCTGAACATCTTAACTTAAAAACCCGTCAGTTTTGGATTTTTGTAAACCACCTAATTTAGTAAGAGAACTTGGTTTCCTATGACATATACCATTAATTCAAACAAAGCAGTAGAAGGTTGAATTTACAAGGTACGCGTTACCAAAATCTATCTACATTTTAATTAGGAAGTGCTAAACCACCCTAAAGATTAATTACCTATTGTAAGGCTTTCTCCCTACACTTCCACTTGATTCTTGTGAGAGATTCACCGGTCTGGCGAAAACACTAAGTTGTTTATTGCCTCTTCCCATCAACTCAGGAAAACCATTCAGTCCGGTTTTAACAACATACACCACAGAGCAGCATCTAAAGTCTTCCCGTTTTCCTTCCCTTGCAGATCACCTTCAAGCAGACCAAGAGTTTGGCTGCTGACATGATTAAAAGCAGTCTTTGAATTAGGAAGCCAGTGACACCTTATGTTTCTCCAAGTAAGACCGCTAGAAGGGGTGGTGTTTCTTTGAGGGGTTTTTGTCTCTTTTGCTAACTTTTGTTGATTTTTTTTTTCCTAGGTGAACCTTATACTGCATTGTTTCTCCTGAAACAAGAATTAAAATTGTTAGAGCAAGACAAAAGGAGCTGAATACAAAAAAAAAAAAAAAAAAAACCATANAAAAAAAAAAAAGACCTGTCAGAAACAGCACTGACCCAAAGATAAATCTAACAAGATTTACAGAAGAGTTTATTGACTGCACAGTAAATAAGAACAGGAATTTTCATTGGTGTGGAAGACACCCAAAAGCCCCTTAAACCCTGGAAGCATGGCTTTTGACAGCACCCATCTGCAATGACAGCCAGGAGAACTGCAGAGGAGGAGAATCCAAGAGGTCTCCTCAACCACGCTTCTGCAAAGGGCAAAATAGAGGCAAGGATTCAAAGGAGATCTTAAGACTTCAGACAAGCACATTATGAGCAAAACAAATGATACTCTGGTGGTGCAGTGAGATAAGCAAAGGGACCTGCAATTATTTCAGTTTTCTTTCATCTCCCTGGACAAGCTCATGCCTTGACAGAAGCCTAATTCCAGGGGGAGCTGCCGGCAGCCGAGGCAGGGGTACCGTAATGAGGCTTACCTTGCACATTTCTGATGTGCCCGATTCCTCAAATTTTAAATATTTTCCTTACCCAAACTAGTCCCTGCAACTAAAAAGCAGTAAGTAATGGACATTAAAAAACCTGCGCTCCAGCTTAAACAAACAGCATTCCCCAAAGGCTCACGTGGCCTTTTACACCGACCTCAGGGGTTACAGAAACACTAGGGAGGCCAATGCTCCTGAGACACATTTAGTGATTACCCTCCCAAGGATTTTCTTATTTTTGCAAGCTTGGCCATTTAAAAAACGAGAAGACTTGAAAACGCGTAAGTACTCCTTAACTGCTAAGGCCACTTACAACTCAAATCAATTCCTTAAAAACTGTTTCTTTCTTTATAATTTCTGCTGTGAATGCATGAAGCAAAGACAATCAAAGAAGAATCCAAGCTGCTCAGCACTACCCAGCTGCACAGCAAATAATCCCAACCAACCCAGCCTGCCAGTGTCCAGCTCTAGCTCCAGGGGCTTTTGTTTCAGCAGGACTGATCGAAACAATACACCTTTTGAAGGGTTCAGAAAACGCTAATTTTTTATTGCAATTTAACACTAAGAACAGACACTTTCTGTCTGTTCCCTTGAATAGTTCTGCAAATATTCATGCACTTTTATCTGTGAAATCCCAAACCATACTAAGCAGTTTGCCCCAGAAATTGTTACCTCACAACAGGATCAAACTGGATAAGTCAATCAACTTTAAGGCATGATTATGTTTTGATAACACCAAAACTCATATCCTAAATTCAACAAGCAACTAACTTATGCTGTATTTGCAAACAGTGTTATTGTCTACAAAATACAGACCAGACAGCCCTGTATTCCCCCCGGGCACGTGTTTAAAGGTACGAGGAGTTCCCCATGGGTACAGAATTTAAATCCCATGATTTGAACACAGAGTCATAGGTTTGCGTAGGAAGGGGCCTTAAAGATCATCTAGTTTCAAACCCCCTGCTACAGGGTGCTCAAAGCCCAATCCAGCTTGAACACTTCCAGGGAAGGAAGAACATTGGATCTGACCTCCTGCACATCACAGGCTATTCAATTTCTCGCATTTACCATGATGAAGCTCAACATCTTGTATTTACCTCTTCAGAAAATTAGTTGTGCATTCTTCACATCATGAGGCAAAAAATATATTTCCCTTCTCAGCTTGCCCCAAGCTCAGTGTCACAAAAATTATGGCCCCGGTTTCCTATCTGAATACCTTCCACACAGCGGTACTTGGCATGCCTTTCCTTGCCTGGTATTTCCTCTTTCTGGAGGCAACTAAGGCACTGTTCAGTCTACCTTTTGATAAATTACAGATTGTTTTCCTCATCTGGTTTAACATCCAGAGCTGGAATTTAAAAAAAAAGATATATAATATTTTGGGGTTTTTTTTAAGTTACCTCTATCCATCAGAGCCACTAATTCTTTCCTGGCCCTCTCTTCCCTAAGCCCTTCTCAGAAAGGATGGGCTCAGCTCCCCAAAACCATATCTGGCACAAAACACCTGTCATGCAGCAAAGCCTGGCGGCTCAGTGGTGCTGTGGCAAGGGTACAGGAGGTCTGGGCAGAGCAGAAGCCTGGGGCAGGGAGAAAGCCCTGCGGAACACAAGGTGGCTTTGCCCAATGCTAACCCTTCTCACAGCCCATTTCT
This sequence comes from Nycticryphes semicollaris, assembly GCA_013400055.1. Classification (NCBI taxonomy): domain Eukaryota; kingdom Metazoa; phylum Chordata; class Aves; order Charadriiformes; family Rostratulidae; genus Nycticryphes; species Nycticryphes semicollaris. The sequence continues at coordinate 239,238 of VXBJ01004850.1, read as the reverse complement.
CGTACAAATTCCAGCCCTCAACATCCCTCCTTAAAACAAGGAGACCGCTTAATTACCAGCCTCAATGTCAGACACTGGTTTTAGAGCAACAACAGAAAACTGAGCCTCCTACCCACTGCTGTTGAGTCTCACAAGTCAATAACACCATATAAATCCCATTTTGCCTTTCTGCTTATGAAGGAGTACGTAACAGCTTTGTGTTACTCATAAGTTTTCTTTTAAGTGACAGATTAATTAAAGCTTTCTTCCTCTTATCAGTTAAGAGATACAATCTCCTTAAAATGCATTACAAACATTTATGCATGCATTTATTTCAAGCATGCGCAGCCCCACTCAAATGGAAGGCAATGTTTCACATAAACCACACAACTTTCGTCAGCCTCAATTTTCAGAGCCTGGATCTTGACCTTCAGTATTTTTGCCCATTTCCCCACAGTTTTACTAGATTCAAAAAAGTACTTTGCAGTTTAGAATTTGTATTGCAGCTATAAGTTAATCTAAAGCTGTTTGACAAACCCTAAGTCTCAGTTAAATACGTTTTCAGAAATAGTTCAGACTGGTTTCAAAGTAAAATGTTTTGATTTAATTTTACCTTGCTGTTTATCAGATTAGATTTTGACTCCACACTCAGCTGTTCATGGGATTTTCTTGCAGACACCTTCAGAAAGGCATTAGATCATCTGCCCAAAGGAAAGACCCCCTATAATCAAAGCAGGGACTTAAAGAAGCCTGTTAGCCATGGCGAGCCAGCAACTTACCGCATGGTACCAATGCTTGCTATCAATGTAGACCATTGCCATAACCCTCCTTTTGTGGCTGCACAGCAGGAACTTCCCAATGCAGGGCATCTGCCCTTCTCCTGTTGACCCATCTCATCTTGAACATTAACCAAAATGACACCACTTGTGGCCCAACCAAGCAAGTGCTGATTTTTATCAGAGATGTTGCCTCAGCCTGGATACAGGCAGGCACAATAGGCCGGCAGGGGAAGGTGAAACGCTTCACCTCAACAGCTCAGAGATGGCAGCACAATTTTGAAGAACATTCCACACTTGTAAAAAGGAGAAACTGGCATTTCAGGTGTTAAGGCTAGCAGGAAAAAGAAAAAAAAAAAATTCCTCACAACTTATGCTATCACTATGAGACACAAAAGAAGACAACACCAAAGTAGAAACAAATCTGAACAGAAGAGAAAGACTGCCAGTGGCCAGGTCCCCCTGGGGACCTTAGAAGTTCTCGAAACTCCCTCAGCCACTCATATGTACTCTGGGTTCTTTATTCACTCTTTTAGGCTTTCCAAACCCCCTTCTTAGTCTCCTGCATAGAGCTTAAAAAATAAATTCTAAGTTTGAGGTTTTTTTTATTTTGCACCCCCTTTAATGATATTCTCATGACAAGTCATATTCTTCTGGACACTGGGTTTACAAATTCTCATCTGCAAACTGCTCACAATGAAGTTCTAGGAGCTAAGCAACACTGAAGGGAGGATAAACTGGACTTCCAAAATTCTCAGTTTAAAAAGTTTACTGTTAAGCAACTTCAGATTGATATTATCCTTCTAAGACTTAATGGAACCAAAGAAAGAACTGGCAAAAGGAAAAATGAAATTAAGAAGCTGAAAGACAGGTCATTAAATGTAATTTTATGCCACCTTGTAGTTCAGAGAACTTGGCAGAGGACAGACAAGGCAGACAGAAGAATATCGAACATCCATCAAAACAATCCAACAGCTAATGCCTGCTACAGGTCTACATGCTTACTAAATGCCATGCATGTACAAAACCTCCTGTTTGACATACAAGTACTCAACAATTAAATCAACATTTAGTACATTTAAATTTACAGCAGCTATAAAGCAAAAAAAGGAAAATACCCAAAATAATGGATGTCATTTTAAAGTCACTGCCTTTTTGTTTTATTCTCTTCCTCATTTTACCTTCCCCTAGGATAATACTGTATTTTTCAGTTTACATTAAAAAAAAAAAAAAACAAAACAAAACAAAAAAAAAACAACACAGGTATTATGTGGGATATGCACTAAAAAGAGCTTTTTACAACCAAAAAAAAAGAGCCTAGAAGCCATGACTTAGTTTATGAAAAGGTTCAAAGCTCAACTACAACAGAATCAAACCTGTAATAGTAACACAGTGAAAAATCTATCTCCCCATATTTTCAGGTGGGACATACAGTACAAATGTAATTTTTCAAGTTATCCTTCAAATGACGAGAAAGCAGAATGTAATAAAATTACTTTATCAACTCAATGTTCCATATTCCAGATCCAAAACTCCAGTTAGAAATGAACAACTAAGCACAGAAAGAACAAGTTAGCTGTTATTCTCAAAACCGTATCATGGTATCTGACAAAGCAGGTGTATGTAGGGGAGAAATAATCAGCCCTTTGCAGAGCCCATAATTTAGAGAAAAAAAAAAAAATCAATTTTACAGGGTCAGAGCTTCAGAATGAGCTATGTCTACTTGGAAATTGTGCTGATAAGGTAAGAGAAGGTTTGCTGCAAGCTGACAAGGAAATTGGAACTAATTCAAAAATCTTGCCCCATCTCTAACTTTCCTGTGTGTGTCCCTTGAATATTATTTCCAAATTTGGAGGTGGATAGAAAACAATTTTCACCTTTACCCTAAAAGAAAAAAAAAAAGTTATTATTTCTAATCTAATAGCACCAAATTCTAATTACTACAAAATAACTGTATTGCCTAAATTTGAGCTGTGTATACGTAAAGTCCGGTTTCATAGGACTTCAAAGTCCAACACTAATCAAGTCCCCAAACAATACAGAGTTTTGCTCACTCTCCCCTCTGCCCTCATCTTGAACTCCTATTAGACATGTGCTTTGCTTTACTCATTACCATTCCAAACAGAAATTATGTAAATCATACAAACTGCCATACTGGATCACATTGGTAGCCTGCTCTGAAAAGGAGCAATTTTCAAATGCTTTTACTAACAGGTACAACCAGTTTTGCCCCATTCCTGTCATATGTTATCTGCTGTGGTTGAATAGATAAACTCTACTCTAGGGGAAGACAGGGACAAACAGGGAATTGCTAGCTGGATTAGCTCAAAATGGGTCAGTAGGAACAGAATGGAGTTATCCATCCCTGAACACAACTCCTTGGGGACTGTTGCCTTTCCCAGTGACTTCACACTAACTTTTAATAATTGGGAACCAAAAAGGGGTCAGGTGTAAAAAGGCTGTTCATGCCCTGCTGCAGGTCACTAGAGGGAGGGAAAGGGACAAACACCTTAATTAAATGCTATTACATCAGCTTCAGCAAATGTGGTTTCAGAGGTTGGGGCTCTTTCCCCAAAGAAGCTGCCTGCTCTTTTAGCTTGGACAGCTTGTGGCCGTTTTCTGATTTGGGCCTCTGGAGCATCAACCAGAAGCTGACACCTACCAAAAAAGCACAGGATCCTAAAACCATCTTAGAGAGGGGTCAAAGATAGCTGAGAAGGTTGAGCTTATGGAATGGTGGACACTGATGGAAGGAAGAGAAGCAGCTCTCAGGAGCTGGCTCCTGAACTAGGGCAGCTGCCAACCAAGGAGCAATGTTTAACTACCCCCTGACAAAAGCAGCCAGATTACAAAACTACAAAGCTCACTGGCTCACTTAAAGCTCAACTGTCCCACAAGCCATGAAGCGCTACCAGTTGTCAAAAAGGTTTGCTTTAAGTCCTCAAGAGATCAAGTTCTCCTGCATTTGCAGGGACGACCATCAAGAAAACATGGCAAACCAGAAGTCCTGCTCCTCAGCTGAAGAAGTCACAACACTTACAAAAGTGTTTACACTGGGAGCTGCAAGAAAGAAACCAGCAATACCCATATCTATATGCTCTCTCCTGTTTCTATTAATAAGCAAAAGCAAGAAATCCACAACACACAATTGTGGAATAGTGGTGTCCTCACTGTCAGCAGCTGGTTTAAGGTTTTCCAGCCTTCTAAAAGCATCACTTATTTTATTATCTTCACGTTCACATAGCAAGACGTGCTTGTCATCTGCAAGGCATGTTTTGTGAGCCACTGCAAAATACCAGCATTAGTTACACACTGTGGAGTGTATTACCCCTTACCCATAATTCCATCACATATAATTTTGTTTTGTAATGACTTGAATCATTGTCAAGTATTTATTCTGCCGCGAAGTGCAATAACAAAACAGCCCCGTATCCTCCATATTAGCAAGGAGCTTGAGGCATGGTGAGGTTTTTAAACACTTATATATATACATGCAAGCACTAACTGGCTGTCATTCAAATTGATCCCCTTGAACAGAGTCATTATCCCCATTTATTTTGTTTCTCTTTTGTTATATGACTAAATTACCACATGGAAAGGTAGAAGTTTTTGCTAACTGGAGGCATCTCCAGAGCTTTTGGAATCTACAGCAGAGCACAACAAGCGTTAATAACCAGGTAGCTCTCTACAGGTTTTTTTTAAAAAAATTTAAAAAGCCACAAGAAATACCCAGCTTTCAGAACCAATGTCACATTACAATCAATGGCAGAAAAATTACTTATTTAGGGCTGAGGACTCAAAACTACACACCAGCCATTACTGGCTGATAATCTCAGCTGGCTCAGTATCACCAAAAGGGACAGAAAATGCGTTTTCAATACCTCAACTGTAGGTATTTATGACAGAGTAAGGAAGGAGGACAGATTCCAGATCAAGTTGTGCAAATAAGGGCCCAACAGACCAACTGCATTCAGTTTTCAACAAAAAAAAAAAGAGGTTGGGGGAAAGTTTTGACTTTTCTTAAAAGTGAGTCCTTTGTCTCTAAATTATTCCAGGCTCTAGCTCGTTATCAACATCACTCTTGGCAATCCTCAGCCTGGCAGCAACTGTTGTAAACTCTCATCAAAAGAGCATGCTCTAACAGTTAACCAAGCTTACAGAAAGTAATTCAGTATTTTTTTCAATTTGCTTTACTTTTAGTCTTCTTACACCACAGGATTTTTTCAAAATCCCACGAATTTAAATCCAATAACACACAGCTCTAGACTTACGTGTTAAAACCACACAGACAGCTCACCTAACAACTTCAATGAACCTATTACCATATAAAAGCCAATTACATTTTTTATCAGTAGCAGTCTAGAACTCTGTTTCTTCATTGCCTGGATATAAGGAGGTATGTAAGTGACTATTGGTTTAATATAGCCTATATATTAATATAATATAGACAGAGATGTATGTACACATCAGGTTATTTTAATGTCACAAATTAAATACACAAATATATTGGGGATTTCAATATGTATTTGCACACCTTATATTGATGCATTAAATTATTTTAATACATTATGTGTATACAAGTACATGAACATCTGACCAGTATTTCTTTATTAAACCCAAATACAGTTTTTTTAGCTGATGATTGTTATTAGTCAGGATTAAGGATGCAAATTAAGCCTAGAGATACTACCTTAAAAATAAACAAGCAACAGCTTGGAGACATGTTTCAAGCCAGAAGTGAATCAACCAAACTGTGGATGGAGCAGGTCACCCACCAAGGTTGCGTAGGCTCTGTCCATGGAGCTCCATTTTCAAGACCCAACTGCAGAAAGCCCTGAGCAGCCTGGTCTAATCCCAGAGCTAGCCCTATGTTGGGTGGAGAGGTGGACCAGAGACCTCCTGAGGGATGCTGTGATCCTAACTGCTAATTTCTTGACCAAGTCTCCATACCCAGCAGCTTGTGTTAATTATTTCACTGAGTCACAAAAATTAATAAAAAAAATTCTGCCCAAAAACCAGCTGTCAATTCACCAAGCTGTTAAATGAAGCTACCATGCTCTGGAGATATTTTGCTAAGCTTTGTATTGAAAAGGGACTGCCAGTTAAGAGAAATCGCATCTTTTCTTCATACAACTTACAAACCAAACTGTTTATCTTTTACAGTTTATTAAACATCTGCAAAGAGAAAGTCATGAAAAGCCATCGAAGATGATCTATGTATTTTGTAATTTGACATACAATTCAACACAGATGAATTAAACTGATTAAGAAAGATCACTTGCATGTCACACAAACAGCCCTTAAAAAAAAAATTAAAACATATCAAAAACTTGTGAGATCCTTCATGTTTTCATATGTGTTTTGTGAAGAAGCACAGCGGCTGATCACTTTTTCTCCTGAGAAAAGGTATTCGAAGAGAGTGTGAGGCTCAAAATTGGCTGTTGCTCATTAATCAAAGGAGAGAGAGAGAAGTTCACTCCTATAACTTGTCCACCTGATTGCCAAGTATCCCAAAGCGCACTAGCACCCATAACATCTGCCCTGCAGCCACCCTGTGCAGCCACCCACCCCAACACGGCAGCATTTTAAGTAAGAAGGGCAAAAGGGATCCTTTAACAAACGCAAAACCTTTGCCAGGGGATTTCAGGAACAGAACCGACAGGAAAAGGAACCGAAAGCCTGTAACTGTAGCAAAGGAAAGGCTTCCTTCCGCTTCCCACATTGCAAAGTCATTTCTAAAGGTCTGCTTGAAAACTCAACAGTGAAGAAGCTCTAGCTCTCCAATTTTAAACAAAATGAAATGAACAAAAATAATAACCTATGAAGCACTACATTACCCAGTTTCACAAAAAGCTGATAGGCAATATACTTTTTGTCATCTTTCTGAGAATCTGCTTGTATGATATTGATGTTGTAAGAACTTTATTTCAGCCAGCTGGTATAAACCTCTCACAATCATAGAGCTAGAGCAGCAAACTGAACAGGCATGTTAGAAATCCTGAAAACCTCAGCGTGCTAATTAGAAGAAATCTTAGTTTATAAACTGGGATCATTCACAGAAATTCTCAAGGATAGTTACTGTTTGCTGCATTTACCTACTGAAACCAGAGTTAACAGATTGAGATTAAATGGCAAAATATGATAGTTTTGCAAATTATGAGGGCTCTTGGCCAATGGATTTCCTAAGCCCAGTAAGTATGATTCACACGAGTGGCAGAAGCAACATGCTAAGCAACCACGATATCACCGAAGCATCACTAAGGAATATTTCCTTTAAAGCTGCATAAATATTAATCTACCTGTAATGTTAGAACAAACTCTTCGTGTGTAATATAGTAAGAATATGGTTTGTTCTTGCTTTCCCTCTTCCTTGTACCACTCCCTGTGAAACCAAAGTACAGGTTCTTTGCTGTTTTCCAGAAATCATTTGTTAAAATGGCAGGGACAAGGTTTCATTTCAGAAAGGAGGTCTATGGATAATCTGATTCAAAGATCAAAATTTCACACTTTAGCATATGAACGCAGTTCAAGTGTGGTAAATGCATGCATGCAATTCCTATTGAGAAATATTTTAGTGTTATAAAAGCAGTCACTTGTTCAAAACATCAACCTGAGAGCATCAACACTAATAAATGCCTAATCACAAACAGACCAGATGTTAAAACACACTCCACTACCAAATATTAAAGAAAAAAAAAAGCCTCAAATTTTCATATGGAATGACAGAACAAGATTGAAAGCTTCTGCAGAAGCATCAGTGCCCATTTTAAGTAAGTGTTTCAAGGCAAAGGATGCCTCTGAAAATTCTGGATATCACTAAGGCAGACACCATTGCAGAGGTCTGTGAATATAGACTCTGCTTCAAACGGGTTTTGGTGCAAAACGAAGCCCCCTTTCCTCTAACACCTTTAGGGTGGCACTGACTACATACCTATCTATAAGACCAGGGCTACAGGGACCCAACAGAAATGCCCATCCCTCTGTGGTTTATCCTGAAGCATGCTATCAATCGTGAAACCTCATTTTTTCACTTCAGCTACACACCCAAGACAGAGATTTCCTTCTATTGCGTTTAGACAGCAAATGGTTGCATCAAGCTGATAAAACCCAAATGAGTTTTGTAACTGGAAGCTTTAAATCTCTGAGCATCTTTACAAATGCTTGGCTTGATATATTCTGCTCAGCATGGGCAAGATGACGCCTGGATGGGAGAGCCTGTGGCTGGCAGGATGCAGAGCCACCTCCTTTCACCCATCAGGTACCAGAGTCTCTCCTGGGAAGGGCTCCTGAGCCGCAAGCCCACATCCCCCTGCCCAAGGGGGAGCACCAAGCTTCAGGCTCTGCTTTTAGGCTAAGAATGTTAGCGATCACCTCACCCCCACCCACCTCCTGAGAGCCCTCCTTGACAGAAGGACGGGTTAATACTAGACCAGGACAGAAGCTGATCTCTCAAAGCCGAGGTCTGGCAACCAAGGACCGGAGACCAGGAAATAACTCTCCCCTCCCACACCTTTTTTCGGGAGGGGGGGAAAGGGTGGGAGAAAGGTGCAGATATCCAGCCACCTCGGCTCCTCCTTTGAGGTCCGGCCTTGCGCAGCCCCACTGGGGTCTCCCCTAAACCAACAGCAGCCGCGCTGCGCTCGCACCCCCCCGGCCGGAGGAGGGGGTATACGGAGGACCCCTCCCACACCCAGCACATTCCGGGGGGAGGGACGTGCAGGGGACCGGAGCTTGGGGAGCCGCCCCCGGGGCGGGGAAGGGAGGGGAGGGCAGGGAGGGCCGCGGAGGGGCGCGGGTTGCCGGCGGCCGCAGCGCGCACGGCGGCACCTCTCTGCTGCACTGCAGAGG
>VXBJ01004850.1:213330-229040 GCA_013400055.1 Nycticryphes semicollaris | reverse complement strand
CCAACCAGGGCCCGCCCCCCCCGCGCGCCCCCCCCGCCGCGGACACGCGTGGCGAGGTCGGGGGGCGCCGGCCCCGCCGACTTCCCCAGGCCGCTTCCCCCTTCGCCACCCTCCGGTTCGCCGCCCCGCTCGGCGGGAGCGGCCCTATTGTTCGGCGGCGGGAGGGCGCCGACAGCCAGGGAGCCCCTCNCCCCCGAGCGGGCGGTGCGGCCCTGCCCGGCCCGGCCCTTCCCGCCCCGCCGAGACCCCCTAGCGGCGGCACCCGGGTGGTGCAGCGCCGCCGGGTAGCCCTTCAGCCCCGGCGGCCCGGGCGCGGCTGGTCGCCTGTCGCCGCGGTGGTGGTGGGCCGGAGCGACCGTTCTCCTCCCTCCCCAGCGCCCGGCAGCGTCCCCCCTATCCCCCGGGCTCGGCCACAGCGTGGTTGGGCCCGAGCAGTGAGGCAGCTCCTCAGGCCCGGGCCCGATGGCTCGGTGCGGCCTCGGGCCGGTTTACAGGCCAGCCTTAACCCGGTGAGTTGCTGTCTGGGTGAAGATGATTAGACCACAGCCGTTTCGTGCAAGGGCTGTCCCTGACCCACCGGTGCACCAAGGGGAAACGTAATCCTCCTGCTGATCAGCCTGAGGAGACAGTGGTGGCTGCCACAGGGTTCCTTTGCCCACTGCTAATTGCAAGATCAACACAAAATTCATTCGTGGGAGTGCTGCCGATAACGAAGGCACGCAGGAACATATGCAGGGCTGAGGCTTACGGCAGTTGAACGAGGAAGAAAACAAATTAAAATGTAGGGCTTTCTCAAACAGCTTGTAGTCAGGAGGCCAAAGCAAGCTGACTTTCTTGCCTTCTCAACAGCATTGTAATAATTGGTATCGTAAACTCATAAGGAGAGCTAAAAACAAGTATTAGGAGAGTTTCATGTCAAAACAGCTGGTATTGGAGCCAGATTCAGAATGACACAGCCTGACCCATTCAGCCTGTGACCTGCGGACTCCATGGCAGCATCTCTGCTCCCACAAAGGCTCCAGAGACGGCAGCTAGTAGACCTGCCCGATAAATGGGGACCTGCAACCAGGCCAGGTATGGGAGTGTATGGTGGTGGACATCTCCCCCATGTATGGCTTAGTACCGCAGCCCGGGCTGTGTTGTCCTCGCTACTGCTCTCACGCTCACCTTCTGTTGAAGTCAGAAACTGAAATCTGCTGAGGCTCTTGGCTAAAGCTGCACAGAACGATGCTCACTGGGAGACAGCAACCTGGGCTGCTGTGTCAGGCCAGCTGTTACGTGGAGCAAGAGACCTTCGTGCCACAGCAGTTCACCCACACGGCCAGGCTGTAGAGTTAGAAGACCTTCTCATTCAAATATGAATCTTCTCATATAAGTGAATGAACTGGTGATGAATGGAGGCTTTGGGGAATTGCTGGACTTACACTTAGTGAATCTGAGACAGGCAGATAACAGATGTTGGATATGAGGTACATCCAACAAGCGCAATGAGTAGGTGCTTTTAAGAAACACACACCCATGATACAACACAACCTGTAAATTAAAAGAAGTTAAACAGCAACAATGGCAGGCTTAGCTATAATAGTTTAATACCGTTATCTGCTTGGTAGGATAATGCTCACATGGCCTTGAGGGGTTAGGGAAGGATTTGCTGTGCAAATGTTTCTAACCGGTTGGCTTCTAAACTCATTGGAAAGGCAGTGCCATGGTTGCAAATAAGCAACATCCTGCTAAAGCTGATGGAGGTCATTCAAAAACAATTCTTTCCAGAAACAATGGAGGCAATCAGAAGGGAGCTCTTTGCAAGTTCTAAAAAAAAAAATAAAATAAATAAAAAATTAGGTTCCAGATGGGGTGGTTGGAAGACCAAAATAGATTCATGTAGCCCTTTTATTATAAGTTGGCTTGGTAGTTCTTTGTAATCACTTCTTCCTAGTGAAAAAATCAAACGCTATTTCAACTGCTGGATGAGCCAAGTCCGCTTCCTTCCCCACAGTGGCAGGCAGGCTGGAGGTCCCTTTTTGACTGTGACTAGGAGTGGGGCAGACCTGTGGGATTGCACATCTTGGGAGAGAGCAGCGGAAGCTTAACTGAAAAGGTGGAGAAAAGGGAAAAGGCAAAGGTACCACAAGATCTCTATGGGCTAGGTGTTTCCATTTAAAACCAGTAAAACCCAGCCACAACATTTGATAAGATTTCATTAACTTAGCCACGCTGAATGGTCATAACTAAAGACTCTTTAGAAAGCTGTTAGTAAGGTCTACAAAATTTGGAGATGGCCTGCTGGTAGGAAAAAAAAAAAAAAGAGAGATCACAGAATGATATGGGGTTGGAAGAGACCTCTGGAGATCAGCTAGTCCAATCCCCCACCCAAGGCAGGTCCACCTAGAGCAGGTTGCACAGGAACACATCCAGGCAGGCTCGGAATATTTCCAGAGATGGAGACTCCATCATATCCTATTTTCCACTCTCTGTCTTCTTTCAGGATCCATACAGAAAGTCTGATATCCTTTTTCTTTGCTTTCTCTACATGTTTTCTTAGAATAGAAATTCAGTCTTACCAAAGCTTGGAAGCTGTCATAGCTGGAATACAACAAAGCTCACTACCACCTCACAACAGCGCCAACCACGGAAATCGCCTTCCTGAAGAAGAAGGTTGGATCACAAAATGATAGGGCTTACATTAGAATCTGACAAAATGCTCTAAGGAACTAATCCCAAACTATGTTCAGATGTGATTTTCCCTTTAATTGCTGAGCTTTGTTATTCAGTCTTAATGTGATAACTTTCAAAGCGATGAGCAAGCATGCATGTCAAGTTTCATTTTTTGGCCACTTCTGTGCTCTGCCCATGTATCTTTGTGTGCAAACGATGTCTAATATTATTTTACAGCCTTTTCATTTTAATATATTATGTATATGGAAACATTGTTCAGCCATTCAGTTTCTCATTGAACGCTCATGAAGCAAATGGACCTTACCCACAAATGCTGATATTACTCTACAAGAGGCAAAACCCCACCTTAGCCTGCTTCATAACCTGATGAATTTCAGTGGTAAATAAGTGAACGGCTATTTCACTCCACCTGTGTTTTGTTGCTACCTTTACCAAAGCGGAATGTTTTTGGCTAAGATGTGTGTTTTGTCCTGCAAAAGGGTCTGTTCTTTTGGTGAAGAGGAGGGAGGGAAATTTTTACATTCTCCAGCCCCCGTCCCAAAATAATAGCTAATTGAAGGTGTTTGCTGGGAGGACACAACCCTTGGAACATTCTTTAGTTACCTTTAAGCAACAAAGTTCCCCTTGATGCTCCCATGGATCTCTCAGCAGATAATTTTAACTGGAGGTCTCATATGTGGCTTCTGAAGGGGTACAAGCTGCCCATGGCACGGACACAATTATGGCATTACCAGATATTTCTGATTACATGCAAGCTTTTCAATGTTCACTGATCGTGGAGGCTTATTTCATTCACATCAACAAAAATAGTGTTATTAGTCCAATTTTCAGCTGTATTTTATTCATGTTAGGGATGATTCCTCAGGCAGATTCTTTCAGTGTGCTACAGCCAGTTCTTTCACGGAGATGATTTCTCCGTTTGTTCTCAGCTCTGAGGGGAGGGCTCCAAGTTGGCAAACTTGAGTTTTTGGTCCAGACTTTGATGCTGACTCACTGTCTCCTTCTGGTGTTGCTTCACTTCAGTGTTCATAATTTTCTTTACTGGGGATTGTAGCGATTCCCTGACTCTGTGATTCATGCAAGGACAGAACAAAGCACTAGGGTTAGTAGTTCTGAATGAACCTCTGCAAGTTAAATACTTGGATCCTACTGAGCTGGCACCTCCTGCGTTAGACCCAGTCAAGGAGTTTTTCTGTATGCTGAAAACTACTACTGCATAAATTACCAGATTTGTTTCAGACAACTCCAGCAGGAATTTGTACTTTTGAATAGCACAGAATTAATTTTAATGGAAAACCTTTAGTTTTTATGCTACACCTTGTACCACTGCAGGTATAATTAATCTGCTTACTGACATGCAAGTGTCCTCTAGAGATGGTTTGTTGGTTTTCTTGTTGTTGTTGTTTTGTTTTTTTATTTTTCCTTAGGAGTCAGCCTGCAGCCCTGAGAAAGAGGCTCTCTAAATATCAATCCAAAATAGGAAGAGAGAGATTGTACCTAATCAACCCTACACAAGTACGTGCTGTTAGCAACAACAATGGGTGCGGATATGATTTCAAATAGCAAACAGTTGATCCTTGTCTGAATTCTGCAAAGCACCTTCAGTTTTTGGCTTTTAGAGATGCAGTACACAGTTAGGTAGCCAGTAGCCATAGCGACCTACTCAAATGCAAATGATTTGTTCTGCATAGCACAGGAGTATTAAGAGTTGATGATATCTACTGGAGCAGGTACACAATACAAATGGCAGAGCCAAGTGAATAATGAAATCACAGTCCAAAATCCTGGGAGCCAAGGAAATGAAATGGAGATGCGAACAATACTAATTGCTCCAGTGATTAGGATGTGAGCATACATGGACATCACTCTGTACCAAACAAATACGCTATTATTATGGCTTCTCCCTTTGTTGACAGAAGTTGTTATTGCTTGCTGATGGTGTCAGTAAAGAGGAGATCTTCAGGATGGCCGCTTCTTCACTTGATTCTGCACCTCTGATTTTGTTTACCCAATTACTCCATAATGCAAATATTCCTAGCAGAATCAGGGTTTAACATTTATTCCCTTTTTTTAATTATTTTTCCCACTGCATACACTGAATCTTCCTGGGTACTTTTGGCCTTATGCCTCATGTGGTCAATTTACTAGTAAAATATTGCAGGTGCAAGCCTTCTGGTGTTGTTTTTCTTCACAATCCTATGTACAAACATCTGAATACCAACATGCTTCTCCCAACAAATAAAAATGTCATCCTATAGTTACAACAGGCCAATTTCTTTTCAGGCAAGTCATGTTTTACTCAGAGAACAATCATCATTTCCAAATTATTAAAGCAAACTCTTGAGAGCATCCAACTCCACAGGAACTCCAGAGCAACTATAAAAATGACACACCTATTTGCACCCTTGTAACTGAAAGTTATGATGTGCTTTTTGCATGGTATGAAGGCCACCAGATGAGGTGGTTATTGTCCTCTTGGCCTCTTTTCAGCAGCTTATTCTACTATGATTGTCCTCCCAGATAAAACAACATTGCAGTTTGTGGTGTGAGTATCCCAAATCATTAATACTTAACAGAAATAGAGACAACTAGCAGGATGTGTTTGAGTGCAGTAGGTAAGCTTTTTTAACACTATTTAAGAGTCATTAAGTAAATTTTTTTTTGTTATCAAGGATTTACTCTTTTTTCTGTTCCCTCCTGTGTTTCACTGATGCTTTGCCCATCTCTCCAGAGATACAGCTCTTGAGCTTTGTCCACACCTGGTTCCCCTTCATGGGATCTAACTCTTCTAGAGCTTTGCCCAGAGCTGTCCTGCTATTTGACATCTGTCCAGCCCTCCCAAAGACCAGTAATCCCCCAACACTCCTCTCAGCTTTTGGCCTCTTGTTACCTCCTCTTCCATAGTATGAGATTAAATATATTAACACACACCTTATTTCCTGTACATGAGAGAAGGGTGCTGCTGATGAATCAACCAACTGTAGTTGGAGGAAGTGAAGTTATTAAGCAAAAAATCTTGGTATTTTTGAATCAGCTTCCACTTTTTCCAGGCCACACAAGCCTTCCATGGATGTCTGAATGGACCTCAAAATAAAAAAGACGTCACTAGCTGGGCCAACGGCATTATCTGTACAAAATTATGCATGGTGTTTTGTTTCAACACTGTCTTGGAACTGAAATAAAAAATAGAAACAGGAAATTTAGCAGATGGTGTGTGTGTATATATATACATACATAAAATATATCTTAGATTCTGAGTTCAGTTAACTGGATCCTTTTGTACAAAATGAGAAAATGCATTGTTATTTTGATTCTTTCAGCACAGTGTCGCAGATCTTAAAATACCTGCTTGATTGCTAACATAGCAGGTTGGGATGCTCATAGACCCATCCTACCACCTGTTACTACAATGCTTGACTTGATTTTGAAAGTCCCAGCTAGCTTGCGATAATGAAATTAAAACCAATATATCTTAGAACAGTAGCTGTCCCCACTTAATACAAAACAGCTGTTTGTCCAGAAATTTTAACAAAAGCACGTCTATTCCTCAACTGGCTTATAAGGGACTCAGCTCACCACATAATTTAACCTTTCCTCAACTGTCCCTAGAGAAAAAAATATAGTAGCTTTTTTGAAGGCTGTAAAAATCTGAAGCAGTCAACAGTGACTGTTGAGAGAAAGTGAAGTCTGGTGACTTTATGTTCTAAAAGGACATACTCAGCTGGAGACCAACTCCGCTGATACTCAGCAGGTGACAAGGAAGTCTCCTGAGCCATAAGCTTGCACTTCAAGTATGGGCAAAAAGCACCATATCCAAGAAACTGTTACAGGGTTGCAGTGATTTCAGCACTACCTAAGTGTAGGTGCCACAGGTGTCTGTCTTTTCACTCCCTGTACAGCTATTTGAAAGAATAAAAGCATTACCTGAAAGACTGTGGCTCCACTTGCAGAGACGGAAATGGGTATTATAGACAACAGTGACGCTGTTGTAGCCCCAGACACTCTCTCTGTGAGTGACTGGGGCTTTCACGCTCACAATTGCCATCACCCTCCACAGCGACAGTATGCTTGCATTCCCAGTGCCACACTGCAGCAGCATTTGTGGTGGGAGGAGTGGGAAGCAGAGGCTGAAGTATGCCTCTGTAACTCTTTTAGCTTGCTGTTTGTAAATTCATATTGGAGAGTGTGAAAGAGCGTCATGGAGTAGCCTGTGCAGTGCCTATACGTGCGAGGTTGTTATTGAAGTGTAAAGGAAAAAAAAACAATCTCCCTTCATTCCTATTACAAAAACCCGGTGGGCTTTTTTCCCTCAAGTTCTGTAGTTCAAGCCAAGTGATAGACCTGAAAATAAAGGAAACGTATTTGTTTTAAATTAAAAGCACTGCTTCTTGTTGGCTTCCTGTATTTTTACAGACTGCAGAGATTGCTAATGTCTCCTATGGTTATCATCCAAAAATAAATTTATTTTACAGAATAAAATGTAGAGAAGTGGAAGAGGAGGAAGCTTCAAAATATTACATCCTTTGCTGAGTCCGGTTATGAAATCTCCACATTCACATTTGCCAGGTGAGCTGACTCGGTATCCTCCTCAGAAATTTGCACGCAACTGTGGAACTGTGGAATGTTCTCATATATCAGCTGGTGCTCAGAATAATGTGTCTAGGCTAATATTCACACATGAGTAAGTACTGATCAGATTGCTTGGTGAGACAGTTGATATTGTTCTGGGACAATGACCAGTATCATCTCACGTGGCCTCAAAAATTTGCTATAGGGTAGCTATCAGGATTTTGGTACCACAAACTGTTATAACAAAGCACAGTACACAGTCCAGCTATTCAGATTAGGTGATCATCAAAATATAAATGAACTCTTCCAAGAGATTTCATTTTTGTAGAGTCTCACGGTACGACTGAAATCACCGAGGAGAGGCTAGGAGCATAACAAGGCAGCTGCACAATAGCACAGGAACAGACACGCTCAGTCCATCTAGGAATTGCAACCATCTTTTATACAACGCTCACAGTATCAGAAGCAGGAAAGTTTGATCACAAGCACATAAATCAGTGACTGCAGGAGCTTTGTAATGGATGGGTTTGCGCTGAAGAAGGGGGTGGGGGATTGCATTGAAGAACTGCAGCCTGTTCTGTATACAAGAAAAATGCCATCCTTAGGTTCTCTGTGTTTTGTAATCACCCTGCAATTTCTCTCAGCAAAAGGATTTTAAAATATTTGTTCAAGTTGATTTGGTATACATCTGCCTCATTCCTTTACATGCACACACAAAAAAAAAGGGCATATCTTTCCCTGTCTCATATCAGAGACACAAAAACATATTGAGAGTAGGAGATTAGGTCCCCCATAGCAGGATTTGTGAGAGGCGCCCACTGGTACAGACAACGCCGATTCCATTGAAAGAGGCTATAACACTAGACTTTGCATACTGGTAAGCTGAAGCAAGGCTCCTCTCATCAGCTGTTACCACACAGGTCCAGTGTCATAACCCTCTCCCACTGGGTGTGGAGGGCTCGTACACTCTGGGCCTTCCACCTCCGGCACCCAACGGGGCCGGAGGGCTGCAGGGGTGCCCCTTCCTTGCCTTCAGGCTGGGGCTGAGTCCCAGGCACCCAGCACCCATGTAGCTCACACAGCGTGTTCATTCAGGCACCCATCAGCAGAGGTGTGAGCATCAAAATATTCATGTCAACGGAGAGGCTGATGTTATTCTTTGCATTTTTTTAATGAGCTACTAGTGAAGTGTTGAAAGTGATGCGGCTGCTTTTATAATAGCACGGAAATACGCAGAGTTAAAGAGGATCAGTGTCATGTTAGACATTTGAAGAACCACCTATTTTTTTTCAAAACATCAACACAGTGCAGTAGAGAGAACCGACTCTGACACCTGCTTATGAAAGCCTATCTTTGTACACAAAAGAAAGACCTCCCCAGGCACTAACTCTCAGTTCAGTTTATGGTGAGCTACTGCAGTACATAACCATAGAGGGAATTAGATCACAACTGTAAAAGCTAATATCCAGTTAAAGATCGTGAAGACCTATTTTTGAAAACGATTCGTTTGAAGTTGACTTAATTTCATTTAAAGTCCCTTTTCAAAATGTGAAGAATTACTTTGAAATCACTGAGGTTATTTCAAATACATCACCTGACACATTCTACTTTCACATTCATTGCCCCAAATGGAGCTTCACTTGTTTTTCAAATTGAAAAAACAAACCCATATTTTTGAAAAGGTGGCAGGGGGTTGTACAGCACAGTGAGGTGGCAAATATACCTGCCATTTGTTCTGAATTTTGAACATAATGCATTCAGGAAACCTCATAAAAATTCAGTTTTCAGGGGTAGAAGGAGAAATTCTTGCAGCAGAGAAAATTAATGAAAAGCTCTTCTGGAATCAGCAGCATCTTAAAACATAATGGGCAAATATTTCTATCAGAATAGCCATACAGTATATCTACTAAATCATGGCTATTAACCTAAATACATTGAAATTAATGAACAGATATAAATAGTGATTTTCAACACCTAAAGTATCAAATAGAAATTAGACTCACTAACATTAGATTTACCTCCTTAATGTCCTGCATTTTTTAAGTCGTTTCATTTGGGTTTTTATGCCTTTTACACCAAATGTAGAACACCTCTTACTGTCTCACTGCAAAAATATCCATTGCTTCTTGGCACTTAAACATTCTCTTTGTTGCCCAGAAGTTATTTATGTACACAACTATATTAAATATATACATCATACACACTTATATAAATATATATATTTTATAAAATATTACACACTCACTAGGATGTATTTTATAAGTACATATCTGTTAAGGTATTGATGGAGCTATGTGTCTAGATGAGAAAAACAGCCCTGACCCCCATTAATCATGTGGGCTGGTGGAAGCAACACATTAGCATTGCAGCAGCATTGGCGACATTCAAAACTGACTGAACTATCACTGATCACTTAATCTTATGAAAAATGCTTAAGAAAAGAGGACATTTGTTGTTTTTATTACATGCTCACAGGATGATCTGGGTCTCATTGTGATTAACAAAAGCCTTTCTATTAACTAGCAGATACCAGACAGAATCTGAAGGGAACAATCCTACAGTCTCCAGTCCATGTTAGGAATACTGACAATATTCTGCTGCAATTCCATGGACATTTAAACCAATCTGCGTGAGGGTGGCCCATGCTTCTGCCTTCAGCCAGGCTTTTCCACTTTCTATTTTACTCCAGCACCAGTACGTAGGTAATCAGTTCCACTCAAAACTGGTTTGGCTGAAGCACATCTTTTTTGGTAAGATTTGTTTGTGCAGTTATCCCAACATGTGTAGGCTTCAATTATCATGGACACACAGCCACATTCTTTAGGAAGCATCCTGAATCTAGTGGGAAAGAGATATTAAAAATCAGTGTGCTGAAATTACCAAAATGCATGTGTCCATGTACTTATCTATGAGTATAGATATATAGGTATAAGTGAGAGTTACCTTGATTAAGGATGCTTTTTCCCTGTTCTTGCAGAACTGTATCATCTACTGTCTTCAGTTGGATGTTAATGGTTTACTGCTCAAGCTCAAATATAAATTATCTAAATTCCTTCAGATATCAGCATTCAAAAAATGAAAAAAAGAAAAAAAAATCCTTGTGTGTAGCAAGAAGCATGCAAATAGCTATTCTATTTCCAGCACATTTCAGGCAAACTTTGTGAGCTATATAACATGTCATAACAGCAGCTTGAATTAAGCAGCCATATCTGTAGGAAGTATTTGACTTATTTTGTGGTATGTCTCTGCCTGTGCAGACAAGGCACCCAAGTTAAGGAGGAAATGTGGACTGAAAATATAGTGACATATTTAATTAAATGTTTTGACTTAATTTCTTCAGGATTATACCTGGGCAGCATTTAGTCAAAATAATGCTTAAGTTGTGCTTTTCAAAACCATTCATAGTTGACATAGTTCTACTCCCAAGTAAAAATTAGTAGGAGTTTTACTGTTGACTGCCGCAGAATATAAGCCAATGCTGAGCACTTCTGAAAATAGCTTTCCATCTGTATATTTATTTAAATGAATAGGGACTGTTAGTAGAAATAGGAACTGAAAAGATCAGGCTTTAATTTTAAAAGTTAAAGTTAAATATAGGTTTCTACACCAGAAAACTAAACCACAAGAAATATGCAGACAAATTTTAACATTTTTTTTTCTCTCCTTTATGGCAGGAAAGGGTGGAAGACAGCTCCATCAACCTAGGTGACACAGCCCCAGGATTTCTTAGATCATTAGACACCATTGACTCTTCAGCAATGGCATTTCACACTTCAAGTGGGCAGAAGAGGACTCTTAACAGAATTGTCCTTGAGTAACTCCTGGGTAGTCACAACCTCCCTAAAAGAAATTATTATATAAGCCAAGGTAGTCAAACCCACCCTTTTCTTCATATAGATAGACTTCTAGTTCCCTTCTTTTCTTTTCTTTTCTTTTCTTTTCTTTTCTTTTCTTTTCTTTTCTTTTCTTTTCTTTTCTTTTCTTTTCTTTTCTTTTCTTTTCTTTTCTTTTCTTTTCTTTTTCTTTTCTTTTCTCTTCTCTTCTTTTCTTTTGCTGGTTGCTTTCTTTAAAGGAATAGCCCTTCATGACAAACAAATGTCTGTTGGCTCTGAGCCAGCACAACATTTACTGTAGTCAATATTTAACATATGAATAATCCTACTGACTGCTGTGGCTGCTTGTGTGCTTGAAGTTAAACAGACATATGCACACTTTGTTGCCTCAAGCCCTGACTACTGCAGAAGCTTGCAAAGTTCATGGAAAGATGCGGTAATACTGCTTTTTGGTGTTTAGACCCTCTAAACCTTGGCCCCCATAGGTCTTTCCTACCTCACTGAGTTTTCAGAAGGCTTTTCTTGTTGAAAAGTCATCTTGGGTTCTTGCTCCGCTCTGGTCAAGTGATCCAGTGGGTTAGATGAATATTGGCCGGAGCCTTATCAGCTGCAAATTTAGCTCTTGAAGTCCTGAAGGCTCGGTTCTGTATTGTGGTGCAGTGTGGGAAGGAGTGCCTACATGATACTGCTCTCAGGACATAGTAAGAAGCAGCTGTGTCTAAGGGAGATGGTTCTTTATCTCCCTCTTGTCTAGGGAGTGAGGCTCGTTGTCACAATTCAGCAACCAACACTAGTTCCTCTTGCTTTCAAATTTTGAGTAGGCAAAACAGTAAACTCAAAAACAAAGACTCCAAAGTCAGTGCAAGATGGCTCCAGGAAACCTAAATAAAAGCCAAGTACAGTCATAGAGTCTTGATTTCTGATTCTTAAGGTTAAAATATACCAGGCAATAGAGGAAAAAACACCTTCTCTATTTATTTTCTTTATCTTTTACTTTTCAGTCATAACTTTACATTAAAGTATTGCTTTGGGTTTTTTTGGATGATGCTTTTGCAATGAGAAGTGCCTTTTGCAAATGAGAGAGAAGTCCAGAGACTTAAGTCTGTCTTTAAGTTTTCATTGAATCTCAATGATCGAAGAAAAAAAAGTCAAAACTACTCAGTGACATTCAACTCATGGTAGGTCAAATTGGGTCTCTGTTCCTACCTTATGCAGGGTGGTAATTGTTATTGCTTTTGCAGCTATTTTGTTACTTGTTGAAGGTCAACAAACACCTACTTCGAAAAGTCATATTTTCTCTGTTTATATTTGGAATGCAAATTCATGTTCCAGTTTTGGTAAGACATTTTTTGATTTTACTTGGGGTTGGTTTTTGCCCTGTGTAATCTCTGTCTTCATGAGTATTCGAACGTGCATTGTAATACAAGATTATTCAAAGTCATTAAAGTCTAGCACGTTTTAAGTTGTTTTTTTTTTGTTTTTTGGTCAGAGGTTTGACATATTTGGTATACTTTGTTATATTACCCAATTTAGGTTTAAGTACATGCTTTACTGATTTGCTGGCCCAGACGGCACCTCCAGTGTTACATTTTAGGATATTTTTTTCCTTGTTTTCTTTGAACAGGTCTTTTAAAATTAATCAGGAATTCAAGAAAAGAGGAAGTAGTACTGAAGATGAGATAAGCTCATCTTCCCGTGGCACTCAGAGACTGAATGTCTCACATTGTAAGCACATTGGATTGTATGTGTGATCTCAGAAAACCAGTGAAGGTCTGCAGAATGCAATTAGTTTTGTTATGTGTTTTTTTTCCACTTTATTTTTAGATGCTATAGAGAACCAATAATGCTTTCAGGTTAGTGCTAATAGTTGATCTCTACCACCTAAGTAGAGGAAGGCTCACATCTAATGCTTCACTTGGAATATTTCTCCCCTGTGGTAAATCTAAAGTTGGCTTAATTGAAGTTGAAACTAACCTAGTCAAAGCTGTTAGATCTAGAACAGACAAGACCAATGAGAAGATGCAAAAGAAAGTGAAGTGGCGAAATATGAATATTGGTGCAGATTTTAATCACTCTGACCTTCCAGAGAATATTTTCTCGCGTTCTAGAACTCGTCTCTCAACCCAACCCTTCAACCCCCATCTTAAAAGTTACTGCAGTTCTCCTTGGGTTTTAGTTGAAGTCTGTGGTTGACAATTCTGCCTCATCCTCATCAGTGTTCTACCATATGAACACCCTGGTGTTTAGGCAGGAGACACAGATCTCAGAGGCTGCTCTGAATTCATTAATGGAAATTCCTCAGACAGTCGTAAGATTTTATTCCAAGTGCTAGGAGAATTTCTGACCTGTCTTCATTACTATATAGCAACCAGTAACTCATTCACACACACAAATCATTCCTAAAACCCCCATAGTGCCTGCACAGTTTGCAGCCTGCAGAGAGAACCATATTTTGTGTTTGTCCTTTATCCTAAAGAAAATGGTATACGAACAGGGCAGGATAGAAGAAAAACAGGTCTTTCACTAAATAATTGTTCGTTTCCCTCATCAGTGTCATCGGAATCACTGCAAGTGGATGTGTTTCCTGACCTCTGTTGACTAGGTAGCAGGGCTATGTAAACCTCTTCGTCACAAATCGAATTACTTATCTATGCAGTCATTTCTGGCCATATTGTGGACTGTTTTTCAGTCTTTTGCTGGGTATTTTTTCCTAATGTCTCCTGTAATGTGTGGTAAGTTATGAGCAGAGCTGGGAACTTCCACATAGCTAGATCTGCAACACAATCTGTTATTGTTTCAGGATGTGATTTAATAGAAGTTCTGCTTCTCTAGTCTCGTGCACACATCTGCCAAAATGTTCAATTTAAGTAAATTGTGTTAAGAATGAAGTCATGCTGTCATACAATATGATAAAGTCGCTGATTACATTTTGTACAACAAAGACCTGGGTGTCATCATAGCAGGAGATTCAATGCCTTTTAAGAAAAAAGAAAGGACCATCTGAAGTACTGAAACAATGACATTTAAACATTATTTGTCAACTAAGAAAATAGTGGAGCATGTCTTTTTAGTTTCAAGTCTACATTAATCTCAATGTTAAAAAAAAATGAGCTTATCAACCTAATTCTCAGAACACCAAATTTGAAGACAATCTTGTCCATAATTTTCCTTAAAAAAATCCAGAAATAAACATAACAAACCAAAAATATCCCCTACCAAAAGATGCTCAAGCGCACACAGAGAGTTAAAATCAAAGGAAATTAATGTTGGCATGAGCCAGTAAACATCAAAGGAAGAAACAATAGATTCATGCCAATAAATTGGTAGTGACGCAAAAGTTTTATGAGTCTTGGCAGTCCTGTTGGCCTAGATATTTTTGCAGACATAACTAACTGAAGATATTATCTCTTACTGAGATATTATGATGTAGAGCAATCAGGTTATTTTATTACTTTAGGGCAGACTGAGTTCACACTGAAGCAAGTGGCGTGTTGAGCTAAGTAACAGAAGTGAACAGCAAGGACAGAAACGTGCCAAGAAGAATGAATATATTTCGCATCTAATGAATTTTTTAAAATCAGTCCTTTGAACAGTGTTCCTGCTTTCTAGATATCCACACCTACAGTTTGCTAGATCTAAGTTTCTAAATAATATTTTGCTGCGATGGTAAAGTTAATCAAAATGGACAAATGTAACTGATGAAAAGAACAATATTTTTTTCAATAGAAGTGAAAAGCTGCTATGGACTATCTTTGTTTCGCCACTTCTGGCATCTGTATTGTCGTCCAAAGATTTGTGGAGCCATTTCTGACTGCTTGCTGAGACATTGGAGAACAAACTCAATCATTGTTAAGAGGAGTGCAGCCAAATAGGAAATGACTGAGTCAACCAAAAGAATGTAATTTCAGAGTTTTGATTCAGGAAAGCATTTAAGGAAGTGCATAACTCTGAGCACTTGAATAAAACCACTGAAAAGAACCATATCTGCTCACAAGTAGGTACCTATCTCTAAGCAATGAGCTTTGTTGGGCTCAGTAAGATTCCATGTTGGAGGAGAGGCTCCTTTCCCTCCCCGAGCTTGTAAAAGTACAACAGTTTTCATAGAAGTCCCCCTAAGATTCTGCAGTTAATAAAATAGACATAACATTTTTGACATGTTTATAAGGAACTCTCTTCTGATAAAAATAGTTTAAGTTGCATAGCTTATCTAGTTATTGTATTTATTTAGATCAGCAACATGACTGAAATGGTCCTGCAGGGTATTTAGTATCAGTTGTAAAGTCCAGCTGAAGACCTGAAGTTTTTGCCCTAGCAAATGGAAGTTGTGAGTAGAAGATCCTTTATTCAGCCTGGTCATAGATCTTTGTCTATTTGTCAAGTTCTTATTGGAGGCAACACCATCTGTACCATAAAACTTTGCTATGGTTGATTGTTGAAATGGAATCTGATCTTTTAGGGCATTCTAAAAATGGGCATATTTCATTGTTCCTGTCAGTACATGATAAATGCTTCTAGAGGATGTAAATGTTTTATAGGTTGTTCCAGTACCAGAATGGCACACTTAATGAATTGCTGACTTCAAAGTACATCATAAGTCCAATATTCAGAGTTAAAAATCTCTGGATTTCAATC
>VXBJ01004850.1:136642-213317 GCA_013400055.1 Nycticryphes semicollaris | reverse complement strand
TTTGGTTTTTAATTTTTTTCCTCTTTCTTTTTTTTTTTATCTTTTTTTTTTTTTTTTTTTACGGTTACAAGGGACAGTAGTAGAGTTGTGGTGCCTTATCAGAGGCAATATGTTGTAGGGTTAAATTTTACTCTCTCCGGTTGTTACACACATTCATTTTGAATGCGATTGTTGATTTCATGCCTCTACAGAAGAAATGACTCAAAAAAACAAAACAAAACAAAACAAAACACAAACAAACAAACAAAAAACCAAACCAACCTGAGAATATAAATTATGGCTTAAGGGAAAAAAAAAACACCAAAAAGCCAATCTTGCTTTTTAAAAATGTATGTATGTTAAAACAGGAATAGGGAGGAAATAACGCAAGTACTTTTTACAGAAGGAAGTATTGTTCTGAAATAACACTAAGCATTACTTAACTAGCTTGTAGAAGACTTGGACATTATCAGATGTCGCAAACGAAAGCTTCTTATATCATTTTCTTTAGGTTGATGCTAAACATTTGTGCTTAATGGGCTTTCTGTGACATCACACAAGTGATAATCATCTTTGCTGTGAACTGTGTCGTTGGCAGTGAAACAAAATGGCTGACTAAGTATAGGATGATATAATTTGTATTTCACTGTCTGTCATAAGGATTTACAAATATGGCAGCCTCGCACTATTATAAGACAAATTGTGTCTGTTCTTTGCTGTGGGTTTGTCTCATCTCACTAGCAGCTGTACTTGAAAATGAACATGAAAACCTGAACAAGAGGTCAAGATTTTGACCCTGTGGATTTATATGTTTGGGGAAGTAGCATTTTCACATTAGTGATAACATTTTTTTATATTGTAGATTAAATTTTGGTTCTTTCTTACCCCCCATCCAAAAATGTAACCAAAAAATACCGAAGATATCCAGATGGAAAAATATTCCAACTGAAAGAAAAGAACACTTGAGTATTGATTTTTTTTTTGCCAGTAGCCTTCAAGTACAAACCGTTTCTAGAATACGATGGGATGTTTGCTTTCTCTTGGCATATAATTTAGAACCTTGGTACCCAAGAAAGATGGAAAATAATTAGGAGCGTGTAGAAGGCTGAAATCAGAGGAAGCTGAGATTGCAGATGGAGAAAAGGTACATGAGGGAGGCAGAATAGATGGGAGGAATAAAGTAGTAAGAAATATATAAAATAGAAACAGCAGTCATAAAACCTGGAAAGCCAAAGACAAGGAAAAGGTAGAGTGGAGAAATCCAAATGGTATGGAAAATGAAAAGCCATCTTACTCCTTAAGGCTCTCCTTTCAGCTCATGATAGAAGAACCTCAACAGGAAATGGATGAAATTTGTGCCTTTTCAGATTTCACTGAGGAGGGAAGTTCCCACGCTATTTTCACAACCTTTTAAAATACTAAATTTACTTTAAAATATTTCCCTGCCCCTTACTCCCAAAGAAAATGTCAGCTGAGAGGAAAAAAAAAGTCTCATCCCAAACTGCTGGTAGTCAGGAAGTGCAAAAGCGATAGGGATGACTCATATCACGTACATCAGCACACTGAAAACAGAAGATGGGAACAGCAAAATAGAAAGATGACTGTCTTGTGGTCTATTTGAAGTGCTTTAAATCTGTAGCTTATAAAATAGCAGGTGGGAATAGGTGGCTAGAAATAACTAGCCAATAGATAAAATGCCAAGGGATTTCCCCACCCCCAGATCATATATTGCTTCAAGGATAAAATTCAGCTATTTTGGTACAGAGGTCCACAAAAACCACCAATATAAAAATTTCCAAACCTCAAACCATTAAAAGCATAAACCGACTGCCACCTTTCTCCTAGACATGAAAAGATTTTCTTCTCCAGGAAAATACCAAGCTGCTGTTTACCACAAGGAAATACTTTTTTTTTCTCATGCAAATACCCACAATGGTGGGTTTTATACCACTTTTGTCATGAGAAAGAACAGCAGATTTAGGTTTTGGGGCAGGTCCCAGAGAAACATGCATTGGCCAGTGAAAGAGTAGTCAGAGCTCTGAGTGCAATGCTGAACCACAGGAAAATAGCATCTGAAGGGACACTGAGGCTATCCACCTTGTCTGCTCTTACCACTTAAGATTAAAGAGAAAAATACCATTATTTACTGATTCTTTTTACACTTAAGAGGCAGTCCCAGGAGTAGTAACTCAGCCAAAAAGTATAATACCAATTTAGGACAGAAGTTTCCAGCCTGGTCCTATGTTCCTTGCTTTGTGCTATGGTACAGATGAAGTCAGCACATTGTTGAATCCACATTTACACGTTGTCAAGCACAATTCTGAAATAAGTGCTCCTTACAAGCAAGGACAGCTAGCACACTCACTGTGCCTTACACTGTGCTTGTGTTCAACCTATTTTGTGAATCCCCAAATGAGAATAACCATAGAATAATTTACACCGGAAGGGACACGTGGAGCACACGCTCAGTGGAATTGTCCACATTGTAAATAAAGCCATTAACAGTCTTGGTCTGGTAGTGATCCCCGGGGCATGCCAGTAGTAATCAGCTGCCAGCTGGACTTTGTGCTGCTGATCACCACCTTTTGAGCCCAGCCTTCCAGCCAAATTTCCACCCACCTTATTGTCCACTTATCCAACCCACATCTCACCAATTTGGCTGCAAGAATACTGCAGGGCACAGTGTCAAAGGCCTCCCTGAAGTCAAGGTATACAACACCCACTGCTCTCCCTTTCATCGCGCAGCCAGTGATCTCATCATAGAGAGCATGCAGGCTGCTCCGGCATGATAACAAAATATTTCTTCTTCAAATAATCTTTGCTTCCTGTCTTCTTCTTGGGTGTAAACTAAATGGAAAAACATACAAATCTGAGATACATATTTGCCCAGTAAATGTGCATGCAATGCACATTTTTACAGGCATACATTACTGTAACACTGAAAGTCTCATATTCAAACCCAGGGTGATGTTACAGAGTGATGAAAGAATACTATATTTGCTGAAAGAGAATTTACACTCAAGGACCAAACCTTAGCATAAATGACATGTGACTTCCTGTTACCGGTGTAATACTATTTCTCTTGGGAATGATTGTGCAAAGTATTGCTTGCTAATGAAAGATAGTTGTTTAAGAGTTGGCTTATGGTTTTGTTTGTCTAAGAATTCATAAAGCTAATAACCTTTGAAAGAATTATCAAAAGCTATGTTCCCACAGTATATTACAATTAAGGGGGTAGTGTTATATATTTTTCCATACCTATGCAGTAAACATTGTTAGGCAACAGTAACTTATATTTGAGGGACAAAGACTTATGCTTCAGCTAGAGATGCTTGCCCAAGCTCTCAAAAACTACAGATTCTTCAACAATCTCTTTCATACCTACAAGCAGTGTTTTAGAGATGAACAGATTTTTTATCTGAATGATAGATGTGTTCTGGCCTCTGATGAACACAAATCATTATCATTACTAATCAAGAGTGGTCTCCAGTGTAGTGTTTTCTTTTTGCAGAGGTTTTTGTTGGCTCCACTGGCTTCTGGAGAACTCAGCAGCTATGTGACTGCTGAGAATCCACTGCAAATCAATCTCAGTTGGAAAATTCATTGTAAGACAGCAGTAAAAATGTAAAAAAAAATTTTAATTTCAAAATTTTCATTCAAAATACAGCAAACCTGATAGAGAAAATGAGATAAATTGGTTTCAGATAACTTGTCCCTATAAATCTTGTACCTCAACAGCAGAAGTAGACATGAAAATCTTTCTGAGTTTGTATAGATGCCAAAGTACTGCAAAGAAATTTCATGCCCAATTTCAGCAGAAATGTTTCTTGGTCTGCTTTGTCCAGATCATTCCTTATTCACACAAGTTTGGGTAAGTCAAAGGTAAGCAACTTTCAGCCCTGTATGATTCTACCTTAAAAATTTCATACTGTTTGTGTTGCCAGAGCTCAAGAGATGTATCATGTAGAGTCATCTGCCAGGATGGACTGTCAGCAGTCTGAGTCCTTTCCTAAGTCCTGATACATTTATGCACCAGCATGTTCTTAAAACTGAAACACTCAGTATACTTGATGCATCCTAGTTCTCTGTGATGCAGCCTGGACAGATGAGGCATAGCACTGGGTTCCACATAATATAACTGCCCACCAGTGGGTGGTCTAGTTTTAAGCCTTTCTTGGAGACATGAGCAGGTGTTGTGCTTGAGTTGCAGCCCGAGGAATGGTAGACAGGGCCTGGCAGGTGTCTACCCAGCTCAGGCTCCTCCAATGTGCAGGACGAACATAGCAATGATATTGCATGCAACTTCCAGCCTCTTCCCGTTAAACACGTTGATGCCTCTGGAATGCTCACAGAGCCAAATGGAGAGCTTTGCCAACCCAGAGAATCAGCCGCCCAGAGAGGGTTCTGCATAGTTTTGAGGTTGAAGCCTTTTTAGTTTTCAAAAAGGGTAAAGGACAAGTGACTGTGCTATGATAAGGGAGCAGTGGCAGATCTGGTCATCAGTTTTCCTTCTAAAGTTTTGGAAATTCAGTTTGCGAAATCATAGTCTAGAAATACACATCAAGCAAGTTCAGTTCTACTGTAGATAAAACTGAAGTAGTAGAACATACAGAATCAGGCTTTTTTTCTGGGTCGTACATGAATTGAAGTGCTTACAAACCTGTTGTAACAGGAGGGAATATGAAAGACTATTCACTGTCAACAAAGGGTAGAAACAAAATATTGCAAGCACAAAGCAGATGGTTAAATAAGGGTTGCTCATGTAACGGTGCCTTATGTAAAAGTGTCCTCTGTCCTCCAACACCAACAGGAAACAGTTGCGTGTTCTTCAGCATTGCTTGAATACATTTATATAGCACTATCCTGTGTTGGTGCTTTTAGATTTAAATCATATGCAAAGCTGAGTGCTCTACAATGATTAGGAGGATTTTCTTTTGAGTTTGTAGGTTCACTTCATTCCAGAACAGGAAGCCGTTTTATTTACTTGCTTAATACAGCATCAGCATGATGAGCAGGATAGCGTTCTAGCTGCAAATGAAAAGGTTCGGAGACTAGCACTTTCCCCCAGTGGATGTTATGGCTCATATACCAAACAACCCTGAATGGAGATGCTGGAGATGTTTCAGACCTTAAAACTGTAAAACTGTGTGTTAACTCAGATGACTCTCGTATTTTATTGCTACAGATAAAACATACAATTTAATTAAACGTGCACCTATAAAATATAAGGTTCAGTTAACTCTTGGTTTTATTTTAATACAACCTACATAGGTAACTAATGGTAATGTTATGTAAAGAATGAATAGCTTTTCAAGTCATAAAACACGTTGGAGCTATGTTGTTTTCTCAATTTATAGCAGCTCCAGTTTTGAGCTCAGTTTCTGCCCACATCATCACTTAACCCTTCATGTTCTATGCTCTCCCTCACATCTCTATACAGTTTATCTGTAGACACTATAATAGACCCATTACCACATTTGTTTTCTGTATCATAAACATAAGTGAATTTCAACCTGTATGCATCTAGACCCAAGGCTGAATTTTAAATAGGGGAAATACAATATTTAAAAGAATACATATGCATGTTACAGTCAGAACATCAAGAGGAGCAGAGTCAATGCAAGTAAATTTTGATATGCTTTTACCTGGGTGCATATTTGAAAGTCAAAGAAATTGAGTCACAGGCCTGTATTTTCTTATGTATAACCAGATGCCTCACAGATTCATCTTTTCCTTTGTATCCAATGAAAAATTTTATTTTTTATCAACAAGTCTGAGTAGGGTGCTTTTCATCCTGATGCTCATTTGACTTGTAACGTCCGTTGTTCAAAATAAAACCTAAAGCATTGCTGCTGTGCAAACATATATTCATATCCACTTAGCACGGTCAAGAGACCTGGTCTCCAGTTGGGATAAACAGAAGAAAATGAAAATGCTACAGTTTTTGAATTAAATCATCTGATGAGCCATTCAAAATCTCCTTTCACCACGTACCTGTACTATTACCCATCTACCATAAATTTAAAGTATCTTTCCTGAAAACAAAAAGCATAGGCTTCCTTTCTCCAATACATTGCTTTTCTTTGCTAAGGCAGCCTTAGAATATTCCCTTTTCAGATGCTTATTCGTCAGCCACGTCTCCTCAGAAGTGAGACTGATATTTCAACTTCAGTAAATAATATTGGAGGGTTTGTTTTTTTGAGAAAACAAGTTAGCCAAAATTCTCTCAGCTGGGCATACTGAACACCACATTTTCTGGAAAACAGGAACAAACCAAAAGCAACCCTGCTCCTTGAGGCAGTAAGTAGTACATTGGATGTACAAGTTATGCTGTACCTCCTTTTGTCTGATTTAAGATGCTTCCTTAGCATATTCAGTAGGCAGCATCTCTGAAGCACACCTTTCTTCCTTCGCTTCTTTTATCAGTGCTTCCTCCCTCATGCCTGGCTTGTTTGCAGAAACCCATGGCATGCAGATGATCAGCTAAGAACTGCAAGCGCCAAGAGCAACAGAAAGAGCAAGTTCAGATAGCACAGCACAGAAACACCAGGCCTGGGGAGAGGAGATTAAGGGCAGGTCAGAGAACACAGTGCCCTGCCTCTCTGAAGTTTGGGGTACTAATACGCCCCTTCCTGCAGCTTTCCTGCTCAAGACCAGGACGCGCATCACTGTGGAGCATTAGCGTAACGTAAGGGTCCTTAGTGCCCAGAGCAAAGCTCAGCATTGGCTCTTTACATTCCCTTCAGAGGAGTTTTTGCTGGCCAAACACATGCATGGTAAAAGTCCTCTCCTGTACTGCTTGGAGCTCACGCTCTGAGAATTAGTGTCATCCTCAAGCCTTCCTAACTTGCTGTGTTTTAAGGAAGTTATTCTGACATGTGGCAGGGATGCCTAAAGTTAAGCCTCTCCCTTTGTGTCATGCAGAGGTGAGCCATAGTAGAGACCTAAGGCTGCTGTAGGCCTGGCCTTTTGTCCGGATTTATGAAGTATAATTACAACATCATTCTTTCCTTTGGCTTTTAGACACTCATTTGTTTCTTGATGGTTTACAACATCTTTTGCCAATGGAATAATGATGATTGGCTCAAAACAGCTCATCAAATAATACTTGTCTCATCTGCCCCTCAGATTTCTAGTTAATGAACATAATAATTAGGTTAATCAGAAGTAGTCTTAATACATGATAAAAGAGATATTAGTGCATTAATGAAAACATTTTAATTGGCATTTGACAGGTGTTAAAGAAAATGCATTCCAAGGCTATATTGACTGCAATAGCTTTTCTACCCCATACCAGTCAGCACAAATGACTTGTGACAGCTATAAAAATCTAGATCTTTACAGTATGGGAATTCATCATTCCTTAACTTTTACCCTGAAAGCACATAAAAATCTTTTCCCAGTCAAAAGCATTGGTCAATTTTGAAAGTCATGACTAGAATCATGAAGAATTTTTTTTTAAAAAAAGCCCCACTTCTGTTATAAGCTGAAAAAAAAAAAAGTCATGAAAATTTCCACTGAATTTTGATTAGTGAAAAAAAAAAAAGTAAAGACAAAGTCTGCTTTCTATTGGTGCTTTATAAATGTTTAATTTCAAACTTGTGAGAACAGCTTTTATTGATTTATCTACCCTCTGGTGTGCCTTCCAAACCAACCATGCACACATACACACAGGGTTAGGGAAACAATTGTAGTACTGGATAAAATCAGTGTTTTCCTTGCCTTCTGCTTCCCGTCCCTCATCAGTCCCTCCAGTCCCTCCCTCTCTGCCACTTTCCTATCAGCAGGCAGTGGGGGAATTAAAACCAACTGGAATGAAAGGCAGATGGATTTTTCCACCCAAACTGAAAACAATTTGTTGGAATGATCCCAAAGGAAAAAAGAAATCCATTTGAAAAGCAATCTTTTCTCCCTCGATGTTTCACATGGGGAAACAACATTTTCAGCCACTTCCATCCTGGCATGTTTGTGTAAGTGTATTTAGAAATAAACTCAACTCTGTCTCCTGCTGCTGCCTGTGCTCCAGAGCTTCAGGTTTAGGTTAGAGGGGTGCATTTCAAGAAAGGCACAATACCTATGAACAGTATTCATAACTATTTATTTCAGTGAAAAGGAACATTTTATGCTGTATTAATATGGATTGCGGAATTTTTACTCCTAAATTTGGCTTAGGCTTTAGTTCGAATGTCAATAATATTCTGAAGTATTCACTTTTACCACAATGTGATTGTTTAGTTTTCGTAACTAAATTTTGAAAACTAAAGACACAATTGTTTTCACAGGACCAAGGAAGGCTAACATTGAGGTATTCTCCAAATCTGCACACTTACAGAACAGGGGCAAGCCTGCTCTCATCTGTGTGTTGCCTGCTGTACATAGTCTGTGTCCATTCTTACTGATTGATACCTGACTAACATTTTTAGTTTATTTTGCAAAGAACAGGCTAAATCCTCTTTCCTTTTAGACAGAACTTAATCAGCAAGAATGGGGCTATATTTTCTGATAGCTCTAGCACAAAGTTCCCATACTTCAGCATAAAAAATCCTTCTTAGTGATTTTATCCTGATTTGAGCAGCTCTGTCTTTGTAGTAGATTATTTTTTGTCTTTTTCCTATTATCTTCTTCCTCATTTCTCTTACATACATAAGGGCAACTAGCATGCTGCTTGAAGGTAACCATCTTCAGCAAGATTTCCTCTGAGCCAAACATTTACAGAAGTCATGAGGACATACTCAAAGAACTGCATATCTCCCTGCTATCCCTTTTAGATACACGTTAGACACTTCATAAATATTTGCATGAAGAGGCAGTCCATGACTCTTATATAAGAGTTTTATATGATTATAAAATCATATACTGAAAATGTCTGAAGATCTAAGTCCTTTCTAGCAACATCTCTCTCTGCTATTTGGTCCATAACAGAGATGTGGGAAAGGTAGTTCCATTTTCAGGGACAGTAAAAGCAGCAAAAATTTGCATGCACATATAAATTCAGATAAAATTTAATTTTTTTGCCTTACAGGAACAAAAATCTTCTACAGCACATTTAATTTAATTCAAAACATGCCACTTGATTCCATATGAATCCCCTTGGGTGGTAGCTTGGGGTGGTACCACTGACTCTGTATTACGTAAAAGCACAGAATTACAGTATTCAGAGGAGATTTGAGGTACTGGAGGGAAAGGTAACACTCTTGCTCCCCTCAGGTCTGTGAATTTAGTTCCTCCATTTTCCATTTCTACCCCTTCCTCCTCTTGCCGGCCCCGAGCAAACTATTTTGATTTGGCTGTAACACACAGCTCATTTGGGATAACAAAACCTAAGCATTTCACCAGATTTATTCTTCACTGAAAAACTTTCAGCATCTCCTGGAGAGCCATGTGCCAAGAGGAGTTTCCTTGTTGGACTCAGCATGGTTTAATTAGATACTGAAGTAAAAATACTAATTTCTCTGATTTTATGGCTATAGATCAGCTTAGGGATCAGGAGATAGCAGATGCAGCATACGCCTTGGTTTGTGTTCCTAATACTGGTCAAAAAACTAGCAAGCATGGCAGCTGCATGGCCTCCCAGCCTGCCAGGTAGTGCAAAGTGCAAGACTTATCCAGGTGGAGACTCTCATCTGGGGAAAGAAAGAGCACAAATTTATGCACCTGGGAAGAATGGAGACCCCCTGCCCAGTGGACAGGGGAAGTAAGGGCTCATGTAGCAAAACTGGTCCTCTCTCACACAAACTGTAGTTTTTAAGAAGGTTGACCACATTTTTGCCACTGGCCTCTGATTCAGACAGGAGTTTCCTCTGAGAGCTCAGCACAGGCTTTTTGGAAACAGTCTGTGTATGGAACGGAAATGCTGCCTGCAAGGCTGTTGGGTAGCTCCATCTTCATGGTTTCTCAACATCCCTCTCTGGAGCACACCTGCCTGCACTCTCTGGTTTATACTCATCATCTAGCCCTGGCAGAGGACAGACATGGCAGCTCTGGCAGCCCAGACCTCCCCTCCAACCCACAGCATGGCACCAGCAGAGATGGCTGTCTTGCTCAGATGGAGATATGGGACCTTGCACCCTTGCTAGCAGCGTAGCCCAGCCACCCCAGGCCACACTGGAGGGGGGAATCAGGGGTAGCTTCAGGAGATGCTTTTCTGGTCCTGCCTGGGATCCTTTCTGATACCCATCCTGGTGACATATGAGGATTTAGATGGTCCATGAGTCAGAACCTGAAGACCATAGCCTGGGGCAAAGGCAAAAAACAAGGCTGCTCTCAGGAGCCAAGTGATTGCTTGGAGACCAGAGTGTCTCAGCTTTGAAGGACTGAATATATGTTTTTTTTTTCATAGGGATCCCAGCCATTTAGAACAGGTGGCCACCAGCACAGGGCAGACACCAGAGTACGGCCCTGGGCACTGTTATGCCCCAATGCTCTCTGGTGGAGCGGCAGGGTAGAAGAGGTTACTGGTAGGTGGGCTGGGGCAAACAGTCAGGTCCTGGGGGGCCCTCGTTGTTGGGCTGCAAGGCTGGAGGAAAAGCACAAACCCAAGAGCAGCAGTGCAGGGCTACGGGGGGTGGCCTAGAGGTAACTGTGGGGGCTTTGGGGCACCTTGCTAGGGTGCACCTGGTGCTTCCTGGAGGCCATGTGATAGGCACACAGAGTGTTCAGGTTGAGGCAGCTCTTAATGATTTAATGGAATAGCAAGGTGTTATCAAAACTATCTTTCTCAATCTATCATTCCCCACTTTCCGCTCTTTCAGTGCGTATCGAAGCATACATCATGCTACCAGTAATCACAAAGTGATTAGTATCTGTCTATCAACATTAGCAATGCACCTGTGTGTAACAGCACTTATCTCTTGTCTATGAGACATCTCAGGCAATTACATGCCTAGAATGCTTTGCTGAGTACATCTATGAAGTAAATGTCCTGCGTAAGTTTTTCTAGGTGAAAGACACTATTCTTTCATTATTTTTCATGGAAAATGTATGGCATACCTAGTCAGAAAACCCAACCCCCTGTGCTACAGGCAGCAGTTTCAAATTTCAGTGCAGTGCTGACAGTAAATAGAAAGTCACTTACAAGGCCTGGGCAGTAGCCACAATATTGTAAAGACAGGCTCCAATCCATTAAACCAAAATTTTAAGTAGGAAGGCAAGTTTTGCAGCTGCTAACTAGCACAGAATTTTCAAAATAAATAATTTTTTTTTAGGTTAAGAATTAAAGAACTATCTTCAAGCCACGAAGACAAATATCTGTGTATTTATAACACAAAATATGAATGCTACCACCAGTTGTAAAGAAGAAAGTTAAAGAAACAAGCGCATGTAGGACAAAATAAGAAAAGTCTACGGCTTTAAAATTCATTGGCTCAAATGCATCACTGATATAACATTATTAAGATCAATTGAGTCATATCACAAATCGAACAAATCGAGTGGTTAATTGAACAGAAATGATGAGGAAAAGTTAAGTCTTTTTCTTTTTTTAAGAAAAGGAAAAGGCAGACTGTTCTAGATAAAGAATGAACAGAGCAAAAAAAAAAAAGAGATTAAGACTTGGAAAAGCTTACTCCTTTTTTTATTGAATTAATCTGGGAATCCCAGGTTAATTCTGGGTGCTGGTCACGGTACTACCTGCTTGCTTATGCTTCACAAACTCTGCATCCACAGGACCCTTGATGAGCTCTTATTAGACAGCTTCTCCACTCCAGTGTGCTCCATGAGCCAAGCAAAACTCAGGTGGTTGCTTGGAGTCCAGCTGCACTGAACCTACTCAGGTAGGAGCCACCCTCTTATTGTCAAAGGTTATAATCCATCACAAATCACTTCAGCAATGTGATCATGAGTTACTGATCATGAGTTACGTCATAGTAATTCTATGCCCAACATTTAAAAACTTTGATTGTGAGAAAATTAAACTTGAAAAGGCAGGAACTGAGCAGCTACTTGGAATGATTTTCCTTTCTTAAAGCAAAACCAAACAGCTTTGTGAATGTTGGAAAGTTCTAGCATAAAAGCTATTGTATGACTCATCATTGTATGATGCTTCATCACAAGTGTGATTAATTTCTTAATAAGCAGTGAGAAATCAGAGCATTACCAGTAAGATCCCAACAGCTGCATCAAACATAAGATTTCTGTACTTTGCATGGCATACAACTCAGCAGAACAAAGAATCTGATCTATACCATCCTTTAATCTATTGTCTCACCCCATCTGCTAGTGCAAAAGTATACACTAAGGTATTTTTCTTCCTTCAGTACACTGGTTACTCATATAGATGGTAGGTAAGAGGCTCTTTGAGCTATTTCATCTCTGTCCGGCACAGATAGTGTATACACAAGTCGGATTACTATGAGCGCTGTTCTGATCCAAGTCTTCAGCAATGGGAAAATAAGGGGAAACGGGGAAAATCATGTTGCACAGGTGGCAGCATCATTCCAACAGACCTCCAATCTTCAATTCCTAAACTATTAATATTAAACATTTATAAGTGTATAACAAATGAAATTGCTATTTGCAAAGCCTTATTTTTTTCCAGTTAAGCAATTTAATAAATCAACAAATTAGCAAACTGAAGGAAACAGAAAATAAATTAGAACATCATACTTGTGTTTACATTAAACAGTCACTCACATTAACGTTTATAGTTGGTTTATCTAAGGGCAATGCCCTATAATTCATTATTCATCAATATTAATGAATCTTTTGTCCTTTAATTTGTATAAAGTGTTTTGCCCACAAAGTAACTTGAGTACAATTTTTGAAGGATGTTCTGAGAACATTATGGAACTGGGACAGGAGAATACCATTGACAAGAAGGGTAGAGTACATTACAGAGATGTGTCCCAATGTTTGTAAATAAAAACACACAGTTAAATAGCAATAAGAGTTATTTTATCTATTGCCTATTTTATCTATTTTATCTAATTAACCACAAAGTCAATCCTTACTTGCATCTCCTGATAATCAGGCTAGATATTAGGAAGAATTACTTTACTGAAAGAGTGGTCAGGCACTGAGTCACCATCCCTGCAGATATTTAAGAAACATGTAGATGTGGCATTTCAGGGCATGTCCTAGTGGCTGTGATTGTAGGGAGGTTTTGGGTGTGTATGGTTGGACTCGATCTCAGAGGTCTTTCTGAACCATGAAAACTGATTCTGTGAAACCCATACTCCACTAGGTGCTCTCAGAAGGCACCTGACAACCACTGGAAGATCTGGATGTGTTAAGAGACTACAGTAGCGGCTGCAGGCTTAGTAGAAAAAATGATGCTGCTGCCATCCTTTCTTATATAAAGTATCAATCTTCCAATTCTGTTAGGACCTTTTCAGCCTGTTCACTTCAAGAGAATGGTCTGATCACCAGGATAAAAACTGTCTTCCATGGGAGAATAAAGTAAACAAAACCTCTTTCCATAGGGATTTTCAAGACCTGCCTGCAGAAAGCCCTGTGCAGCCTGGCCCAATTCGAGACTTTCTACTTTCACCAGGTAAAACTTGCAACAGTTCTTGAGAGATATTTTTTAGGAGAAAACAATCTTTGATATATTTTTTGCAAGAGAACAAAGAAAACTACTACTAAATGAAGGTACTGGACTTGGAATCCTAATTGGAGGAAGACACAGAGCCACAACTAAACTCCAGAGCCCTGAAGAGGGAGAATTTGTGAAATGCTCTTATCCTCATTTTGTTAAATGTTGTATTTAGACAGAATACAGACTGAGGAGCTGTACAGTTTTTAGATCCCTTCTGTGGTACCTAGCTCTTCCTATTGCAGCATAAGAGAAGCCAGTGCACACCACCGCTACTCGACTGAGGCCAACTGTCTAGAAATTCAATGTGGCAGTATTCAAGTTGTGGGGACACTGTAGTCTCAGTTCTTAACAAGGAAAGAAAGATCAAATTTTGTTTGATGATCTGTGTTCCTTCCTTTCACTTGCAAAACTCAGTTTTTGATGCAAAACAGCATTCATTTCTAGCATGCATGGGTAAATAGGAACAGAAGCTTTATAATCCAAATTTTAGGTTGCATAGAATAGCTTTTAGGTAGTTAAATTACATTTTGAAATGCTAAACATTGCTATGTTTTTCTTATATACAGGCTATTTAATTGGATCCCCTGTACTACAGTAGCCCAGTGCTAGAGTCAGAGATGACTGCTGTTAAAACATCAAAAGATAAAGCAGTTTTTCTATATAATATATAGCACCTCAGTGATCTTTTTGGTAGAATGAGATACAAAAAGACCTATTTAACTGACTCATATGATATCTGATAGCTGAAGCCAGAGAAATTCAGGCAAAAACTGCTCATCTCACTGGATAAAGGGTATTAATTCTCTACCCAAGCAAATCTGTATATCAACATGAAATGCTTAGAAGATATGTTCATACAGAAGGTAAGGATTTGATGCAAAACACATTTGGTCAAGTTACAGACTGAGCTCTGGAAGATGGCAAAATTATTCCAGTAATGTCTTCCAGGGCATTAGCCATTTTTGCTCGCAGAGTAATATTATCACCCTCAGGCTCCTACCATTAAAATCTGCATGAAACAGAACTTCAACTAGAAACCAATAATCAGACTGATGTGAAGGTGTGAAACAAATCTGTGAAACAAATAGGTCAAATCCTGTCTTTTTTGGTCCTTTTCTAAAGCTTATTTTCCTCATAAGGACTACATTCCCATTCACTCCATGAACATCTCCAAATAAATATCCGAGGCAAGCAGTACAAATATCCCTCCTCTAGTCTTTTTGTCTGCTTTTTTTTTTTAATATTATTTTTATGAGGTTGTGCACTGACTGTTTGATTGAGATCCAGGCTCCCTGCAGGCTGCCACCTTGTTCCATAAATGTTTTTCTGGGCAGCTTAGGGTAAGTCCATCTCCATTAGTGGATATTAAGCCACAAACATGTACTTTCACAACTGTGATATGGCTTCTGTGTCTTAAAAAGAGTCTTTAAGTATATTTTGATGCTGGTATTGGTGCTCTTTGTGTGCTAAGATTAAATTCTGACTTTGGGACGGAATTCTGTCCTTGCCTGCCCTATTGTAGAGAGTTTTGTTTGTGTCTTGATATTTTTGTAAAATAATCCCTGTGTAAATACCAAAGATATCAAACCTATTGCTCCTGGTTTGACTCAGGGTAAGACCATTGTGCTCTGAAAGCTCTTCTATGATAGGACAAGACATTATAACAGTAAGAAAAATTCTCTAAAATTATCACAACATTAGGCCTCATAGAAATCATTCATTTGTACTTAATTCTGAAAAACTTAGCCTGTTTGCCTCTGCTTCTTGATGTAAAAAAATGGAGATACTTGGTACAGACTTTCGTATTCTGTTACAAAAGGTAGTTTGCAAGGTTTCCTTTAATTTTCTTATGTTCCCACTCTCTTCAAGAGTACTTCTTGCTGTCCCGTTTCTTCTGACTACAGAAGAGTTGTAATTCCAACTCAGTGGCTATGCTTTAAGTTTCCTAGTTCATATAGCATACGCTAAAAGAGACCTCATGGATATGCTTTGGTTAAAACTAACAACAGGTCCTAGACAATATGCAATTTCAGGACAGAAGACCACAGTGGAGATTTCTCAGGATGTACGTATATTTTCTTCATTAGCATAGCAGACCGAGGTAGCCCCAAGTCTTCCCATCTCCATGATCAGTTCCTGTTTAAGCATCACAGTTTATCACTCTCTCAGATGTATCTATGCAATATGAAATTATGTTGTAATCCTGATAAGCACAGCAATCTACTTTTTAAGGAAAGAAAGCCCTCTCTGGTGCTGGTCTGCAACCACCCACAGTGGTATGCCTGAATGGGCAATCAACTCCAAGAGAGCACACAGGGCAAGGGAGAGCTTAAGTCCCTTAACACTGCTTTGCCTCTACAGAAAATATAATTTTAAAAGATGTGATTAAATCTGAATATCTTATATTTGGTGTCTCCAGTACTATGATTCAGCTGAAAACATTTAAAGTAGGAAGGTAAAATTAGTTTAGAAATGTCCAGTTCAATAATGGTGTTTACAGTAGACGCGAGCCACCTCCTTTATCCCCATTTCTGTATACCAGTATAGCTGCTGATTTAGCAAAGTAATTAAACCATGCCTAATTTTAAGCATGTGAGGAGCCCCTTTGGGTTCAAAGAGATTATTCATATGCTTAAGTACATTGCTGAATCAGTGCTCAAATGAAAATAGTTACATAATTACAGGATTATATGAACACAGTGTTGCAAATGTGATGTTTAAAAGAGAAAGGCTAATTTACAGGATGATAGGAACATTTAATTGCAGTTTAGAGATGGAAGGAAATCCACAACCATAAATCATGATACAAAACACAGCATGTCTTTTAGAATCACAGTGACATCTTTAACTTGGAAAGCCTAAACTGAGAACCCAAGTAGGTGTATGAACAGTACAGTGCCGCAACCAAATTTTCATACACATTCTGTACCTGTACACTTCTACATAAAAAATATCTGCTTTTCCACACGGTTGGGTTTTTACTCTAATCCAACACCAGTTTCACTGCACTGTTATACTCAGGTCATAACTCTGAATTATTTCACAAGCCATTCCTTTATCCCAACTACAGGTGCAGAAATAATCTCCTGTAGCTGGGATAAAGGAATGAAAATCATCACTAATTAAACGGAGCATCTGTGTCCATACCCTACATTTAGGAAGCTATTATCCAGAGTAAGATCCAGAGCTAAGCACCAAATCTACCAACACTGGAAAGCATCTATGCCTTGTGAGTAGGAACTACCTGATGTCACAATGGAGGAGGACACTGGTGCCCCCCACCGCTAACAACACCCTTCTTTCATAGGTTGCTATTTTTTCCTGCAGGGAAGGAAAAGTTGTTCATGAAGCCTCTGAGCTTTCGCTACTGTAGATGGCAACATGATGTGTTCAGAAAAAACCTTCTCATGAACTGCTTCAGACCTGCATGGTCTCCATGCGGTGAGGGTAGATGCATCATCTGCTGACCCAATATAAGTTCACCAGTTTGCAGTTTGGAGCCTTCAAACGTGTTCTGAAGATCAGAACAGAAAACTTTTGTGTGCCTGAGTCCTGTCCCCCTCTGTATTTCTGAATAGTGAGTACAGACAGATTTCTCCCCCTCTTCCGTTCATAACCCACAAGCAGCTGCTGAAGGGAGAGGTCTACAATTATCCATCGAAAGAATGGGCCCAGACTATCTTCTGAGTCATCCAGCTGGCCACATGCTGTTCTCAGTCATACCTAGTTAAGTCAATGAGGTTGCATCAATGTAAGCCTACAATTTGACCTCAGCTGTGCTGCTGTGCACGCCTAGCTTCCTCAGCTGAATAGCTGTGACTATAGAGGAGGTCAGCAATGTCTAACAATATTAATGAAACTGGAAGCTGTAACTATATATAACAAGTTTGTAAGGCTTTGTTCGCATGGCTGTTTCCTTCCTCTTTAAATTTCTCACCGCAGCCTAACACTGACACCATTCTATCAGGTACAGCAATTTCTCAAGGGGTGGCAATCCAAATGTGGACAGGCCACTGCTCTGCTTTCCACATTAATATAGCTTGGAATAAATCTTGATAATCCATGGATGTGTGAGGGTAGAATAAACTAAGAAAAGCCCACAAGAAAATCTAATGCATTAAGAGGAAGTAATTGAGACACTCCTTTGTGTGCTTGGTTAGCAGGCAGAACAAGTTTGGGGTGGTTTTATGAGAATGCCTGATGTGTGATACTTACTTTTATTTGCTCTTCAATTCCATCGAGTACTTGCTCTAAAAGAACACAGGGCTATCAAAGCACCCAAAACTAGTAAACCAGTAACAACCTCACAATAAAGACTTAAAAACCACGTCAATGTGAAATATACTTGCAGAAAATCTTTGTAGTGTTATGCTATATCATGCCTCACGAAATGGTTTCCCAAACATATAAACTTGCAGAAATACTAGCAAAGATAACCAAGATCAACTGAAGTTGAGACAGCTGTTTTCTGTGTAAAACAGAAACACTCAAAGCTTGCTGAAAGCTACGATATATTGTGCTTTGTGCTTTATGCTTTACCTGTTAGAAGAACATTGTGATCGAAGTTTCTGAAGAAAAAAAAGCCTGGTTTTAGATGACAGAAGCAAGTTACTAAGTTTCAGCATACTAACCTGGCACTGGAAATTGAGCTTTCATAGTGTAAGAGATAGGCAAAGGTTTTGCTTCAGCCATGATGGATTTGCTTGGGATGTAAATAACTTTTGGAACTGTATCTGTATAAAGAATGTCAGAGGAACTTCTGTAAGAATATAAGAGCCAATCAGGGCATCATAATCGTGGCATGAGCTCAGTAGGTTGTCGGAAAGAAAGTAAATCTCTGAATACCCAGCAAATGGGAAAAGGGGACAGGGAATCAGGCGGGAAAGGGTATAATTACTCTGAACCCGAAGAGCAAGGTGTGTCTCTTCTTTGAGGGGCACCCGAACTAGCCAGGTTATATATTTTTGATAAACATTTATATCTTTTTTTATAGCTTTGTGTCGAAGAGTTTGTCATCTTATTTGTGAGCCTGTGTTTCTCACAATAGTCCTTGGTACACTATTGTGACTTCAGTACTTGGTATTCTCTGGTCCTGTGAGGGAGGGTGACGTTCACATCTGGGAGTTTCTGGAGCTACAGACTCATGACTGTTGTGTAAGAGTAAACCTTTGTGCTCAATACTCTGTCTTTGCCTCACTGTGCAGTGAAAGAATAGATGATTGAGGGCGCATTTATTCTAGTCGACATAATCCCAGTATCAAAATAGTTGTGGGTGCTTATCTCTGCTGAAGCGTATTTTTGCTCAGGTATGTGAGAAAAGGTTTGCCAGGTTTTCCTGGTGGACTTCAACTCCTGAGAAATTAGGTAAGTCTAGGTAAGTCTGAAAATCTGCATATAGGTGACTTTTTGCTGTTCCTCTCCTCCAGACTTACTCCCTCTAAACAGTGCAAAATGGTCAGTTTTGTTATGAATAAATTGTTTATTATACTTGCAAAAAAAAAAAACCCCAAACCAAACCAAACCAAAAAAAAAATTCAAAGCCAGACTCGAGCAGTGGGGAGTTCTCAGCAGGGGAGGACCACAGCTGCAGGGGGCCACTCAGCCCAGGCCTTCTGCCAGAACCCCACAGCAGCTCCTTGAAACAGTGGGGGATTTCTCCAGGCATCCATCCATACATACCAAGATCTTTATCTGACTGTGGTGAGAAATTACAGTTTTCATATAATGCTTACATTTTAAGCTTGCACCCAAACCAAGAAGCCTTGAAGCAGCCTAACCTGCACAGAAGCAAGACCTGGGAGAGCCCAAAGGAAGTGATTTTCCATTTTAAAAGAATTCCTAATCATTTGATATTCTCCCCAACAGAAACACAGCGGCAGCACCCTCGTTGTGATTGCAGGAATTACTACTTCAGCAGCTGGCAAAAGAAACAAAATGGCATTGTCTGGGCAGTCAGGAAACAAGGGGGAAGTTTCGAGATCAGTCACAACTAACCTCCACAGCTCAGGTTTAAAGCACTGAGTAAAAATCCC
This sequence comes from Nycticryphes semicollaris, assembly GCA_013400055.1. Lineage (NCBI taxonomy): Eukaryota > Metazoa > Chordata > Aves > Charadriiformes > Rostratulidae > Nycticryphes > Nycticryphes semicollaris. The sequence goes on along the minus strand of VXBJ01004850.1, from coordinate 193,772 downwards.
CTGCAGCCTGAGGTCTGCAGGCACCAAACAGAATTGTAAAAAAACCTCCAAAATTCACTTGAATTCATTCAAGCAAGCAGGTTGTTTTTGTTTTTTTTTTTTTTTTTTTTAAAAAAAAAGATGCAATGATTATGTTTCATGAAAAAAAAGCAGAAAACCACAAATTAACAAGCTTTAATTATGAAGTAAGTGTGATTTTCACATAATGAAGCCAAGTACATTACATCTTCACAGATGGGCTCCGGTGTCAAACATTTCCTTAGGCCAGTGTCACTGTTCTGCTGTCCCAGAAATATTCATCCCAATGAGAACCTTGGCAGTTCAGTGTTTTTAAGGTAAGCTACAAAGGTTTTTTGATTTTTTTTTCCTAATGTTTTTAACTTTTTGAAAATAGTATGCTAGGTCTTTAGGCAGTAAGAATTTTATACTGCTACCATTTTTCTAAAATTTGAAAATCATTGAAGCACCAGTTCTAATAAAAATTGGCAAATTACAAATACATCTCTCAAAGCTACATATGTTAAGCCAACAATACATACAATTCTTTGGGTTTTTGTCTTTTTTTTAATTAGAGTTTACTGAAAAGAAAAAAAACCCATTTCTCACACGTTTTAAAGAATTGCCTAAAATACTTGTGGAGCAGTCATAGCTCCTAGGTGTATTCAGATATACTGGAAGTCATTTCTGTGACAAAAGTGTTAGCTGAAGGAAAAGCAGCAAATTCATCACTTGAAATTTTCTTGATCTAATTTGGAAATACCCTTGGTATATAAACCTATCATCAAATATCAATGGTCTAATTACTGAACATCAAATGTTCAACATAAATTATCTTCCTACTGCATAAGAGTTAAGGTTGCTGCTCTGAGATTAGAATAAATTGTTTTTAGAAGAAGGAACAAAGCAGCTTTGCAAGAAGTCTGGTATTTCCATTTTTAGTGTGCTTTCCTGATCCTCATGAGAATGAGCTTGCAGAACACCAAATGTCTGCAAAAGCATTTAACTGATTATCAGTGAAACCCTTCTAATTTTGCAATTACCTTTGATTATCAAAGGGCACTTAAGGAAACGTGATCACCAACTATGCCTAGAAATTTTGCTCTAGATTTCAGCGTGAGAGAACTAGGCAGTGCACCATGAGCTGAAGGGTGGCAAAGGAAAGCACTGATTAAAAAAAAAAAAAAGTTAGTCCTCTGTCATGGTTTGGGCCAGACTGGCCACTGAAGTGATCGACAGACGTTTTCCCTTCCTTCTCTCCAAGCAGAGGAGGGAGAGAGAGAAAGAGACTTATGAGTTCAAGAAACACTAACTGCTTTAATGAATATATTAATAGGTTAATAAAGTAATGAAAAATAATGAAATATATGCAATATATACAAAACCATATCAAGCTCCCAATATCATGATCACATCACCAGCAGGCACAGGAAAAGTCCCAGACTGGACTCAGTGACAAATGGGAACTGGATTCTGGATCTGGAGTCGGGAACATACAGATCAGGATCAAAGGCAGATGAACAGACTGTAGCCAGACATCAAAGAAGAGAGAACTGACCCCTTTGATTCCTCAGCTTTTATCCTGAGCATGATACAGATGGGATGGAGTAACCCATTGGTCAGTTTTGGGTCACCTGTTCTGTCTGCTCTTCCCTGCAGGTGAAACCCTTCCACGCTCTTCTGCTTCTGACCTTGGTTGATATAGTAAAAAGTATAAGCAAGAACTTCTTTGCATACCTTTCCTTGGCATGAATTATAGATAATCAGGTTTTATTACTCTGGAAGTGAACTAGAGTCTTAAGAATACACTGTTAATTTCAGAGAGTTCAGCTAGTTAGAAGAGGTTTAGCTGCAAAGTAAAATTACTGAACAGAATGTTGGTTCTGTTTTACCTCAAACCAGGACATCCTTATAGTCCTTTAAAAATTGTAGGCTGTAGGTTGGCTGGCTTTCTCCATTTTTATATATCTACTTTTAGAGAAGATTAAAATCTTCATGAAATAAGACCTGATGAGAAGTAAATAAAGCCCTTTATCATCTCTGGCTGCAACCTGTCTCCTTAATCATACTTCCATTTCCAGTATACATCTGTCAAAAATGAGCTGCTATTTCAGCAGATAAATAAAAAGCTCCCAAAGCCAATGGAGGGGCTGATCAAGCAGGTTCTCTCTATTTGTGGCCTGCCATGAAGTTTTCATCCCCAGCTTCAAGTGATGGATGAACCCTGATTGCTGTAGGGCAGTGGCAGACCAGGCATCAAGAGCCAGCAACATCCCAGAGCAATATCCCAGGGCAAATGCAATCTGGAAAAGCAGACTAAGCTTGTGACAAACTTTCCCTCAGCAAGATGCATCTCAGCAGCCAGGAGCTATCCTTCTGGCAGTTCACAAACGCCACCTTCCCTTGTTTTTGACAAGCTATCAGCATTCTTCTGGCCTCATATTATATTTGGCTGTGTGGCAGCATCTTTGGGAGTTACAGTGAAGCCCTGAGCACATCTAGTCAGGAAATAAATGGGGCATAAAATCTCTTATGAACACCCCGATGGGCCATGTAGCAGGTCTATCTGAGCAGCAGGTGAGAGCCATGAAAGATCTTGATATTCTAGCTGGAAACTGATGCACAAAGTTATTCCCTTCAGTTAATAGACTTCTGCCTGTCAGAGGAACCCGAGTCTCTGCAGAGTAAAGGAAAGGCTGGAGATTCCTCTAACTGTCCCTAACTGCACTTCAGGGGCTTTGGCCACATCCTTGTCTTTCACTAGTGACATAACTTATAGGTAAAAGGGTAGATAGTGTACGAGCATTGTAGAGATTAGACACTGCTACTGTTCTAGATTAGCTCTTTGATGTGCTTTGGGCTCTCCTACCCAGCTCCCACCCCAAGGCCCAAACCGAAATTCCTTTTCTGAAGCTTTCATGGTTCTCTCCTCATAGCTTTCTTCTAACAGGTCACATGCTGAAGCAGCTTTGCTTGCCAGCAGGAAATAGCATTCCTCAATAACCCATTTTACCTTGGATTTAATTTAGGTAAATCTTCCAACAGCTCCAAAGAACTCACTCTTGCAAGGGACAGTTCTCAAAATTTGACTGAGGTCTGCTACTCCATTTTCTCCAACAAGTTTTCTTGCAAAATTATAGCATGATTTGCTGTTAAGTTTTTTAATTACTACTGTTTTCTTACACATGGGAGAAACTACAGAATTAGAGAGATGCAAGCAGCGTTTCCTTGGCTATAATGGTGACAAAAAAAACCCCATAATATTTATATAACATATAGCACAGAATATTGTGAATTCCATACCAATTTATAATATAGTAAATCAAGATTATCTAATTATTAGTGCTACTGAGAAAACCTATGGATTTTGGAAGCCTTATGACTCCCTAACAGTGTATCATGCAAGGAACTAGAGTATTTTTGTGTAAAGCATCTGACTTAAAAGTCAGTGAAAGTTTTGGAGTAGAGTATGAGTATTTTGAATAGCCAAGGTTTTACCCCGGTCTGTACTCCCGTTAGTACTGACTAGAACAGCATAAGAGCCAGCTAGACTCCATACTCATATATTAATCCTATGAAAGCATTGCACAAATAGAATCATCCCACACAACTGGCCAGAAAGAAAAAGATATTTTACTGAAGTGCCACAAAGCATCAGAAGTAACAGGAAAGTTCAGGTGGATTTCTCTTGAGGTACAGGATTACAAGTTTGGAGTACAGGAACATTAAGTCACGTATCCTCTTGGTTTTTCAGCTTTCCTCACTATAAGCTATCAAGAATCCCCACTTCAAATGCACACTGAGAAACTGAAATGATTTTTTTCAGGCACACACTGGTCATGGAACAGACAGCATGCATGCGGGGTGAGTTAGTTCATGCAATCTGAAAATGGGTAGCATTTTTTCCTCTCTCTAAAGTACCCAACAACTCCACTCAGCTTGTGTCAACCCTAATTCCACGCAGATCAGATTTTTCTTTGGTGCAGCTTGTAAAGAGTTAATAGTTAAGCCAAGAGAAATAAACACTGAGAAAGAATAACGCTATTATGGCTGCATTGCTTCCTTTAACATATTCTTTTAGGAGGTTGAGTATACATATTTGAAGGAATAATTTTCAGACCATTAAGTACAATGCCTTCCTGAAGAAAACATTCTTGCCTGATCACTTCTAGAAATAGCTGCTATCGGACGCTATAAGTGCAAATTGCCATGGATCAAATTAAAGTAGGATTTGAAACCAGTCCAGTTAGACTAGTTAAAAGGCTATGTATTCATCCTCATTCTGAAAGTTATACACCCCCTGCTTCTTTTTTAGACATAATGGTTTGAAACATCTTTGCCCCTTAAGAAGGGGGTATCAACAAATCAGAAATGCTAAATGCAAAACATTTCCTTAAATTTATAAAGTAGTCTTTCTGTGCAACACATGAGATTTAAAGTGGTATATAAAAATCACATCAGCTTGCATAAGGCTATTTGGCATTCCAAGTCTTTTTTTACATTACAGTATTTGGTAAAAGATCCAATAGATTAATTTAAAAAAAAAATGTGTTAGAAGGGTTAACATAATAATCAAATACTTCTTTTAGGTGTTGTTTTATAGGTTTCCTCCTCTTTAGTTTTAAAAGTACTGCTGGAAAGCTGGATTATGATTTTGTTATTTTCCAGACCTTCGGGGGAAAAGCCCCCTTTTCCTCAGGATCATTTTATTTACAATGAGAATTCATGAGAGGAAAGCCCTCAGTAAAGCTGACATTTTCAAAACATGTTGGATTGGATTCTACAAGGCCTTCAGCAGGCATCTCACTTTCCTGCTGAGCTCAGGAGGAAAGCTGCAGACACAGTCAGGGGGAAGATTAATATTCCAAGGGACATTTTTTTAAGGAGTAAGGCAAGATATTGTGTATCTGTTTGGTTTAACAATTAAGATAAACCACATAAAGGTTTATTGCACCATATGCTTAAAATAAAAGAATGTAGTGTTACAAAAACTTGATATTATTTCAACTGAGAAAGCATATCCATCTCTGTCACTGCATTCCATGCATGCATATGCAGGACACAGATTTAATCAACGGCTGAAGTCACGCTGTGCCAAAATGACTGAAATATTACATTTATTAGATTTCATGAATGTAGCAAAGGTTCGTTTTTCTGGGGAGCTATTTATAACATCTTATAATGAAGGTAAGAGGTTCCCTTCTTCGCAGTCATACAAATATTCCTTCAGAAGGATTAAATCCTCCGAACTAGAACTCAGAAACACTAAGCTCTGCTGCAAATTTGACAGCAAGCCTGGGCCTGAATACAGTGGGTTTGTATCTCAATGGAATAGCTGCAGTCACATTTGTAACTCTGGCTGCCTTTAGGGTTTCGCAGAGTTGGCTTTGCGCTTCCATTAAACAGAAGCTGTGAGTTTTTAGATGTCTGACAGCCACTTGAAAGTCAATTTGTAGTTGTTTATGCCTATTTCACTAGAGCTGCTCCTCATGGTATTAGCCAAAGAGACATCAGCAAACATGTAGCACAACATTTCAAGTGGCCCATGAAAGGGAAGCAATGGGGAGCTTTACGGGCTGTTACCAGCAATCCTGCATTTCCACTTGGCAGGACTTGGACACACACAGAGGAATTCATTTGGATGCAGGGCAAAAAATCACTAAGAGCTGGACTGGCTTAGGATTCCCTGGAAGATCATAAAAATAAATTGGTGTCCTGAATTTATTCCTAAGATTCAGTCTGTTTTCCCCCAATACTTACTGTATTTCAACACTTATACATTATTTTCCTTATGGTTGCCTAGCCACCTCCATTTTACATTTTCTACATTTTTATCTTTTAGGGATGAATTAGAGCCAGCAGCTCTGCTTCTTCCCCTGCCTGTAAAATAAAACCCCAAACATAGTTATAACTGCTTTTATCTTCTGAGTTTTACCTATCATATCCTTTTCATCTTCTAACAAGACGCTGCTGTTGCCGAGTCTGGGGTGACACTAAATTCAGTTCTGTTATCAGGAGACTTTATGCTTGTAAAATTTACCACAAAATCCATTTCACTTCTTACCAGAGGAATACACTCTAGTGTACAATCTGGCTTTAATTTTAAGTTACATTTCTTGTCTATATGGTGTGAAGTAAACTTAAAATGGAATACTATAAACATATGTAATGATGTCTCTGATATGGCGGAGAGGCCAAAAAACCACTTAGGATCAAGGATTGATCAATTCACATTATGAAGTTAAACTGACAATTGTGAGCTAGTTATTCTGGCTTGAAATAATCCTCTAGTCTCTTTCCATGTTTGACTACTCGGTGTTTGACTTCCAAAGAAGTCAAACAAAGTGAATTATCTGTATTTTGTCCCTCTTAACATGACCCACACAGTCCATGGAGGAGACCATTTAACACTGTCCCAACAGTGGGGAGGAGATAAATCTGCATCCCAAGAGAAGAATGTCTTCATTACACCCAAGTTGGAGGGACCAAGAGCATCTTATTAAGTGCTAGGTTTGGATTCACACCCCACATGCATCCCATGTTCGTCCTGTGTGTCAAACTTCAGTGTAGATCACTGAGAAGAGTCAACTGTGTTCACAAGAAGAACATTCCCTCTGTGCTCCTTCATCTCCCCCTAAACTCCCGTTTTGCCTGGGGAGTAAGGCTTGGGAATGAGTTGCAGAGCACAGCCATACCACCATATCAACATAGTTTTAATCTGCCTCTAGTTAAAAATATACTAACAGATAGTCACAAAATCTTCTCCACAAAAAACCCCATCCATTAAAAATTAAGAACAGGTCATCATGGAGAAGCATAAGCAAATTTTTGTATACGATAAGAATATCCCAAATGGATTAACATAAAATAGAAGTATATTTAATGTAGCACTGTGGTACACATAATGAAAGAGAAATCAGCCATTAATTAGCCTTCTTTTATCATTCCTGAAGACAGCATCTACCAGAAGTCAAAGCCTGGGGTAACGGCTCAGTTGTATATCAAAATAAGCATCACATGTGCCATGCTCCATTTCTGCCCTGTTTGCTGAATACTTCAACTCAAAATCCTAATGCTACAATAGCAAAAGTCACCATCTCCTTTGCAGCAACCAGAAGCTTGACAGCAAATAGAACAGTAGCATTCATTCCCATGCGAAGAGCTGTACCAAGGTTAAGGGATACAATCACTATGTTGCCAAAGCTTCATCTTGGGAGTATTCAAAGGCAAACTTTTATCTCTAGAAATGTATCTGTCCTCCAAGATGGATTCAGATTGTCTAAATTAAACTCCTGCTTTTAATCTGCTTCTAGAAGATCCAGCCTCTAAGATTATTTTAAGTAATTTCTTATCTTGGATGTAATGTGTCATTTTCCTTAATGACTGTCCTACTAAAGGGTTGGTCTTTCCTCAAGGCACTTGAAGCTCCAAATTTTCTTCAATATTTAATGGTGCTTTCGGCTTAATCAAATATTTTCTTTTTCCAAAGCCTCATTTGCACTGGGTGGGTAAACTTCAAGTTCAGATTCAAAGCCTTGATGATTGAAGGGAAAAAAAAAAGTTAAGGAAACCTTCCACAGTACCAGATAAACATTCAAGCATAAACTTTGAGTATATGCTCAAATCTCATTAAGGTCTGTTTCTCTGTATACAGATAATGGCTCAGAACATTTCCTAGTTAAGTCTTTCAAACCAGCATACTGGTTGCATCTCTTCCACATCCAAGACAACATGTCAGGAAGTACATTTGATGAATATATCATACAAGATTTGCATTTAGAAAGCCATCTTGAAGCTAACCTTTGCATGCACTGTGAGAACTCAAGCCATGTGACCAGACTTCTTGAACCAGCGTCTGGGAAAAGAGCCACCCACACACTCACAAAAAAACCCCACAAACTTGTAATGCTATACACTTGTTCAACACAAAAATGTAAAAGTTGGAATGTTGTTTTTAGAGAAGAACAGGTTTTTCCTTCAGTTATACAGGATTCTTAGTTTTTATTCTTGGATAGAATCAAGACTCACAATACACATGTTTTTAAATCTAGCTATGATTATTAGTACTCTGTATCGGCAATGTTTAAAGAGTTTATTGAAGTACTCCAATGGTTATTTGCACTGCAGTAGTTTCTTTTCATCTTTCATTGAGTCACATAATAGTTTGATGTATAATTGTTAGAAGTGAAATCTCTGTCCTTATGTATTTTACACATATGTACTGTGCTGGTTTTGGCTGGGATAAAGTTAATTTTCTTCATAGTATGAAGATAGATATGTTTTAGATTTGTGCTGAAAAGACCGTTGACAACTGATAATCAGTTATTGCTGAGCCATGCTTGCACAGAGCCAAGGCCTTTTCTGCTCTTCACACCACCCTGGCAGCAAGCAGCCTGGGATTGCACAAGAAGTTGGAAGGGGACACAGCTAGGACAGCAGACCTCAACTGACCAAAGGGATATTCTATATCATATGACACGATGGTCAGTACATGAAGCTGGAGGAAAAGAAGGAAGGGGGGACACTCAAGGGATGGTGTTTGTCTTCCCAAGTAGCTGTTACACATGATTGAGCCCTACTTTCCTGGAGATGGCTGAACACCTGCATACTGAAGAGAAGTGGGGAATGAATTCCTTGTTCTGCTTTGCTTGCATGTGTGACTCTCATTTTAGACTGTCTTTATCTCAAACCTAGAGTTTTCTCACTTTTACCCTTCTGATTCTCTCATCCATCCCATCTGGGGGGAGGGAGTGAGTGGCTGTGTGGGGCGTAGCTATGGTTGAACCACAACATGTACAAGACACATCCCACAGCAAGTAAGAGGCTCAACCGGGCCTCACGTGATTAAAGCTGGTTAGTGGTCTGTGCACCAGATCTTATTTTTCAAGATTTTCCAATTAGAAAGAAGTACATTTGAACTAATCCAATCTTTTGCTGACAATTTAGTACCCAGACAAGTCACTATTGAGGGCTGAAACATTGAAATGCTAAACACAAGGGCATGGAAGTAAAAGGCCACTTGTAACCAGAAAGAATCCTAAAATGATGACCAGAAAGCAGTAGAAGCACCTCAGAGGGCAACCCCAGTAGATCAAGAGTGCCAGGTAAGTGATCATTCACTTTTCTGTCTCCTGCAATCCCCACCTGCTGGGGAGCAGCAGGCAGCCGGGGCTGGTGCCAGATACCAGCAGCACCACTGACAGAAAGGCAGAAAAGGTAGCCAAAGGGAAAAACCTGCAGAACCTGAGCCACGCTCCTTACTGCTTCTCCAGCAAACAGCAGGGATGACTCCCCATAGGGCCTCAGTGGTCCAGGATGTCTCTGCAGGGGTTACTGCTGCCTCCTCCTCCTCCTCTTCCTCCTCCTCCTCCTCCACAGTCCACATGACTGTGACCCTGTGCCTCTGCACTTCAAGGCACTGGCAGCACTTCAACAGTGATAAGATGAATACTCAGGCTGCTTGCACATTTTCCAGAAGTGCCACTCATTCCCAACCAGTGCAGAAAACTCATTAAGTATAACTTTCACATCTCTGGAAGATTTACCTTGTATTAATACAAGCTACATCTCAAACTCACATATTCCAGTGGCCGTTTAAAAGAATGCTCTGGACAAACAGCTGTTTGTCAAGAAGGAGAGGAAAGATACAGTTTTAAAGTACACTGTAGCAAGCACTGTCTGGTACTTTTGGGGCGTTTTAGCAGTAAAAGCTTGGGCTAGTTATAAGACAACTTACATTGAGAACATCTGGCATCTCTAATGAAACACTAGGCATTTCTCCTAACTGGTTATATAATTAGATCTCATTCTTACATGAAATAAAATTCAAGCCAGTAAGCATAAGTGAAATCAACCCTGCTGAATGCCATTTAACGCAAGGCTATGTCCTATTTGCCTTCCAGGCAGTGCCCCAAAATACACTGACAGTTCTTGTACTGGACTTTCCTTTCTTATTCATGGGTAAGCCTCACTGTGGAACAGGTTGGTTTTTTTCCTCCATTGAGCAGGTGAATAAAATTTTTATTCACACCTTTTCTAATTGAAGTAACATGCTGTTGCCTCCAGAATTATAAGGTTGAAGGATGAAGCCCAAGAAGTAGTTATTTCTCCTCAACTAATACATACCAGAAACACCAAAATGGCAGTCATCATTCAATAACTGCCTTCCTGAAACACAGCAGATCTGAAATCTTTATACCAGCTCCTGGCTGATCAGGACAACAAATGGAAGAGAAAAGTGTTCCCTAATTTCTACTGTCGCTAAACATAATATTAAAAAAGCAACTATCTTTGGAGACCCATTTATGTTTCATCCTTGAAACCTGAACAACAATTCCACTTACTACAGGGAGATTAGGCATTCAAGAAATGTGAAGTGCCAGGAAATGAATCCAGAGGTTTTTTTAATAGATTCATTGTTATCTGCCGACACAGACTAAGCAAACATTTCCTTCAGCAATAAAGTCAAAAGCAGCCTTTCCAGCTGCTGTAATGACTGCCTTTTTTGACATCTCAGTTGATAGTTGTCTACTCCATATTAGTTTGTTGAACTGACACCCACACAATAACAGAGAAAACTGAGACAAGTTTTAATTTTAATCTCCACATTTTAAACAGATGAGCAGCTTCCTCACGTACTCGTGGTATAATTAAGAAGTTATCTCAAACAAAATGTGACTATCAGACAGGGAGCTGAATTACCCGGCCCTTCAGAGATCCCTAAGGCAGAAGCTGGCAATGGCTGAGGAGTCATCCCTGTTTAGGTGCACAGATCTCTGCCACAGCCTATGAGGTCACCTGCAATGGGGTATAGCACTGAAGCTTCCAGAGGTTGTCAGAGTTTCACCACATGGTACCTATTTACTCACAACAATAACAACAACAACAAAAAAAACGCTGCAAGCCTATTAAGGGTATTCAGGAGCAATACTAGGCAGTTGAAGAATTAAGAAAGGAGGAGGAGGAAACCTTTCACAGTGTACATCCTCCTGCCACATGGTTTGTGAGATACTACTGGATTTGTTGCAGTTATGCCTCCCTCAGATTTTTTTTTCTCTAATTTTTATCAGTAGCATTGTTTACATCAGAAATGCAGAAGTACGATAAAGTTATAGATAACAGCACTAACAAGAAAGCACTTGAATTTTCCTATTCCTTGACCTTTTTCTTCCCCATGTACGCTAGGGAGGGAGCAGACTCCATATTACCTTCTAGGTCTTACAGGCTGAGTGTTGTGCTGGCAAGCAATTCACCTCCCAGCTGTAGGTATTTTCTTGTCCATTTGAATTACTGTGTTGCTGTGATGAGGAATCATTTATTTCTGTGCCTTCCCCTCCCCCCTCCAGGATTTTTACACACTCGTACACAAAGGTATGCACTTACCCACATGCACATATGCATGCGTAAATACAAGCTTACACAAAATAGGCCTTGTTTCTGTGACACTAAAGCAAAACGATTCTGTTATGTATCAGAAAACAAAACCTGGTGAGCAATTATAGGTCTAAAGCTAAATGAAAGACTTGTTACACTAGTGTATAAATAAGAAGTCTTAGTGGATACCGGTAGCTAACTTGTATATAGCTGAGGAACTCCAGAAACAAAAGTGTTGTTTGGCAGGATACTACTACTGTCACTGCTCCAACGAAGGGTCAGATAAAAACAACTTCTTGAAACAGGAACTGGGAAATCAAGAACTTCACCAGTTCATGTAGTTGGAGCGGTGCCAGAGAAACACCCCCAATTATACATACGCACACCCTCCCCCCAACCCCCATTTCATCTGGTTTCATTGCTGTCACAACAGTAGAGCTCCTTAGACATTACCCGGAGCTGCCGGGCACATAAAGAATGATTCCTGAAGCTGCAGTAATTACTTGTGGCTTAAAGCTTATTTTTTTATCACATACTGAATAAAAGTCTTTTCTCTGCATTGAAACCATCAAAAGAGATTTACATTGCTTTCTTGTCTTTCACTTGAAATTCCAAAAGCCACAGATCTCTTATCTCCAATGGCATTCAGGGAGACACCAGGGGAACACTCCCCTCCACTAATTAAGACATTTTAAGTATAATTCAACAACAAAGGCTTAAATGTTCAAAATCATTTGGATACCCCCAGCTTAACCTACCTGCTACTTGAGAAGAAGCATGGACCAACTAGTCCTCAGTCACCTCTGCCAACCCCACACTACCCTTCCAAGGAGCCTAAGTAAGTTGAAGTGACATGAAGCCTTACATATAATCAACTGAATTCCCATAGACTACACATTTTATCTAGGATTCACCTAAAGGCAATGAAAAAACCAAGGTGTCTTCAGCTGGTAATTAATCTAATTTAACAGCTGTCTTGTAATGGTTGGCTCTTTCTTCATAGCTAGCCTAAACAATGCATATTTTAAAAGAGATATGCCAATACTTGTTTTTACTATGAAGGTCAGTAAATGTCACATTTCAAACCTCAAAGATAGCTGCAAGAAAAAAATAGAAGAGAGAGGTCCTAGCAAAAATACCTAGGCCCTCAAAAAGGAGGGCATACTTCCTTTTCACATAATCTTCTTTTTCATAAGCAGTATTATCCTCTTTCTAGCAAAGTATTTAAGTCAGAGAACAATGGCAGCATAGGCTGACAGGTACCTGATAAACATAATCACTTCTATGGTCTGGTTTTCCTTCTCATCAATATAGTTTAGGCAGCGTGACAGATAGAGCTTTTATTTGTTTTCTTGTTTACTTTAATGGCATGAGGGTGACTTGATGCCTACATGAAGGCCATTTCATTGGCCTTTTAAAGAAAAGCCAAGGTGGCAAACTGACAGTGGCCTGAACAAAAGGCAGGAACCAATTATTCTGCTACAAAGTGTCCCTGGGCACATAAACCTCAAATTTTGTGGAGATTTTCAAACAAAGCAAAGAAATAAAATTCCTTGTTTGCTCCAGTGCGCATATATATATATATATATCTCAATATATAGATACCAAAGGACCTGCCGCAGATTCAAAATCTATGGCAATTTTTGAATCAAAACAAACATGGGTAGCTTGGAGGTGCACAAACCTATCCATGACTAGCTCTAGGAGCCAGTGAACACCCTGAGCCCTGACTCCCTGGCATAGCCTGGCTGTTGGCAGGCTGTCGATGGGCTCCCTGATCCACACTAGTTGCCATAGCCCTACCTAGGAATTATTTGGCAATGAACTAGTTCTCTTGCACCAGTACAGTTAAAAAAAATCAGTATGGTATCATGTCCTAGTGCCTTTAAACCAGTTGTGTAGACATTCCTCTTGACTGCAGCACCAGTGCCAGCCCTCTCTTTTCAGAGCAGCTTCGATAGCAGCCTCAGGGACAAACCTCAGACTAGACACACTGTTCACCTGGGCTGGTGTGAAGCTTGGTGCCCCTCTGGCCACCACATTGAAGGGAAGACAGCAGAGGTGAAGAGGACCCAAACTGCTTGTGTGGAGCCCTGGTGCTGGGCGTTCACTGCCAGATCAAGGGGGGTGTTGCAGGAGCATCTGGAAATAGAGCAGTGAGATTTTCCTGAGGAGGATGTGGATCCAGTTGTGCAAATGGTAGAAACTGTATGCTAGGGCAAGAGGAGGTCGTTCACTCCCTGAGACTCAGCCGGGTGCCAGCCAAAATCTGCATCAGTATTCAGACATTCAGTGCTGGCTACAGTTGAAAGGGAGCCAGCAAAAAAGACCACAGCTACTGCCTGTGCTCAGAGATGACAGATGAGATAAAGTAAATTAAGTTTTGAATGAAATCTGTGACTGGACTGAAGAAAGAACCGCACGTTTCTCTTCAGTATTTTCTGGAAGTGTTAGTATCTCAGGAACACCTTGGGTTGTTTTACACCTTTTCATGAGTCTTTCTAGAGCTGCTTCTCCTGTTTAACATTAATAATCCCAAGAATCTTCAACTCTTGCTATATGTGAACATGAGGATACTGGACAAAGCCCACAAAAGATTTTCATATGTGTGAGTCATACTGACTGATCTTTTTCTTATTGAGACTGGGATCTGGGGCAAATGCTGACTATTAGATTAAAGAAGTGTTGTAAGTGTTTAGCACAGATGATGTTTTATTTAAACAAGAAATGACTAAGAAAAAGCCAGTGTTATTTTACATACTTTTTCCTAGAATTCACAGAAACTCTCTTCTTTACTTCCAAAACATCAATAAATTCCACAGTGTCCCATGAAGAGGATGCCTTCTTCTGCTACAAATGTAATATCTTATTCAGAAAAGAGGCCCAGTTATTTATTTAAGAAAGACAATACAAAGCAAAGGCTCACCATAAGAGCTCTTGGTTCCTTGGATGCTTATTTAAAACAAGGTTTACAGTGCAGGACAAGAATATAAAAGTACCTGTGTTTGCATTACAACTTCAGGGAGGACAGAGAACAGCAGGATCACTTTTAATAGTGTTCCTTCTTTATATGTGCCTTTGAAAATGTAGTAAAGATATCCTGTATCCTTGCTCTTTCTCATGCAGCTGAGGGAACCGTTTTCGGTCCTAGCTCCTCAGATTTTCCACATCCCTCATTAAGTAGAAACACTGAAAAATATTTACAATGGTACCACTCTTCCAGGTTCCAAATGATTTGTTTATCACATAATTACAGATTAAAAAAAAAAAGAAAAAGATTAGATGTTGAAATGAAATCATTTTGTATACAGCTTTGTGAACATAAATGGACACTTTGATCACCAGCTGACACAATGGATTGTCTCCCTGAGAATAATTTGTGTATTAGACTTATATGTTCTTGCCCGCCATCATGCCTATAATAAGTTAAGCTACTTAATATGATTAGCTTCTAAAATGGAATTTACTGAATGCGAGAAGACAGGAGAAAATAAGGAAGTTTTCCTTACTGCTGAGCACTACAAATACTGTGTGTCATTTTGGCTATGGAAATCTGAGTTTTGTCTTGTTTCAATTTATGGCACAGAATATAAGTCACACAAATGCTGTCTTCTCTTCAGATGACAGTTTAAGTGATAGTGTATAACAAGATCAAATTTAGATTTGGTTTATGAGAAAATAATTCACACAGTATGTCATCTCTACCAATGGAATTATACGGAGATCGAAGACTGTCAGAATCAAGGTTGCTGAGTTATTCTAACAAGGTTCATGCCCTCTGGACCCATAGAGATAAATCTAAGACCTCACTTTTGCCTTTGGTTTAGTGTGAACTAGGATCCTGTTGTCTGCTGGTTTTTTTGTGTGTCGAGACATCAAGAGCCATGGCTGTCACTGTTTCCCCAAAGAACCAAACTTCTCTTCATGAAAAAGACTGACAAGTTACAGTGAAGGTTTATTTGTAAACATACATATAAACCATTAAATGATGTTCAGGTTAGTGAGAATCTCAAATAGGAGGAAGAAGTTGGCTTCTTCCTCAGTGTAACCAGGACGGTAGCTGATAGCATGGAAAGGATGGGGCAGATAGATGGAAAGAATATACCAAGAAGGCATCTGGTTGTTGAGCTGTGCATGGTTGTGCAGGTCACTCTGGTTCCTGCTGTCAGGAACGAGGAAGCACAATTTTTTCTTTTCAAGGAAACCAGTTCTGAGAAAAGCTGTAAAACTAGCAGGAGCATAAACTTGTTGAATCCCATGCAAATAGAAGTTATGTTTTACTTAGAATTAAGTTCCTGAAGTTATTCACTCGCTGGTTAATCTGTGTGAAGAATTAGGCCAATTAAATGGAATAGACCATAAGTGAGAATTTTCCCACTGCAGTGTTTTATCTGGGGGCTGCTTGTGGCAGAAGCATTTCAAGTAGTTGCAAACTTTTGAAAAAATTGTGTTTATTTATTCATCCTTTCAGCTTCAACAATCTTCAGTCGAAGGAAAACAGGAGGTCAGGGATACATGGATGCATAATAATCAAAAGCTGCTAGGAGAGCATTGAGTTTATACCTTCTTCAGGGAAAGGCAGACAGCAACCCTTTATTTCTACCAAGACAGATATAATTATTGCAGTTCTGTTTGTGCAGTTTTATCGGAGATTCTTTTGAAAATCATAATAGGAGGGAGAAGAAAAGATGGCCTTTCACCAAAAGCTAGTAGAACCTGAAAAAAACCCTCTTACTTATCACTGCATAAAAGGAATATAATGTTCAAGAGATGTCTGCAAGCTGGCCTCCCACTGCTTTGAGCCTAATTTGGTTGGAGAGAAACAGAAAAATAGTGGCCCTTGAAAACTACAAATTGCACTGCAAAAATCTGATCTAATGTTAACATGGACCTTAAGCTGCCATTGACACAGTCACATGTTTTAGAAGTGTTGATTTTCTTGTCCTGATGATAAAATGTTATGAGTGTATTTGTCCAGTGAGTGCTTAGTGGCTTTTTTTTTTCAAAGTTAAGTACATTATCTCATCTGTTTCAGAACATTTTTCTTTCAGAGAAACTGTATAACATTAGACCGCTGTGAGTGTGACTGCCTGCCAAGTCGCCTTTGTCTCTTCAATATTTAATTACAAGTCCAAAGAATGACACAAATGTAGGAAACTGTAGTCTGAAAAGCTGTGCAATCCATTTTCTCAACAAGGAGAACAACTAAGTCAGAGCAAGGTTTTTGGGCGAGTTGAACAATTTTTGTATGAATATTCATGTGTATTTTCTAAGACTTCAGCCATTTACACTGTTTTTGCCTGCTTTACACAAATTTCAGATTTCTTGTTGAGAACATGCATCTTGGAAATGAGGTCCCATAGGAATTATACCAATCTGCATAGGCAAGTGACCCATGTGGTATGGCTGTCGGTGTATGTAACTTCACCTCCTCAGCATTACCTCATGCTGATTTCTCCTCTCCACCAAACTGCTGAGATCTGCTCCAGGAGCAACCTCACATGTTTTACCACTTTGTCCATACTTTTGACATGAGTGCAGTGCATATTCACTGTGCTGATCCAGTGGGTCTGCACGAGTTTGGGCATGTCCTGGTGTTCCCTACAAGAATCTACGTAGGGTGTGGTATCACTCAAAGAATTGTTTTGAAAAGTAGGATCGACACATTTTGATATATAAAAAGATTTGAGAACAAACCATCCACATGAATCACTCTCTTAAATTTGGATGCTTATCACCAGATGATGCACATCTGGTCCCTTAACTGATCACTTTTCTTCAGGGAAGATGAATGTTTAGGATGTGTCAGAGCCCTCATATCCTTCCCTGCTTCTGTTCTCTGGATCATCAAGGAATGAGTTCCTGCAGGTTTAAAGGGAGATTGAACCTGAATCCAGGGGCCGTTTTTCCTCTTCCAGCCTTTTTCCTCAGACTCTTTAGGTGACATAAACCAACACAGCCAAGTGACAACCCATTTTACTGTGTCAATACAGTTACAGAGCAATCCTCAGCTCATTAGAGTGTCCCCCACAAAATACAGTTTTATTATTATTCACCCTGATATCATTTACATAGAATACTTTGGTTCTGAGTAAAATTAGGGACAATAACAAAATTAAAACAGTGATATAGAACTAAAGAAAGAAGGAAACTATTTGCCCCAGTAAGACTCTTAAGGTCAAGAAAAACAAGAATATCTCTGGTTGCTGTTCAGTTGATTCTCCCAAAAGGCCCACAGAGCTGTACCATCTTTTGTTAAACTGCAGATGTTTGTCCTTTTTATTGTCCTGAACAGTAATTTATTCCTGGATTGGCTGAAATATCTAGTCCCTGGTGTTGCCACTATGATGCTGAAGCAGAACATACCACAAATGCAGAAGGACAACTGCTTGTTTGTGCAGTTATGTGTGTCAGAGAGAAGGGCATTTTGAGGAGACACGTGACTGTATTGATCTCAAGTGAAGCAGGGGACAACTCACCATGACAAGGACTTACCTGGCCCAGGGAACTGACCCATGGATCAGCCTTGCTGGTGGTGGGTTTCCTTAGGCTATGAGCTCAACTCCATTTTCAACTGAGGGGAATCTCAGTTATTTTTTCCAACACTGACACTCAAGTATTTTCTTTTGTAATCTACATGGGTGGCCGAGGCAAGCCTTTTTAGACCCAGGCCCTCCTGGCCTTTGGGTGAGAAGTGTCTACCCTGAGGGAGTGCCTTGAGATAAGATGAGAATTTGAGGGGGACTTCAAGGAGCTTGCAGGGTATTGTTCAGTTTTCACTGGGGAACATTTTCTCTGCAAAACTTCTCCACCATCCATAAGCCAGGCCTGGGGTATTCACAATTATTTTGTCAAAAGCAATTTTTTAAATTTATCAGAATCATTCTGTCTTCATCTGTACCCACAGGCAGATTTCTACAGAGGACTATCCACTATTGTGGTTCAAGACAAAGGTCTTTTCTACTTTCTAAAGACCTCTGTGTGGTCTGTCTTTCATGAATACACCCCCACACCTCCACAGCCATGTTTCCCTGCTCACTACAGGTAGTACAGATGAGATGAGTGGCAATCTCTTAAAAGCTTTTTGGCTAGCAGACAGGGGCGCACCACTCTATTAATCTATTCAAGTTTTTTAATGGCTTCACCAGAGCCACACCTGAACCCCTTGCTGACTTTAAGTGGTTCTGTTTTACAATACTCCTCTGATACAGAGAAATGCCATCCCTGCCTCACAGACAGGGAACTGAAGCACAGATTAGATGTTGAAAATCACAGTGGCAGCAGAGTTATGAGCAAAAGCAAAGTACATTCTAGGCAAGTGTCCCATTCATTCAACTATCCTCTTAACAGTTACATATTTGGAAAGGAAAATGAGGGTAAAATAATAAGTGAAGGAGACATTAATTGAAAGAAAGGGATCGTGGGAAAGAAAGCTTTGCCATCAACTGATTTTACTGCGTAATCAGGCAATTGCTCTCCATTTTGACTGCTTGAGAGTGTCCCTTGTCGCATAACTAAAATGGCGTTGGGGGCAAGCTTTCATATTTCATTTACTGCTGCTGTGAGTGTGGGGACACAAAGGGCCACTGGGTGAGGGAACAATATCTTATTTGAACCAGGACCCCGGGGGAAAGCAGAAAAGAGAAAACCAGGACAGTGAGAAGAAAACCTCTGGTCAGTGGTTTGAGAAAGCGTCCTGTAAATAGGTTAAACACTGGTCACTGCCCAGCTCCTTCTAAACACTGCAAACATATGCAGCTTCAGGTACTGCTTACTCCAACTGAGGCACTTGGAGTCAGATTTTTGTTCTGGGGACATGGCTCAGAGCTTCAGGCACTCAAGTTTCAGGAACTCGGCCAAACTCCATTTGAACAGAAAAAAACAAAAAGGAAACCCAGCCATTGTGCAAAGTGAGCTAGAGCCATTATTCCTTGGATATCTCATAAACAGGATTATCAACTGATACCTTTGGGAAGCTGTTTGAATCTCAAACAAAGGCTGTATTTAAATAATTATATAAATGCTAATTTTCTAGACTATTCCTGCTCCTATTTTAATCAAGTTTTCTTTTGCAAAAATCTAGACATTTAACTACTGTCTCCCAAGACAATGCTATTATTATAAGAGAAAAGCAGATTTAGAGAGTTAATAATAAAGTATAGATTATGTTTTCTTGAGCAAAAAGAATCATTTCATAATATATTGCTTGCAATAAAGAGTAAGCCTCAGATTTTGTGTAGCAATATTAATTACTAAGGAGAAAGAATGAAAGAAATCATGTCAGATTAAGATTCTTCTGAATCACAGCAGAGAAGATCGAGTGCATCTTCTGAATAAACAGATTATGTTACAGGGAGTAAAGCTAGCAGGCAATCTTCAGCTCTGCCTGCCTCTAACAGTTCCCTGCATGACTTCTTGTGGGCAGGCCCAGGGGAGAACAACTGATGGCAGAATGATTATTTCAGCATCCCGTGTTATTATTCTGCAGCCTTTCTCAGAGCGAGGGGTTATTAACTATTCCACCTCTTCTCTGTGCTGCAGAGAAATTAGGCTTCACATCAGCATGTAATGTGCGTGTAACAAATAATTGCTTATCACAAAAGCTTTTTGATCTGAAAGTATGAGAAACGGCATGCAGAAGAGAAAGGACTTTGTGTATTACTGCTGGAGGAATGATAAATTTCAAATAACTGATGGAAAATAAGATTGTCATCAAGAAAGCAATGTAATAACCACAGGTGCTCACACAGGAAAGATGGAAGGATGCTCTTTATATGTTGCAGTGAGAGTATTTCCACAGATTGTGGAGAACAGCCATACTGCCCCTGGGAGGCCAGGATCATGCCCTAAGCTCCCCCAGGCTAGCACAACCCAGCGTTACCAGGCATGGGCATTCTCCTGTTCTTTGGGTAATGCTGCCTTTTAGGAGCCGTTTCTTTAATTAATGTATACACAGTTCATCCCTCATGGAAATAAGATTTGTGAAGGCCCTGGAGGAATTTGTTGAAGGCTGCCTCTGAAGAAAGCTCTGTTTCTTGCTGAGGTGACAAGAAAACTAGTAATGTCCACAGTGCCAGAGCCTGCCAGTCTGCATGGGTCTTCTCCAGCCCCTCCTGAAGTCACCAGCAACCTAGTCATTACCTCAGCTTTGTGCCTTTGAATGCCTCAACCTTGACTTAGTACTATTCTCCAGCCTGCTGGGGAGAGCAAGGAACAAATGAGAAATCCTCAGGGAGATCCACGTTGCAGAGATGTGCCCTGTGTAGGCTGGAGCACCTGAAGGATTGCTGGCGTTGGGGCAACGGCCTAGCACCGGGGTGGTGGGAGGTGGGAGAGATGGAGGACCCCTCCACAGGCTGCTCTGAGAGGATGAGGTGCTGGCTGGGGAGCGAGGGCACCGGCAGAAGCACCAGCAGGGAGGCAATCTCAGCTGTAATGCCAACTCAGCAGTAGGGAGCAGAAACATTTGGGGCTGGGTTAGGGAAATGAGTTCTACACCACCAGCCTGTCCTGGATGCCAAACTCTTGTTCCTGTGTGCTGAGTCAAGGAAACCTGTCATTAGAAGTTTACTTGTAAGGGTCTCACCTATCCTAGAAATCCTGTGAGGAATCCATGGTAAAAAAAAAAAAAAAAAAAGTTCTGAAATACTAACTTTCTCCTTAAAGGGTAGTGAGGTTACACCACCTCATGTCTATGTGGCATTCACAGAAATATCTCTCCTTCTTTCCAGCAGATGAAAAACTCTTTGCTTTGCTGAGCTCTGCAGAGATCCTGAAATGTACAGTTGCTATTTGGTGACAAGAATGGGGTCAAGCGTTGAGAGAAGCTCTTCATCCTCTAAACTTTAGAAGTGCTTTTCTGAAGGCAAGGAGTTAACTGTCCCTCCTAGAAAAGATGACTAAAATAAATGTACTAGGTTTTTATTCAGAGCTGGTGGGTAGACCATGCTGTATGCTGTCTGTTCTCTGCCCTGCAGAAGGCACTCCTTCTGTACCCTTCTGGTGGGCAAGGCTTGCCCATGCCCATTTGTGACAGACACAGTGTTTCTGTCGTGGACTGCTATTTACCCCAGGTGTTTCTCCAAGTTTCGTACAACAGAGAAACAGCAGCTGCCTAGAGATAGTGGCATAACATCTTGCCCTTTGGGAAATACTACCTAATAAGAATTTAGTCACTCTTTGAAAAATGAGTAAGAGAACATTTTCCTTTTATTAAAAAAAATAATTATGTTTAAATCCTTATTAAGGAAGACATTGGCTTATATTGTGCTTGTTGTGGTACCCTGCCTTGTATTTGGGGGCAAGATCCCATCTGGTGTATATCAACCCAAAGGCACTGGAGGCTGAGATGGCTCTGGAAGAAGAGATAACCACGGGAATATTAACTCAAGGCAAACATCTTTCTGGAGGAATGGAGAGATTCTGTCTACTCCACTACTTACCTTGTCCCCCAGCACCCCTGTGCCTCACCAGACCCCTCTCACAGCCCTTTCTCAGAGAAAAAAAAAAACCAAAACAACAAACCACGATATGCAGCTATTAGTGATAACAATATTCTATTATTCTATTAATTCTGAAAGTCTGTGATAGTTCTTAGTTATTTCTTCACTGTTTTCTCTCGAAGTCAAGGAGATTGCTTTTGTGCTACCTTGGGTTTTTTCAGCTTTGTATCTGCAAAGTCCCCAAGGGAGGAAAGGACTCTGTATTGGACAGTAACTTAAGAGGGATGAACAGAAATTCCTTGCCTTTCTGAGAAGCATTTTTAACTAAATGATAGACAGTACATGTGAAGCAGTACAACTTTCCTTTGTTGTAACTATGGTATAAGGTATTTAATTCCCATACAGTTACTTGCACCTGGAAAGAACAGTGCAATGTAGCCAAATGGGGCGTTATCATGTGAATAGAAACCATAATTATATGTAGAGGAATGGAGAAAAGGGCGGAGGGAGGGATATCTCAGTTACTAAAGCAATTATTAAAGTAAAATAGGAAAGTTCCTGCTCAAGATGAAGCATCAAGTCAGAAAGAAGATATTTGATGGCATGGAGAACCGAATACTTGATGACAGGTAGCCCCCAAATCTCCTCCTCTGCAGGAGATGAGGTCTCTTTGCCACAGCAAACGTGTTGGCTGTCATTTCTTCTGGAGATTGCCACAATTTGGGCTTGGGCATCCATGAGCAGACTGACTACTGACAGCAAATGAGCACAGATCTCACTATAATATTTCCACCTGCAAGAGGTTTTTTTTGGTATTTTTTTGTGCTTGCTTTGATGTGACACAATGCAGGGCCGTATCTTTATATGATCCAGTCATCTTGTGGTAGGATTTCACCTGTCAGTGCATTCGCCATCCTCTCTCAAAAAAGAGAAACAAAGGGCTTAAAGCTGCTCACCCTATTGAGGGGAGGAATTACACTCAGATCAGAAGCGTTGGGGCCAAAGGACTTTTACTTATGTGCTCATTCTTTTGCTCAACAGGCAGCTTTCAGAGAAAAGGGAGAGGAACATAAAAAGATAATTTTCCAAACTACCTGCAGACTTCAGTCTCATTAAACTCATATTTCTGGCAATGTTTCATGATAAAACTGGCATATCCCAGATGGATAGGAGGTGCCAGCCACCAGGGATGGAGGCAGTCCAAGGAGAGGGGCTGATGGGGGCACCCAGCTCACCCCGTGGCTGTGTAGTAGCAATGCAGGACCAGCCTCACCATTTTCCCCTGCCCTAGAGTCCCCACCCCACCAAATGCAGATGCCAATGGTATAATTGATACTGAGGGCGAGGCTTTGTGCTGCTGTGCCTTCTTGCAACTGAGCAGTCATCAGGATCCACCCTATTTGGTGCACAAAAATTGAATTTACAGCTTTGGTTCAGGTTTAAATGGGAAAGAAGCCCTTTCTTTCTTCAGTTCAGTTGAGATTTTTAAAAGACTGTTTCTTCCTCATGTGAAAGACTGGTATTTGCCTATTTTTTTGAAGCTGTCTCAGCTAATTATCTCACTGAAATAGAGATAGGGGGGAAGTGACTCCTATTGTTTGCAGTGTAGATGAGGAAAGGAAAGTTGCTGTCAATACTGAACCAAACAACCTCAACTTTTATTTTCACTTCATTTTGCAACAACATAACTAGGACTGGTTATTAGCTTAAGCTGAGCTAACACTTTTTTCTTTCTTCCTTTTTTCAGCAACTGTTGTTTAAGCTTGAAGATTTCTTGGACAGAAATATGTATGCACACACAATATATCTGAATTTTCTGGAAAGCTCTGTAAAGATGCAGTAAATCTCTTTCAAAGATAAAATTAATTTATCACAAGGAGCAAGCAGCAGCAGCATCTGAGCTGGAGACCTCTCTGCTCCTTCCCAGACCCATCAAGCCTATGGGATGTGTGGGCAACCATGTGGCAGGTGGCAGCCTTCCTGTCTGTGACTCTTGCGTGGTGGCCTCAACAGGTCTGCTGCATATTCCCAGCAAAACTCTGCAAATTCCTCAAAATTTGCCAAGAATAAACCCCCTCTGGTTGGATAAGGAAGACAGAGAAAAAATGGTAAAAACTTGGAGACAAGCTCACCTTAGCCCAAGCGGACTACAAACTCAGAGTAGGTAGGACGTTTTCCTGCATTACAGTGATTTCATTACTTTTGCCTCCAGATTGTAAAAGTTTATTCAGCATCCAACAATAGAGGAAAGCAAAGGGGGAAAGTCCTCCTTCTCTTCCCAAAACCACAGGCCAGCTGCTCATTTCCGGGTTGAAAAAAAAGAAACACAAATTAAAGAAGACCATTGTGTCCAATTCTTGTCCACCCACCCTTCATTTATTAAAAGACAATTGTCTTGTAGGCTGTCTGTTGTAAAGCATATTATAACCTACAACATCAAGAACAAATTTTAAAAAGGGGGCACCTCCTGACCTGTTCTAAATTCTTTCTGGTCTTGATGACAGCCCTGCAGAGTGCACAAGGGTAGGGATGCTTCCTTCTGCCAAGGGGCTCAGCATGGGCTTGGTAGGCTGCAGTCATCACAAGAAGTGATGTCAGTGGCATGGTCTCAGCAAAAGGTTTTATATAGTTAAGTCTCTATCACATACTCCAGGCCAGGAAAAATTACATTTCAAGATCAGGAGGAAAGCCAGTGATGAGCCTTAGCCAAGCTCAGCAATACTACACAGGTAATAGAAAACATATTGATCACTATTGAAGCCAAATACACCATGGGAGCTTTGTCTTGTAATGTAAAAAGATGCTCAGTTGAAAAGGATTCTTTAAATGGCATTACTTCTCCTACTGTACTCTGTTCTCATGCTGCCTTTGTGGGATATCAGATCTCACTCAACTCAATACAAATTTACCAGTGATGACACGAGTAACAGCAGCAGCAAAGGTGTGGGGAGAGGGGCTTACAGTAGTGGTCTTAGGCTGTGGTGTAGTCTCTCCAGGGCCCCACATACTTCCCAATTGTGGGTCTGCATCTTGTGTCCTCTCTGCTGCCCTCCCAGGTGGGCTACAACATGTGACAATCACTTCTACATCACTATGTAGACCAGACCCAAAGTCCTGCCAGCACATTTCAATGAATGATGCCAACAAGACACTTTAGCTGTTGACCTTGTATTAGTTATTTCTGTGGAAAAAACAATATTTTGTCATGCCTTACTATATTTCTAAGTTCAGGTCTTCACCCAGACCCTAACTAGCTGCTGAGTAATTTTCTTCCTGAATTACACAGAGATTACCAAATCATATGTAAAGGAAACTACAAAAAAAACCCCAAACCAAACCAAACCAAAAACAACAACAAAAAAAACCCCACGCTATTTTGTGGTTGCATTGTCTTTAGTAAATAGAGCCTGTGAAAAGGTATTATGTTTGGTATCAATTATTCATATTTCCAACAAGTAACTGACACATCCTCAAGTTACGGCTTCCATCCACACTGGCTATAAAACACCATTTTCACTCTGACTGGAATGGTGGTTACTGGCTGTCAATTAAAATATATATCATGTACCAGGCAATAGGAGCTGACAACACCAGGAAGAAATAACACTTGACAGACACTTGGGAAATATATAGTCAGGAGAAGACTGAAAATTGCTGAAGATCTTTACAGCTTCCTACTTTTAAACACTGACCTCCAAGATATGAAGAACAGAAAGATTTATCTGTACTTGAAAATTTCCCTTGTTGTTCTATTTCTTTTTCATAATCAGGATAAATGAAACATTGCTAATTTACAGATGGCAGCATGCAAATTTAAAAGAAGCAGTACCAAAGTCACTCCCACTGCCCAGCATGAAGAATTCCTTTTAGCAGAAATCCTTGGCTGTCATTTTCCAGCCCTTGTACCCAGAGTGGACTGGAGCTAATTACTTGAAGTGAGGAAGTCTTCAGGTGACTGGGGAAGATTTATCATTTTGTTTCTTTAGCTTTTAGATCCACTGGAACTGGCCTTCATAGCAATATATAATGGGCACAGGAAGGTAGATGTTTTTTTTCAGAAGCTAGAAATTAAAAAACAAAATATTCTCAACCCTCAGGTTGACAACCAGATATAGACATGTTGGAACCAGACATGGACCTGCTGGAACAGATCCAGCTGAGGGCCGCAAAGATGATCAGAGGGCTGGAGCACCTCCCCTGTGAACAGAGGCTAAGAGAGTTGGGTTCTTCAGCCTGGAGAAGAGAAGGCTCTGGAGACACCTTACAGCAGCCTTTCAGTACCTGAAGGGAGCCTACAGGAGAGCTGAAGAGGGACTCTTTGTCAGGGGGTGTAGCGGTAGGATGAGGAGTAATGGTTTTAAATTGAAAGAAGGGAGATTTAGATTAGATACTACGAAGAAATTATTTACTGTGAGGGTGGAGAGACACTGGAACAGGTTGCCCAGAGAAGTTGTGGAAGCCCCATTTCTGGGGGCTGGTTCAAGGCCAGGCTAGATGGGGCTTTGAGCAACCTGGTCTAGTGGGAGGTGTCCCTGCCCATGGCAGGGAGGTTGGAACTTGATGATTTTTAAGGTCCTTTCCATCTCTAACCATTCTATGATTCTATGACTTATGCAAAAAACCTATACTGTCTTAAAAATTAACAGTCTAGAGATTGCAGAGTTGGCCACATAATTGCCTAACAGTTCCCAAGGCTGGATGCAGATGCTTGGAACTGTGCCTGTTCCCTCTATCTGTGCTGTCACCGGGCTCTGCAGGAAGGCAAGGACAGGCAGAGCTACTGCCAGAGGTCAGCCTGTACTCCGCTTTTTTAGTCTTGGGGCATGGAAGAAGTAAATGGCGGAGACTTAATTGCCCTTTTCAATTGTAAAGTTGAAAACACCAGTTCATCGAATTTAGATAAAATGAGTAAGCTTATTTCTGGATATAGATCCCACTTTGCTGAATTCAGCTTCATCATGCAAGTCTTATGTGAGGGTCATGGTGAACAGGGCACCAGGCAAACCAGACACTTCGCTCTGTCTAGACTAGAATTGTTCTTCTGTTGTAGACAGAACCACTCACTGTTGCTCTATTTAATTTATGAAAACTCCCATCAGATACCTTGACTATCATGACCAAAATATGTCTATTGTCCGTGGACGGAGAACTGCTTTAAAACTTCAGTGAATCTTGAGCTCCAACTAGTGGGATGCTTTGTTTTCCCTCACTTCCCATAAGCCAAGATCTAAGATCTGAATCAATCCCTTTTGTTATCGTTACTGGAGTCAGAAGGATCACTGTCCAAGCTTACCACTGAGCAGATCAGGCTGAAACATTAAATTCTCTGCATCTATCAGTCAGAGAAAAAACATAAATTGGGCTCCTGATCTTTTTTTAAATAAATATGGCAAGTGTGGAAGGGATAGGAACATCAGGATGCTACTCTTCTGGCTTTAAAGACAAGCATCAATTAACCTACATGTTTATGCTGTGACTTTTCCCAGGCTTCTTGATTATCTGGTCAGTCTTACCTCTCTGCAGGACTTCAGTCTTTGAGACATACAGCATCCCCTCTCTGCACCATGTCACAGCTTGTCCTGAATTTCACTCACTGAAGCCGACCAGAAATTATAACCGGCAATAAACACCAGCATCCAGAAGGATTTTAATGAAAGCAAGAATTTGCTCTTGCCAAGCTGATTTACTGCCACGTCCCCACTCATTCTGTGAGTGCCACACATCAACCCCTGCAGAACCAGGGAGCAGCCACTTGTACAAGGGGTTTAAGGTCTCATGGGGTGGGAGAGGGAGCCCTCCCCAGTAGGGAAGGATTACTAAACTTCCCTGGTTTGGTTGTAAGCAGGTGGTTGTGAGCTGGTGGAAATTTTGTTTTACTCTACCATTCTCTCAGGGACAAGGGCCGTTTACTCCTTGCTGTAGTCTCTTGTAGATTATGAAGATGGATACACAGCAATAGTGTAGTAAGGGCTGTGGCAGACTGCTTAAACATAGGTTCACAGTTTGTGGGTAAGGAGCCCAAATATATCACCCAGATGGGATGGCTTATAACCATCTTCACCACTATGTGCACACACGTGTATCCACTGATTTCCCAGCTCTCTATCAGATGGCTGATCCTCCACTCTCCACCTCAGACGAAGAGCACCCTCAAATGAGGAATAGCAATGCAACACATGTGTGTATTTTCATTCCTAAATCTTAAGAATTTACTTGATGAGGTCTCAGCTAAGGCACAGTAGCGTAGACTGCAGTAGAACAGCATTTCTTTGATGAATGCCCACAAGAAGTCTGCCTTGTTTTTTTAAATACAGAAATAATGATGATGATAATTGACAAGGGCAGCCTCAAATGATTTCGTAAGTGCTTGTTATGTGAGGTAGCAGGTACAGAAGCAACCTTGTCTCTTACCTGTCAATAAATGGCAGGTACCCTGGTATGCCTTTATGTCTTTGGCAAGTAATCAACCATCTGAAACCCATTACCATAACAGAGCAGCTCAGTGCTATGATAATTGGCCTCAAACAAGGGCCAGTCACAAATATACAGTTTTATCCACCTGCTCATTCTCCTAATCCCACCATACAATCTATATAATCCATAGTTGTCAAGTTATTATTCAAGTTTCATGGTACAATGAAAAAGTTTGAGAACCACTACATAGGTTCAGTGGATTCCCAGGCATAAATTAACATCTTGTTTAATTAAGCACAGCTTAATCACCAACAAGTTACTGCCTGTTTAATACCAAGGGACATTAAATATCTAAAAATTAAGCCAGGAAGTGTATTATACTTCAACAAAAAGTGTAAAAAAAACTTCCAGTTAAACAACCGTTCATAAAGGTCCAGACACAAAGCAGAGGGCTATAGGTATTAAAATCACCAGGCAGCTCCTGGGTAATTAAGGGAATGTTTGGGCTTTGCAGCTCTACAGATGCCCACAGAACATCCTCCTCTCCCGTTAAAGATGTTCTATAGTGAATGTAAACAGAAACATTCAGAGAAGAGGAGACATGCTATCAACTTCATAGCTGGCAATGCACAAGGAAAAATACATCCCTCAGACATAAACTAGAAATCAGATGTGGGCATGACTTCTTTTTTCCATTTCCCTTTCCTCTTCCTAAACTTACCAACCACATACAGATTTTTGGAAACACATTGAGAGAGAGAGAGTGGAGTTTCATCACAAGCAAAGCTTGGATTGAGAATGATGTCAGGATCACTGCTGAACAGCTGGCCTTCCTCCCCTGAAGAGGAGGCAATGTTTAGAACCAGTGTAGGGCTGACTCTTGCAGAGCTCAGCCTCCATAGGCAGCTCCTTGTTGTGGTGGTGCAGGGGAGTAAGAGAAGAGTCTGCTTGGAAATTGTATTCTTGTGATCAGTGCTCTTCGGAAAAGCTCTTTGGTAAGGAGCAGCAAAAGAAGGACACAGCCCTGAGGGATTTTCAGGGAGCGTGTAAAACAAGGGTAATGAGATGAGTCATTTGGTAAATACTCTGCAATATAAAAAAGACCAGGCAACTTGGATAAA
This sequence comes from Nycticryphes semicollaris, assembly GCA_013400055.1. Classification (NCBI taxonomy): domain Eukaryota; kingdom Metazoa; phylum Chordata; class Aves; order Charadriiformes; family Rostratulidae; genus Nycticryphes; species Nycticryphes semicollaris. Next base: position 164,425 of record VXBJ01004850.1, on the reverse strand, counting down.
CTGGTGAAAGGCTGTATCAGTGTCCAGATTAGTTCCTGTAATGGAGAACTTCTCATCAATGCAATGTGGGATCTATCAAGAAAAAGATGGGGATGGATTACTGGCTATGAAAAAGTGGTTTTGCCTGTGTCCCTAAAAATGAACATATCGTAGATGTGTTGCAAAGGGCTTAAGATGCCTTATCTTATGGGCTAAGATGGCCAGCTTGGCACTAATGCAAGAAAGAACTGCCTTGAACCCTCCCTCCCAGCAGGCTTCCTGTGCGTGTACAGAGGTCTCAGGTGGACCCAGGCCTGGGGAAGACCATCATTGCACAGTTCCCAGTTCCCCTTCCTGCAGGCTTCAGCTGCTTAAAATCAGCTGCCTTCGCTGGCAGCAGGCCAGCTTGCCTCCACGAAGGAACCAACTCCATATGCTATGCTGACAAAAAAACCCCCACTTTCTTCAGTAACACCTAAGTCTTTGGCTTTCTTTTTGTTTCTGTTGGCTTTAGTCCATTCTTAGTCATGACTGTGAGAGCCATGGCATTCCAAGGCTGCCCTTTTCTACTTTCCACTAAGGATGCAAAAAGCTAATGGTGCATAGCATAACAAAAATAATTTCTATTTTCCATTTCCAGTGCTGTGTAAATATTGACCACCTAATCTTCACAATAAATTGAACAGACAAACATTCTTCTCTAGTTATTGCCTCCAGCACCTTGAGTTACATGATACTTGAGACAGAGCTCCACAGATGCTTCCCTGGTCTGTTCTCCTGGTGGTGTGGTCACTCTTCAACACAGTCCATGCTCCTTGCTTTCAGTCTTCCTACAGTGACAGTCACCAGTAACAGTACCAGCAAGCCATCCTCTGGAGGTCATACAGAATCAAAAAGTCTTGAGCATCTTGTTTTCCCCCCATCTCTCTTTACCTTTTGTACAAGCAAGGGAACATCACCCCTCCTTTCTTTAGTCCTCTGCTCATCTCTTTTTGCTGCACGCCAAAATCATGACAGACCAGGAAGGGTGCTTTTACAATGACTGCACTGGAATCCGCTCTTGGACTGGAGCTCTGTTTTTCAGACCTCAGATATTGCTGCAACATGAAACCCGCTGCTTGACTGGGGGTACTCACTGGAAAGTAATAATAGGGACCACTTGATAAAATGTTCTCGTCATTATTTCCTCGAGGTGTTTTGTCCAAGCACTGACATTGTAGTGAAACTGAAGAAATACATTCCATTTCTCTTAATTCTTTTGTGCAATTTCTGCCTCATGGTTTTTCATACTACTACTGTATGCTGTTAAATACCTGTTGTGTTTTATTCCAAGGTGACTAAAATAGTAATTTTTTCTAGTTACAGAAGTGTTTGGAGAGCTTCCAAGATGAAAGTGAATACAGAAATGGTAAACATTTACTATTCTAATAGATAGCCATCAGGGCTTTCTGAACTATCCCATTACATCTAAAAAATATCATTGTGGTTTCACAAAGGGTCCTGAGAACATTCACTTTAAATTGAAAGACTCTATTTCTACTATACCAAGAACAATGTTAATATTGATCCAGATGTTCTGTGGACCAATCTAATTTTTTCACTGTGGCACTACTGAAAATCTGGTCTAGTACACTGGTAAAAACTGCATCTTTCAAAGTTACCAACATTTAAAAAGCAAATTGTTGCATTTTTCATTAATTAAAAAAAGGCTTATAATAGCATTAATGATTCTTTCATCGGAGAGTGTCATTTAGGTAATGACAGCCTAGCACATTAACTTTCCTTGGCTTTGCCTTGGCCTTTTAACTCCTCCAGCTGATTATTACCTAATTTGTAAAGTCTCCCAAATGGGTCATTAGCTCTTAAATACATTTCTCCTGCTGTTTGGTATATACCCTAGAAACAGTAGGCTGCCAGAGAGCTAACTGGTTTGGAAGTAGCTTTCTGGGGAAAAAAAAATAGTTAAAGAAATGCCAGATTAAATTAAGTCTGCAAAATGAATCGTGGCTTGAAATATCCCTGATACATGATTAACTAAGACATCACACAGAATGTATTTTTTTCCATAAAGGAGGACTGGCATCAGTGTGTATGCAAGCATATGTGCCCTTGTAAGCACCTGCAACTCCTGCTGCTTCCAATCCATAACAGCGCTTGTGCAACCAGGCAGTCATCTAATGTGCTAAACTAGGAAACTAAGGAGAAAAGCTGATGGGACCAGATCCTGTACTCCTGACATGGTGACCTTCCCTGTCTGCTTCCCCAGCTAAGCCTAGAAATTGTGAGCCAAAGACAGAGGAACCTGAGACCACAAGAAAATCAGTAGCATTTGGTCCAAGCATATGAACTGCCCTGGGCAACGCTACATTCACCAACCAAATTTACGGTATTGTCCACTGCCAAGCAAGAAAAGCAAACGATCATTTGGGCTTTCTCAGACACAGATTACATTTTTGTATTTTTTTCTTACTTTACAATATGATGTAGGGCATGAGACTGAAAAAAGTCACTGTGACTAAGTAAAAACACTTTGTACTAACCCTATCTAAACTAATCTGCAAGTTATTCATGTGAAATAGAATAAAAGACTACTGGCCACCAATATCTACACTGCAGGAACTTCAAATATGGAGGTGTTGAACAAATTACATGTTTCCACACCAAGAAAATAACACTTAAGGTATAACAATGCTTCAACTTTTTCAACTAAGTTAAACTCATACAACTTTAGTATTAGCAAATGCTCCTTTTAGTTTATGCAGCAACTTTTTTGTTTTATTCCTTTACTTTCATAAATCTTTCAGATTCCCTTCTTCTCTTGGGCTTGCTTCTCTTCATTGCAATCATCATCTCTTTCTGAAAAGAAGCTGCTCTCTACTAGTTTTATCCGGTCTGTGGGAAGGGCAACACCTTTATGTTTTATGCCCGAAGAAAGGACAAGAGATATGATTTCCTTTGAGATAAAAATTGTTGTCTGTAATGGCCCAGTACATAGAGATCTGCAGACCATCAATTAACAAACTAAAATCAACATCCTCACTAGTGTTTTCATAGCCAACACATAGCAGCTGTCTATCACTATGAAATTTTAAATTTCCATAATTTTCCCCTGGAATAAGCCACATATACACTGTAGGTACTTCGGTCACTGTGACCTTTGTACAGTATCATCAGAGGCAATAGGCAATCACAGAGCTGAAAAACAGAGGACTTTGTGATCAAAGACTTTTAGTTATTTTCCAGAAATGCCTTTTTATTTAAGAAATCTGCTTTCTAACTTTTTCTGACAAATATCACAGCTGAAGAAATTCTTCCTCTAAGGGAAGATTTATGATCCATAGGATAGTTTTCTTTCTCTGTATTTTTCAGGAGACTGGATTCAAATACGAAGTGCTCTTTGATTTGTGTGTCTGCATGTTCAGCACAAAGAAATGGAATACAAGAATGGGAAAAATGACAATACTCTTTACCTCTAGGTAACTTTTTGGCACAGAAATATTATCCGGTGTTATCAACTGCAAAGTGCTGAGGTACTAACGTAGAATGAAGTGGTAGGAACAGATTTCCTGCAGAGAAAACTATGTTTGTTCTGTTCTTTCCACTGGCCTCCACATTGGCAGGCACATCAATACCCCAGCAGATGGGTTTGCGTAGGGACTGCCAAAACACTGCATGCAGAAGGTTGCCCTTCATGGGAGGATTTCAGCTGAGGAACACCCACTTCTTGAGAGGTCATGGTACCAGATGAAATGTTACAGGGCATAGCTCAGAGTAGAAGCAATTGTAAAGATAACATGTTCAGGACAGAAATGACAATACAACTTTCTTTCCCTTGTGAAGGCTCCAAGGAACCAGCAGCAAAATCCAAATCCACGATACAGCTCAGTTTTCCTCTGACTGGATTAAAAATGCCTAGGTAGCTAATGGGCCTGTGACTCAAGGCTCAGTTTGGCCAAGGGCCACAACACAGATCTTCTATACTTACAGTGGCGAGGACTGAGGCCATTTGTGCTTTCAAGCAGGGTTTCAAAAGGATAACCTTAGTTAGCCTGGAAAGGACAAGTCCAATTACAAAATCTCAGCAAGAAGAGTCGATAAGGTCTTGTTTATAAGAAAGCCTCTGAATAACTTTTGTGCTCAAAGTTAAAAGGTTGCTTGAGTTCTTGCCTCAATCAGGTATGAATGCCAAAAATATCAGACTTAGGGGACGATAAAGAGGTTGTCAGTTGACCTCACTTGGATACGGTACCACCGTTTGTAAGTTGTTTTTTTATTCAGTAACACACTGATATACCTGAAAAGATGACATCTACACTGGAAAATATGTAAATGTCTTCTGATCTCCATGAATCAGAGGTAACCTGCAGTCTCTGCCTCTGAAATGGAACTGATGCCACAGCTGCTCTGAACGTGTTTTTGTCACTTTCTGCTATTTTGGCTGCAGCATTCTCAAATTGCCCAGCCACCCAACTCAAACTAAGAACATTCAGCACTTTTAAATCCCTGAAGAGACCTGCTGTTTTCGTGGTTTGCATATGAAACTGAGAAAAATACCAGTCTTACCACTGAAGGACGATGCTTTAGGTAACTGGATGCTCTATTCTAAAGTCAAATAGCTGCTGCTGAATTACAGTTAGCTCTAGAAGTATATGGAACATTTTAAATCATAAAGGCCTGTACTTCACATGGTAGAGATTAAGTAATTTTAAACAATATGTGTGACAAATGCAAAAAATATTATCAGTGACTTACAGTTTTAAAATGCCCAAGACAACATTCAAAAGTAATCTGATGCTCACAGTCTCCCTGCTCATCTCTTTGGTCAGGCTGAGTATCATTATTATTGGCAAACAATATGATTTGGTTTTAAAAAAAATAGTCGTTACGCAATCCAATTGAAGACAAACTATCATTTTTTAATATCGGGTTTGTATTTCTTCTCCCACTTACGAATTGCCCAATTAATTTTAATAAAAAATAATAATCAAAAGTATCATTTGCTGATAGAAAAGACACTGTAGCATATTCCCAATGTATACAGTATTTAAGTCCAGGTAAAAGTAAATCATCTATAAATTAGTGTATTTCACATATAAAAATGCTCTTTTTGTTTACATTTAAGGCCACAAACTAGTCTCAAACTGTTTAAAAGTAGGCACTTAAAACAATCTGCACTTGGCCAAAAAGAATACCCATCATTTTTTGGTTATTAAATAACTCCGACAGTGCTTCTCCTTGTAATATGCCTAGCCTAGCAGACCAATACGCACAGCTGATCATTGGGCATTATCAGCCTGAAGTAGAAACTGAAAATAGCTTCAGCCTTCCATGTTCTTCCTTATTCTCCTTATTTCAAGGAAAGGCATAGCACTTGAAGACAACAGTTGGAGTTTTCCCCCAGAATAAGCCCCAGCAGCTGCCTCTTGTGCTTTTGGATGAGCTCGGTGAACCATTTGCATCACTTGCATGTTCTTACATGGGCAGATACCCAGTCCCATGCACTGTAACAGGCTGCAGCTGAAGGCAAGCACTGATGCTAAGCACTACTCATCAGGCACTGACTTACAGGAACTGTTTCTTTGGTCACCCGTTGTTTAATCGTGAAGAATCCTGATGATCTGGAGTGGACTTCATGCTGACCACAGCAACCCTCCCAGGTTATTCCAACACTTGGCCATGTGTGTTGATGCAAACCCCCCATCATGTTTGTCCCTGAGCTGACAGTGTTTGTCCCAGCGGTGCTGTTAATATCCATGTGAAGCCATGTAATTATTTCCCTGAATATCCAGGGTAAGGAGGGGGTGGGGGATACTGTATTGAAGTCTGTGGAGTTGGAGTATAAGGTGGAGGTAGGTCAGCTGGGTACTCCATTTCGTATTCATAACTGTATGGTGGTGGGGCCACTGAAATGGGAGAAAAAAGAAGACATAATTAAAAATCTTTCTTGCAGACACAGGCCCTCAAATATTTTCTAGTTGACACTGCGACCTCCATACAACAGATGTAAAGTCTCCTGGCAACGTGCTCACTTTTTTTCAGACTGTCATTATGTAGTCACTTCTTTATGTCAGTGCAAGTCCTTGCTTATTGCCCTTTCCTTCTCTGCTTAGCCGTATGCCCACTGACATATTGTGCTGCTGTCAGTGTTCAAGTGGCCATGTGGCAGATGATATGGCAGATATCATGGCAGGTGACGTGGCAGAGCTAAACTTTTTCAGGGGAGGAAGGCTGGGGTTTTTAGCAGACCCATTCCCATTCACCCTGTTCAGCAGCAACGTGGATTATATGTTCTCAAATGCACGGTGCCTCCAGGGCTTTTGCTGATCTCCACAGATCTCTCAGATCTCTGGATCCTCCAGGAGATGTGTGCCACACCACGCCATGCCAAACACAGCTGAAAGCTCCTCACGGCACAGCAGCGTCACACCTTCTGGGGCAAATGCTGGACATCTTCCCAGGGCTCAGGCTGAGGAAGAACAAAGCTTTTGCTGCGTTTAGTCCAATGGAGATATGTGAGGACAGTCCTCCATTTGAAAACTGGGGCAGGCATTTAGGAAACAACAAAATTATTCACGAACAGCTGAAAACATTTTCTCAGGTACTTCTAATAACCTTACAGAGGAAGGATTAATTCCGTGATCAAAAAGACAGTAATTGCTGCAGAATCATAGCACAGTAGAAACCTAAGGCTCCATATCAAGACCTCATTGGAATAGTCTCTATAAATTTTAAGGTCCAGAGCTTGCTTCTTCTCTGTTAATGTCACCATGGATGATTTCTTAACTCCTTCCTAGATGTCTCAGGCAGACTGTCAGTGAAACAGCACTTGAATAGAGAGGAAACAGAAACCTAAGGTGTTCGTGATGAGGGAAAGAGACTCAAATGCCAATGTGCCATGAAAAGCACTCCCTGCTCTCTGAAAACCTGGCTTCCACTGTGGCTGAGGCAAAGGATGAGCATCCCCTCACATGCCGTTCCTGTCCAAAACAGGTAATGGCAGGGGCAAAGGTTAATCACAAACCCTGCAGCCATAACCAGGTCAGTCATTACTCCAGAAGTGTTCATGACAGTGGGGAACACAGAAATGATTTCAGAGCTTCCCCATCCTCCAAAAACCTGCTGCTGCTGAGAGGAAGAACTGCTTGAACTAATGTTTGCAGAAATGGGGAGCATGCAGAGTCAAACTCCTGGAGGTGGAGAGACAGGGGTGATTCATCGCAGGAGCAGACTTGGGGAGGAAAAGGCTATAGCCCCCAAATCTTCATTTTGCTCTTGTTTTTACAGCTTGCAGTGACTATTAGATTCTAAAGTAGCTCTTCAGCAATTCATGGTTGAGAATATTGCAATTTTCTTTCATTACTCATCTCTCTATGCAAAACAATGTTGCAATGATAAGGATGATTATAGATGGTTTTAGTTTAACTAGAAAGTAAGAGCATGAAGGAGAAAACAGACACTCAGAGCAGTGAATGTGATAAAGGAACACATAATAAATATTGCATAGCTTGTCTGTAAGTATACATAATGCACTTTGGGTTTGCTGCAACCTTTGCAACAGGAAGGAATATACAGGCAGGGGATCTCTAAGTGTAGGATGAGGGCATTTCATCCATGAAACACCATTGTGTTTTGTTACAGTGAACTCTCAAGTCATTCCAAAGCAATTGCTCCTGGATTTGTAATTAACAGTGTTACTGAAGCAAAGACATGGCTGCATTGCATAAACACTGTTATGATGCTTCCAGGGTCCGCTTTGCTCTTCAACAACAGGGCCACTGACACCTGGCAGGGAGCCCAGACAAATGAGCCTTGCAGACCCCAGCTGGCTTGATGCAGATCCACCTTTGGTGCTCCTGTACCCCAGTCCTAGACTGGCATGAGCTGGCAAGCGTGGTGCAGAGAGTGGCTCTGCATAGAGCTAGCTCAGATACAGCCTGATGTACCAGTTGTCACTCACTATGGGCACCACTGCACTGGAGCAGACCCATGAGGTGTCCACACTGTCCCCTGGGGTGCCTCAGAGCCTGTGAGAGCTTATTAGCTCAGTGCCAGATCTGACTTAGGCTCTGTGCCCCCATCGGTGCTGCTGCCCTGCACCTATAAAAATTCATCACACCAAAACAAAGTAAACCCACACACAAACCTGCACTGAGCACATCCAGCACTAAGCCATGAGCTAACAAGCACTGCCAGTTCTCTGTTAACTTTGACCACTGCACGGTGCTCCACGTTCCCATCAGTTCAGGCAGGGAGCCAGGCGAATGCAGAAAGCTAGCTTGGATCCAGCAGTCCCTCTTGGGGGACGCAGCACAGGACACACTGCAAAGGTGCTTGTGAGCCTCTGTAGAAGTCATCTGGGATCCCACAGCACCCAGCAGGGCTTAGTGAGCTCTGGCCGAGTACCAGCCAGTTCAGGCTGCTTTAAGACTCCACATGGCACCACTCGAAGCCTTTGCGCTATGATGCACAGACCTCATTGTCCAGGTTTTCCCCTCTCTGTGGTATGCTGGGCCCCCATTATATCAGACAATGAAAGGCAGCTGACTGCACGTGAACAAGAGCAAATACAAGAACCAGAACACAAAGGAAGAACAACTGATCTGTTGCCAGAGAGCCTCTGGCACAGGAAGAAGGTCTACCCTGCACAATGCAGCATCGCCCTGAGTGAGGTCCCAATGTGCCCCTGTGGGCACCGCAAACCATACAGCTGTGCGAGTATGGCACCCCGCCAGATCTCATTAGCCCACTGAGTAGCTGAATAAATTAGCCCAGGCAGAGTGCTGCACTGAGGAACGCTGCACACGCTGAGCTGTCTTGCACTTCTCAGCAGGGAATCGTGCTTGTTCCCCTCCGGACTGAGAAGAGCCGGCTGCTGTATTCACATCCCCCACTTACTGCAGAGCTGAAACTATCCAAAGATACACCTCTAGCATGAACACAGGCACTCTTGCAGAGGTGCCATCTCTCTTCCTTACCTGGGTACGTGCTGATAGTGTTGATGTGCGTAGTTCGGATGACCCCTACTCGAGTCCCACGGTTGTTCTTCATGCACATGCAGATACAGATGGCAATTCCAGCAATCACTCCCATTATAAATACTATACCAAAAACAATTCCAGCTATCGCTGTGCCTCTGCAAGGGGAATGGAAGCATGCAGTCAGTCTCAGCCAAATAACATTTACAAAACAAAATTCTTTTCTCAGGAACAGCTACCATTTGAGAAAAAAAAAGCACATATTGATTACTGAAAATGGTGCAAATTTTGATCCATCAGTGCATCTGAATAGATAAATGAAAAATGGCTAAATCTTCCCATTTCAGGGCCTTCTGAATATAATAATTTTCAATATTATCAAGAGTAATTTCTTCTCTTTCCTCTCATAACACAAGAATTTATTTTTTTTCCTAAAGGCATTGGTATGATTTTCTTTTGAAAAGAAAGACTAAGTTATCCTCAGTAATATATTCCAGAAGCATCCCGAAGAGCCTGCATGCTGTGCTTCCACAGGAATGGTTTTGTCATTGTTTTATCTTAGGTCACAAAGTCCTTCTGCTGTGCTTCTGAGCCCACAGATTAAGGGGAGCCTCCTCTTCTTGAGGATGAGCAGCAAGAAGCAAAGCAAATGCCCACTCTTTTATACATCTGCTGCTGCTGCAGCCAGCATAAGTATTTGAGGCTTAAACGATTTCTTTTAAAACGGTCCAGAGGAAAGAATTTAGCTCAGCCCCTGAAGTAATGAATCAGACTTTCCTTGACATTATATACAGAAAGTAAAGGAAGCCTTATTGCACTGACACACGGGAGAAAAACCTCACCGAGAGGCACTGACAACTTCCAATAATATTGAGGGCAAAATCAGCTTTCCTGATGAACCCTAGTTCACTCAGGTTTGTTGTCAGGCACAGGCAGTGAAGCATATGCTATATGAAAGATGGTATTTATAGCATGCCCTTTTTATGAAAAAAACTCAGTGACTCGCCAGAAATATTCTTACACTGTGCATCTCTTCATCTTCCAGCAAAGATTTCAAATAACAATCTTGCTGGTAACTTTTTTTTACTGGACATTGTAATCAATCCAAACTGATAGTTTGTCAACATGAGTAAGCGCCACTAGGAATTATTGCAATGCAGGGGATACAACAGGCACTGCAATACTACAAAGACAAGTACTAAAAGGAGTCTAAACCACCATTTGGCTTCCCTATACAGGGGTGGCAACAAGTAGCAAGCCTGATTTTCAAAATACTGCTAGCCTATGGTCTTCCAAAAAGTTAACAAGATTCAGGATGGACTCAATACTTGAAAAATCAGACCTTCCATTTAGGAACCTAAATATGAATTTAAGAGGTTGGTTTTAGCTCCCAACTACTCATGAACTTGGCCAAGATTTGCAGGACAATTACTGAACTACATAGCATAAGCAAACACAAGCAATTTGCTGTCTTACTAAAATACACTGCCAGGGAGCTAAATTGCTCTCTGCTGTTATGTAGCAATGAATGAAGTGTGTGCAGGGAGAGCAAATCTGTTAATATTTTGCAGGATACATAAAGACCTTATTTACGAAACAACTCATGGCAGCAAGCACCTGGACATAAAAGCAGTAACTCAAAATACTTCATGTGATTAAGTGTTTTGGTATTAACCACCAGAAGTAACTGAGAAACAAGCCTCTCACCCCCCCTGTATCCCTGATAGTGTGCATCTAAGAAAAAGACAGTCTGATGCTCTTGAAAGATGTGAACCAAGAGACCTCCAGTTTTCCTATCCAGCTCCCTCTGGTAACATTATCTCTACCTCAAGAGAAACTGCTGTATGAGAAAACAGTTCGATTCAAGAGACTCTTTAACACAATACTCTCTTAATTCCAGAACGTTTTCTTATAATACCACAATTAAAAAACCAGGCATAATGCAAGGTACCTCTATGAAAAAAACAAACCAAACAGTGAATCACTAGTGCTTCTGCTACACTTGTTTAGTGGATGAATCACTGTGCCCTTCGCTGGGAGCATTGCATTGCAGAGTTGCAGGGAACTCTATTATGCGGAAATAATCCCTTTCCCAGGTAGAAGCAGAACCAGCCACTGCTGATCACTGGCCTCAGGTCCTGCATTGCATTTCTGCTTTGTACTTGGTCCACTCCTGCCCAGCTCCTGCATCCCAGCAGATCTGCCTGGCTGATCTGCTCAAATCCAAGAAACCACAACAGTTTCTTGCATTTCTAACCATCTCCACCCTGAGAAAAAAAACCCTCCATCCTAAGGACTGACAAAGGTGGGTAAAAAACAGCATGTTACCTTCCCAGTGCTAACTTAAAAGCCCATTTGAAACAGTTTAAATAGTGTTTGTCTCAGCTGTCTCCAAAGGCAAAGGTGTCCCATTTGTTCCAGAAGTGGGCAGCCAGATGCCATTCGTTCATCTGCCCTGAGCAATGGGTTGAAGTCTTCATGTGCCAGTGCCCATCTGACACTTCAGCCTCACTCCCAAAGCCCCCTCTGCTGTTCTGCATGAACATCCAAAGCAATATTCTTCCACTAATTTAAATGATGATTCTGGGACACTTCATATAAGAACTAAGAGTGTTCATAAGGAAAGGAGAAGAGACAAAAGGTCCGATACCATCTTCAAAAGGAGTTTCCACCTTTCCTGAGATATTAAGCAGATGCCTATAAACCTCTCAGCTTGCTTTGGGTGATAGAGCTGAAATCTGAGGATTCATTTGCAGTCCCATCACTTCTCCTAATGCTCTTTTGGTGGTGCTGGCTGATTGGCACTATTTTGCCCCTGTGGCAGGGCAGAACAGTGGCAGGGCAAGACACAGCTGTAGAAAGCCCATCTGTAGCTGGCCCACATATGAAATTCAGAAAAGGCTGAAGTCCACTGGCAGAACTTCCAAGTTGGAAAAGGGTTCTTAATGCAAACACAGCTACACTGGAAAGCAAAAAACACGTCTGCCAGGTGACCTAGGTCAGTAAGTAAAATAAGGATTATCCACTGAAGAATTCTTTTGCTGGTCCCCACTGTAGCTCTTGTTGGTATAGCCATGAACCAGAAACAAAAATGGTCACCAAAGAAAATATTCACCAGCTTAGCTCTGCTAACAAAACTGGTAAGTGCATATCTTACTCATGGTTCTGAAATCAGGACAAAAAAGTAGTTTAAATAGCTAGACCCACCGCTGCTCATGAATTCAGGTTTTCACACCGCAGTGGTAAATTTAGACCACCTATGGATAGTTACGCAAAGAGAGCCTGAGATATGGAGCAAAAAATGTAGGTCACTTTGCAAATCCAGTTACAGCTCGAGTACCAGCAGAAAGGCACTTGCTGGTCTCAGTGGGCTTCAGATCAGGCCCAGCACCACACATGTGAAAGTGCTCCAAGAATCAAATATCTGAGTTGAAAATGATCTGTTTGGGAGGACTTCAGGAGATGTACTTTCCCAAATATCTATACCAGAGTATATATAACACTATACCACTCTCTGATGGTGAGTCAAAACATAAACCCGTACTGATTCAGAGACCTAGAGCCCCTGCCATTCACAACAGCCCCCAGTATAACTAGGAGCACTCAGCCTCTGAACATCAGGCTGCACCTTCTCAGCACCAAATCCTGGCAGGATGACGGTCACGCAGTAGCTGTTTTGGGCACACTGCACAAAAAATAAATGCTTGTTCTTTTTGTGGAAAGCCTGTGGTATGACTAAAATGTACGAAGAAAAATAAGCACACACTTTTTATAAAACGGCAAAGTTTCTCTTCATGCTACCAGGGAATTTTTGAAAATAAATACCCTATAAATAAATAGCCCTTATTTTATATTAAAAAATGCTTGCTTTCTCTCTCTTTCTCTCACTGATATTTTAGACTTCTGTATAGAGACACAGAGGAATACGGAGATTTTTCATGCTATCATCACCGTAGAGCTATTCAAGGGAAAGTGCCTAAGAGAAAAATGACACTGTAAAGCAAAAGAAGACCTGGAAACCACACAGCAGAGTCACACAGCAACTCAGAAGTTTGAAATAAAGGGAAAACTTTGAAATGGAACAATTTGAAGGAAAAACTTATGCAAAGTCCTTTATACAAGCAAAACCAATGAAGAGAAAAAGACTGCCTGTGAAAAACAATGCACAGAAAAGGAGAGGGGAAAATAACATTATAAATGTGGAAATGTCAAGAGAAATTGTTGAGGTAAAAATCACATATTCCAAGCAGCAGTTTTCCAACTGCTTTTAGCACCATCCTGCTGGAAAGAATATAATTCTCATTCACAGGTTAGTACTTCCGGCCCAGCAGAGCCCTGTGCAGGGGATCAGGCCCTCTGCTGGGTGGCATCAAGGCCTTGGCAATGCTGGAGCCAGGCAGGGCTCTCACCACTCTTGCAGATGTTGCTGCTGAGGTGCCCGGGATCAGACAATCCATCCCCGGGGGGGATCCGGTAACTTGGGTGCTTTACACAAGTGGCAGAGGCATTAGTAGTTGCTTCAACCCATCTCTGGCAGAGTTGAGGTAACTGGGGAGAAGGAGAGTGACTGCTGAGCAGCCCTGCTCCTTCAGGTCTTAACAAGTGGGAATGCAGTTCATTTAGCACCTCTTTCCCCTCTAGAAGACTACCAATTTGGGGGTTAGGCAAACAAAGTGCAGGTCAAACTTGCTCAAGATGAGTACTACCTCCATGGTCATCTCTGCTTTGGGGTCAGTGGACCTTGGAGACCTAAAAATCTTATGGCTCAATAGGTTAGTGCTTCCTTAAAGAATAATAATTACTGAACAGGTATCAATTTTTAAATGCATCACAAGAATTTGGGAGCCAAGTCTCCATGGCCTGTACTGCTATATAGCAAGGACTTCATAGGCTGTTGGAATCTTTATATTGTCTGATTTTCCTTCTCAGGTTCTGCCCTAGCTCCACATGTGGTATCTCATGAAACATAAAGCTTTGCTAGAGACCCTGGTTTATTAGCATAAAACTGCAAAGAAAAGAAAGAAAACCCTTTAGGTCAGCTTCTTCAGAAAGCCCGCAGACTGTAATGTAAAACGTTTTCATTTCACTGGCCCTGACACAGTTCCTCCCAAGACTGCCTCCTCCACCCTCACTTCCCACCCAGGGACTCCCAGTGAAGTGTATATGCCCAAACTCCCCGCGTCACCACAGCTGAGGGATGCTGTACAGCCTGTGTCCCTGGCCTCCTCCTGCCCCTGAGGTTGGGCTACGGGTACTGGTCAGGACAAACCAGGCAAGGGGACAGACACCTGCCAGCCCAGCCTTCAGCCACATCCCCTTGCACCTCAATGCTGCTTCAGCCTCACTGCAAAACCCTCCCGCTGAGGCTTGGGCTGCCCTGCTCCACTCACGTCAGCACTCACGGCTCCACACCTGCACCTCCTCTGTGTTCCAGGACAGCTCCAGCCATTGACAACAATGTCTTCTAAGGATGCTGTGGGGCTAATTTGCATCTCCTCCTGTGTCCCCATCTGACAGCACCCCTGATCCCCTGGGTATGCTGGAGGGAGTGGGTGCCACCCAGTGCTCTGCTCGCTGTCCCCACGCCCCAACTCTTCAGTTTTGGTTTGTGTGACTCTCATGCCCCTGCCCTTTTTGCGTTTGTTGTTCTTCATAAGCAGATGGTTTCTCTTGATTCCTGTTTTCCTTTAGCTCTTCACCTCCCTGGAACACCTTTAAAGGTCTTCTTAAACTGAAGAAGCCATTAGGGGCAAGTAGCCAAAAAGACACCTCAGGAAGAACATAAGGAAGAAAACTTTCTCTCCTGGCCTCCTTCAATGTTTTGCAGCTCAGCAACTTTCTGACCCAGACAGGTTGGTTTGTTTTTTATCTGTATCACCCAGTGGATTTCTCCTCTGCAAACCTGCCCGGCTTCATCCTGAGCTCATGTAAATTTTAGCATCCACAGCCTCATGTGGCAAAAAGCTCCCCAGCTTAATTACGTATCTGAAGAACTGTCTCCTCTGATCTATTCTGAACTGAATGCCCGTGAGATCCACCCAAGCCTCCCAGCTCTCGGCTCGTCAGCTGCCAGCTACCCCTTCCTCACTGCCCGTGATTTTACAAGCCTTCAGCATCATGCCCAGCATCCAACTCTTCCCCATCCTGCAGGAGCCCCATCCTACTTGGCTGTTCTATGCCCAGGGACTGCTCCATTCCTCTGATCACCCCGGCCAGCCCTCCTTGCACTTTTTCTCATCCTCTCCTGTTGTTTTCTGAGAGCCACAGCAGCAGAAAATATGACACAGAGGCACAATAATGTTTGCTGTTTTTCTCTCTATTTTCTTCTTAAATAATCCATGGTATTAGAGGTGTTTTTTCTTGACTGTCAGACGGTCAGGAAAAAAGATTTGATGGCACTATTTACCATACTACCAAGGCTCATTTCTGAAAGATAATGTTAGCCCAGAGCCCATCAATTCACATGGGAGTTTGGGTTGTTTTTCCCTGTATGCGTTGCATAGTGTTTATGGGCCCTGGATCTCCTGCTGGGACTTGTGTCCTCTACTGGCAGACGCAGGCTAAACCTAGCACAGGTGAACTTATGCCACCAGTTTTTCCAAAGGCCAGTTCACTCTGTAGTACTATATCAATTTAGAAACTATCATTGCAGAAACGACAGAGCTCCACACCAAACGTGCATTTATATTGGCATAAACATCTTTTCATCCTGCAATAGACCACGTTAGCAATTTTACAGAAATTTGACTGAGTATGGCAAGAAGTTTTAGAAGCATGTGAAGATCAGTATTCCCACTCTGCCTTTGCTCTATTTCATCACCTTATTAGTGCAATAAAGATGTGCCATACTCAGTCTTCACTTTGCTCAACTGATCTCTTCCATCTCATAATCTTTCCTAATTTCCATTACAGCTGTAGTTCTCCAATTAATTTATTGTCATCTCTCTGTATCTATGATTTGCTGGCAATGCATCTCTAGAATAATGTTAATAATAATGCATGCAATACATTTTGGAATACTACTGCTAATGCTAATAAACACCCTTTAATTTTTTTCCCGTTTCAGGCATTCAAAAAGAAGCTGATAAGGTATTTTTTAAAACTCATTCTCTGAGATAAAATATATATATAAAAAAAGTCAATCATCTTTGATCTTCTGATCCAGCCACTGAAACTTTGAAAAATGTACTCTTTGGACTCTTAATCAGACTTGGTGTTAATTGGAGGGAGAATGTGGCTTGACTATTTATTTAATTTGCTTGGCAAACCCCATTTTACTTGGACCNGTCCCTTTATCCTTCCAGGGCTGTCCCTTTATTTTCCTAAGGACAAAACCACATAGTGAGTGATCCTCTAGGAGACTGGCTTTGCTGTCCAGAGCATTTTTGGCTTTAGTGCCAGGGCTCCTTGAGATCCCATGGCAAAAGCTGACAGAGAAGAGACTTGAGACTTAGCTGGGGGACCCCATGGCTGAGCTTGCAGCCTTCTCACCACGGAGTTCTACAGCCCTGAAATGCACACACCAGCGTAGTGCAGACTCAAAAGTCATCCAAGTTGGGAATCAGTTAAATGGTCAGCTAGCTGCTGCTTGCTGTTGCAAATTAAATAATTAGTTTACAGAGTAGCAACTCAAATGGACCAGGCTTGACTTTAAGCCTTTACTTTGCAAGTTGTTTTTAAACAAAATTCCAACTATACTTCCTTTAAATACACTTTTTACTGCAGGGAGGAAGAGGATGATTATTGGCTTCCGTAAACAAAATCCCACCTGCCTGTTAAAACTGGTTACAGGCTGTACTTGGACAGTATTTCCTTTCTTTTGGTCTTACCCGTTGTATTTAAGGTGTGTTGTTAATGTTTAATTCCTTCCAAATAGTTTCCTCTGTGCCGTTCCCTCTCTACCTTCCCATATTTGCAAGATTATTAACTTAAGCACCAAAATATCCTGAGTAGCAGCTGTATAATGAAAAGGTAGTAGGTAATCTTCCTAATTCCTGACCTCCCTCCTCCCAGCTCCTTGTGGACAGGTCACCACTTTGAGACTGTTCCATATTGTTAGAGAATTTTGCAAAGGGTTAAAGGACAGCATGTTCTGTCTTTTAGTATTACCAGTGCCTGAGCAATAGGTATCTTCTACAGCTTGTTAAAAGGCTGCTGAGCCACCAAAGCATAACTGTGGATTACTTGCAAAACCAGAGAGAAAATCATATAAACAGCAAACCAAAAGGATATGTAATTACAGCTTGGGCTATCATCAGACAGACTTCTCAGACAATCTGCCTTTTGAGAAATACGTAGACATTTTATGCCTACTTCCTTTACGCCAAACCATATGCTTTTCTCCCCAGCACATTACCAGAGATGCTGCTTGGCCAGTAGTGCTGCAAATTGCTTAAAATAAGTGATACTGGAAAGGCCAGCGTAGCTGCTACAGTAAAGGGCGAGCAGAGAAAGTAAGCTCTTTCTCTACCTGGTTCCCAAACTGCTTCCTCTGCCTGCGTATGACAGGCCTGAGATCCTCCCGCTGCCCTAGAGAGAGGGAGTAGAGGGAGGGATGGCCTTGCTTCCACCCTGCTTAGGGCTGGCGCAGAAATAATTTTATGGACAGAGGGAATGATGCATGAAATATAGCTGGGAGGTGCATGCCACAATATAGCAAGCACAATGCTTAATACACAGTGGTGTTATTAGCTGGTCATGGCGAAGCAAATACATTTTGATCAGTCCCAGCCTGTCCAGCATTTTCATCAGACTAATACTTGCACACATGCAGATGCTGGTTTTGAAATGCTAAGTCGCTCTGTCAGTCGCTTCAAAAATTTCAGAACATTGCCAAATCGTGAAAACAAAACCCCAACAATGCATATTTATTTAAATGAAGACAGGAGATTAAAAAGACGCAGAAATACAGAAGTAATGGGAGGAAGGGGTTTTTTAGATCTTTTACATGAAAGAATCCCAATTAAGATATCGCAAGGCTTCCAGTTACCACTTTTCACCCACATGCTCTCCTGCTGCTTCTCAATCCTTGCTTTGCAGCAGCTCCTCTCCACCCCACCTTTCCCTCTCAGACATCCTGTGCTGCTCCCTGAAGTCATGACCTTCCCTCGCTCTATAATGTGCTTCACATGCTTCCCTGGAAAGGAAACAGAAGCCATAATGCAATTTCCACTTTCCAAAATGTTCCTCATTGTGCTCATGAATCCAAGGCCCGACCTGCTTAACTGCTTTCTGACTTAAACGGAAAATTATGGCACAATTGTATCTATTGTAGCCTTTGCTTTAATTCAGGGAATTTTATTCCTTTTATGCCTGCAGTTTGTATTGCTGGCTGAGCCTGCCATTTAAAAGAGTTTCTGAATCAACAGCAGTGGGAGAGGCTGAAATTGCTGCCCAACTTCCAGCCCTTTGACTACCAAAGCACAAGACGTCAGGACAACATAGTGGGCTTCCAAGAAAATCACAAATTCAGTAACCCCCAGTAATAGCTCACTTCTGGCAGCTGAGTTACAGGGTATAAACACTTAGGAGAATCCCAGGAATATTACCTTTCTGGTAATTCTTAACATACTGTTTCTGACAGTGATTTTATGTATACCCGCTTCTGCAAACACTCAACTTCACATGCTCCATGAGCTCAGTGCAGGAGAATCCTGCAGCTTCCCTCCTAGGAAGTTCTTGATGTAGGAGCCTGACTTACTACTCCTGACTTCTGGACCTCTTGCCTGTCAGGTCCTGAAATCTATGGGTGACCAACAGTCAAATATGGCTGGTTTGACCCAGGTGTGCATCTAGAGTGTATTTGTACCTGGCCCAAAGCGAAGCCTGAAGAGTCATAGTTGCCAGAAAGGTTGATAGTTCGGCACCATTTTGCATGTCTCCTGCCAGTTTTGTGCTGGTGACAAACCCCAGAGCCAGCCACACATGAAGTGATTCTGGCGTGCCAGGGAACTTGCTGCACATGGCAAACTGTGTTTTGCTTGGTGAAAAAAGTGAGCAGAAACTAAGAGAAAGGGTCAAAAGACACGGCTCTTAACTTTTGCTCCCTGAAGCAGAGGAGCACCAAGGCAGGATGGAGGTGACTCTCATATTAGTTAATGTTCAAAGAGAAAGAGCAGTTCCTCATGATTTCCAAGGAAATCAGGCTAACCAGAGAAGCAAACGCTAGATTTGGAAACCAAGAGAGCTCGGCCACACTCCAGGATGTCTTCTGTGTCCTCCCTTCATTTTCTTGCTATTGGCCTCGATGTCTGCTTTTGTAGTTTCACACCACTTTGCCCATTCCAATCAACTTAATCTGCAAAGTAAAGGCTGGCCCTTTCTTTATTTAACTTTCTCCATCATAAGACTCTCTTCTCAACAGCCTTGTGTGTGCCATCTAGTCACTACCATGAGCGCTGCAGTGCCAGTTGTAGTTGCTGGCAGAGCTATGAGCCAACCATCCTCTGCTGCCACATTTCCTTTGGCTGAAACAAAGAAACCAATGAATGAGAATTAACTGGTTGTTGGCAGAAAACCCTCTACCCTTCAACATGACAACGGCACCTTTTTGTTGCAGTTTCTGAAAAATACCAACAAAAACAACAACAAAAATAGTAGCAGCACTCTCCTCTTCGATTCATTTGGGTGGCAGTGTGAATAAGGATAAGCATCAGGGTGACTTTCCTCAGCTGTTAAGAGCTGGGACCTGATTCTTGGACAAGGCATCCTCCAGGCACTTCACAGAAGTGCTCATGCTGGCACCACGGAGGCCAGGGCCAGGTGGCTCTGGAGGGCAGTGCTGGAAAAGACTTCTCTTGCCTGCTCCTAGTGGCAGCACAAACTCATACCAAACTCAATTGACCGTGTATCTTTGGCTGAAACTCAGAGACTGAGTGAATCAAAGTAAAAACATGCTATTTTCCTGCCAGGTAAATCCTTTCCATGACAGGGCTGTCTCTGAGAAGCAAAACACAACAGAATATAACCCTAAGACAATGTCATTGTTTCTTTTGCTAATGAGAAACCAGTTTGTACTATGTAAACATAGCTCTTCTAGTCTGCAACCACGGACTTTCTAGGTTCCACTCAGGGGCTCACAAAGAAGGCTACAGTTCAAGCATTCAGTCTCAAAATACTCTAATGGAGGCAAAACCCCAAACTTGGTATCTTGCATTCATAAAAATTGTGTGTTGCTGACTCAAGATCTCCTTCCCAATTATGGAAAAGCTGAGGCCAACAGAAACATTTTTTTCCTACTTGGTGGTCAGCTCTGAAGACAAAAGTAATCTAGATGGCAATCTAGTACCTTATGTAGATTGCAAAGTAAGACATATCTTTAATATTGAAACTTTTCTGCCTCGATGCAATGTAGCCCCTAAATATACACTTGGTGAATCATTGCAAAAAAGTGCACTATCAGCTTCCAACAGAGACAGCACAAGCCAAATATGAGCTTTCAGAGAAATGAAGATCACTGAGTGCAGAGGGAGAAGACACCAAACAAGTGCCAGAGACCAGATATTACAAAACTGACTGCAGCTCTTGGGCAAACTGAACTGGAAGAGCACCATAGAGGCCCTCACCCCTGAAATGCTCTCTGCCTATTCAGTCCATTTTTCAGGAGTCCATCTTTCTTCCTCAATGGGGATCACAGATCTTCCTTTAGCATCCTAGGATATATCCTCATCAACTATTTAAAAGTTGCATGAGACCTCAGATCATAGAATCATAGAATCATGGAATGGTTAGAGTTGGAAATGACCTTAAAAATCATCAAGTTCCAAACCCCCTGCCATGGGCAGGGACATCTCCCACTACAGCAGGTTGCTCAAAGCCCCATCCAGCCTGGCCTTAAACGCTTCCAGGGATGAGGAAGCCACAACTTCCCCGGGCAACCTCTTCCAGTGCCTCACCACCCTCACAGTAAAGAAATTCTTTCTGGTATCTAATCTAATTCTCCCCTCTTCCAATTTAAAACTGTTACCCCTTGTCCTGTCACTACACTTCCTGACAAAGAGTCCCTCTCCAGTTCTTCTGTAGGTTTCCTTCAGATTCTGGAAGGCTGCTATAAAGTTTCCCCGGAACCTTCTCTTCTCTAGGCTGAACAACCCCAGCTCTCTCAGCTTGTCTTCATAGGAGAGGTGCTCCATCCTTCTGATCATCTTCATGGCCCTTCACTGGACCCGTTCCAACAGTTCCATGTCCTTTCTATGTTGAGGACTCCAGGGCAGAACAAAGTACTCCAGGTGGGGTCTCATGAGAGCCGAATAGAGGGGTAGAATCACCTCCCTCCACCTGCTGGCCACACTTCTTTTGATGCAGCCCAGGATGTGGTTAGCTTTCTGGGCTGCCAGTGTGCACTGCTCACTCATGTTGAGCTTCTGATCCACAAGCACTCCCAAGTCCTCCTCAGAGCAGCTCTCCAGCCATTTTCCACCCAACCTGTATTTGTGCTTGGGATTGTCATGTCTCAGGTGCAGGGCCCTGTGGTTTTTTCATGAGTTGCCTCTCTCTGAAGTAAGTAGTGTCTTGGGGAGAGATCAGTAAACACCTGAATGCAGCAACACCAGGAGTGCAAACCTTATTTATCCACAATATCACTGGAAAAGCATCTAGAGAGTACGAACAAGAGGCTTTGACTCCTCCCCCACACCTTCTGGAAAGAGCAGCAACGCTTCTGCTCCTTTTAATAGAATGTCGCATCCCCACCAGCACCGTGAGGGAAGGAGAATCAGGACCCAGTTGCTGAAGCAGTCTCAGGGCCAGTGCTAGTGACCTAGTGACTACATCTGCAACTAGAAACAGCTTTCATGGTGGAAAGCCAAGCCCCTTACAGATCCTGCAAAGCTCAGTGCACATGAAACACAATTCACAGTCCTTTCCTAACTACCAGTATTGTTTCAGCTGTACTCTTTCACTTGCACAAGCGAGAAATAAATTACCCCTGGAGCAGAAGCTTATTAACTATTTTATTTTTTTAATTCTTTTGCCATTTTATGCAATAGAGAAGAAGAGTGTAACCAAAAATCCTTTTCCACAACAACAGGGTGAGAATAACATAGAGTAAGGCAAAGCGATAAAATCCCTGAAAATGAAAAGATGCCTGCAAACAACACTGCTCTATGGACCTGAAAAAAAGTATTTTGACTTTTTCAGAAATCTGATTCTCAGAATATAAACTGTGACCCCAAAATGCATTTATGATTCATTAAATTTCAACTCAAATTGCAATATTTTACTGCTTTGAGAGTTCTGTCTGTTAGACAAATAAAAAAGATGGAGGATTTTTCTGGGCATTGAATAATCTGAAGTGGTTTCCAGAAGATTTGTGAGAAAAAATTTGGATTAAGAGATTAAAACTACAGCATCATAAATTATTTGATTCCATTTTAAAAAGAAAATAATATATTATTAATATATGTTTAAGTTCATTCCTGAGGTTTCAGTAACAGTGCAAAAGCATTTTAAAAAGGCAGTGCTAGCTAGTACTGTATATTTTGGATCTAAAAAAATCTATCTGGGCTTTGAACTATCTATCATAGGGATTTTTCCCTCATAACTTCCAATAAAAATAATAAGACACGGAGAGTTTAATTTTAGAAATTCTGGAGCAGAGTGAAAGAAAAATAATGTTTTTCATCTTCTCTTTCCATCTTCTTTCTCTAATGTACTTTAATATTCAACTCTTACCCCTGCGAAAGCAATAAAAGAGCCTCTTCTGCATTCTTTTCTGCATCAGATTTATAGCACCAATTCCATTTTTCTTTCTTATTCTCTCTTCACTGGTGCTGTGTCAGAGCTTATGAGGATCACAAAGACCCACTGAGTCTAAGCCAGTGGACATTCTGGCTCTAAGTCACCATTTGCAAAAACCTATGATGAACTTGAAGGTATTTACAGTATTTATAAGTCTTCACAGGATTTAAACCTTATTATGTAGCATAAGCAAACTATGGTTTTAGTGGTTTGGAATACCCTCATTAAGCATGCATGAAGTGCCATTTACAAATGTAAAAGGAGTTAAGTGCTTGGGTATATGAATCATTTTATGTTTCTGAAGAAAAAGACTATGAGTCAGAAAACTAAAAAAACCTGAAAATTAAACTGTAGTTATAAAAACATGCTGTGGCTCTTACAGGTTCCATAAAATGATTAAAGTTGCTTTATCTGAAGGCAGCTATGCTATGCTGAGGATGCAGAAGTCACCGCACGATAAAAATGCGAGCACACGCTACATTAAATAACGTTGAGCTAGATTTGACCTCTTCCACCTCAGGAGCTGTTTGAGGGCTGGAAAAGAGCCAGCTACTGACGGATCAGCAAGAACTTCCCTTGCAAGTGCATGAAATCCTTGCTCATCTGCCTGTATGGCCCAGACAAAAGACAATGAAACCCCATCAAGCAGTGAGGGAGAGCATTATGAGGATCCAGACCCTTGCTACCCTTTCCCAGGAGACAGGACGTTGCTTATTCCTGTAGAGCCATGTAGAAGAGATGCCTGGTCCCTTCCTCACAGTTTCAGTGTCACTTTACCTTAGTTTTTACACTAATGAGATGTAGCAAATAAGATACCCTGATTTCTTTAGGCACAGCACCCCATCTCTTTTCCCCTCTCATGCAGGGAAGGTGAGAAGCGCTCCTGTGGAAACCTCAGGAATGAACTTAAACATATATTTAGGTTTAAATATCACGCTTCCAATGAAGTCCACAGTCTTCATGCACTTTGCTGAGTAAAAGCCTAAATCCAGTGTCTGACAGACTATTAAAATGTTATCCTTCTGTTTTAGTTTTGCCTAAGGTAACAGCTTTGCCACTTGCTTGGCTATTTGAGAAGAAATGCTCTACTCCCTTCTCTCGGAAAGGTGAGGAAGCCTGGCAGAAGGCTCTCCCATGCTGTGATTATTGCATTTGACAGTAGTTAAACACAACCAGGAACACCAAAGTGCAGCCAACCTTCAGGTGTCCTTTGCCATGCTGCACGCTCTAGCAAGTTCATGCCCTTTAACAGGGCTGAGCGGTCGTCATGGCTCTGTGAAACAACGAGAGCATCCACGAGCCAGGAGGGCTCATATCCATGCAAATATCTCTGGCAGCAAAAATAGAGATGTAGCAAGAATTTGAGCAATTTTGACAGAACAATCTGGAACATTCTGCAAAGTTTTCCTTGAGGCTTTTAAGTATTGCTGTTATGTCACGACCTGTTACTAATCTAAACTTCACACCATTTTACAGCAGTGCGAGGGAAATGACTGAATGTCATTATATGGCTTGCAAAATATTCAACATCAATAGCATCCACAACCACTAAACCATGTATTAATACAGTTTTCATTAAGATTTACGCTCACAAGGTCAATTTTTTTTCTAAGTGTCACACTCCATTACAGTCATTTCATATGTCTGTGCAACTGTTGAAAAGAGCAGACAGGTTGGTCAACAGCACGGTGAAGTAACACAGAGAGATGTTTCTCTGGGAAAATGGAATGAATTCTGCCCTTTGGCATAAGTGAGCCATGTAACCTGATTCAAACAAGAATTACACTCTTGAATCAAGAAATGTACTTTAGCCTACACAGTTAACTAATATACTGAATGGTGAATGGGAGCACTGTGATACATATGAAGACACACACTCTGCCGCACAGCAGCTCCCCAGAACAACTCCAGTCTGGAAACACCATCACATAACAAGGCATCAAAAAAGCAATTTCAGAGCTTTACATCAAAATGGCATATACAGGGTCAATTAGGGATACATTACTAGAATTAACACACTTGTAGAGGAACCTTGCAAAAGAAAAGAGTCTCAATGCTCAGGAGAGTATGTCTCTGAACAGCCTTCCATTAGATGCAGCAGGGGTTAGGTGCTTGAGAGGTGTGAATATTAAGCTTGTCACATTTCGGAAAGGAATCATGTGATGGGCTGCCTGTGATAATGGGAGCCCGGTCGCAGCGACTCAGGAGTGCAATGCAAGCAAAAGTTCTGAATTCAAAGCTAAGCTGCAGTAGGTTTAAAAAAAAATCTGCAAAGACATCAAAAGCATGTCTTTCTGAGTCAGTGCTAAGTCACCAAAGCTCTGGGAAAGCTCCGGGCTGAGAGATTGAGAGAAGGATCTAATTAGCAACCTCCATTCCAAACGTTTCCAAAATTTCAGTTCTTTTCTTTCTGAAGCAGCTGCATGCACCAACTGTTCCCATACAAAACACAGGAACACTCTTGCATTAAGCAAGTATTTCCTCCAGCACAGATACTTTTATTGCATCAGGAGAAATGGAAGTGAGATTGTATCCTCAGACAGTTCTCATGGCATGGGAGTGGCATTCTTGGTCACCTGCCTGATGGCATCAGAAGCATGTGGTGGATGAGCTAGTCCGATTAAACTCTACAGTACAGCAAATTTCCTGAGGTACAAAGCAGAATTATGCTTCCCAATTGTGGGGAAGAGAAGTGGTAAATGAAAGAGGAATAGAGTGATGTGAAGCAAAATTTGGCTGATGGTACAATAAGGCAAAGAAAGTAAAAAATGGGAATCTAAGAGCAACTACATTGAAGAACCAACTACACTAATAAAAGAAAGAATTAATTGGTTCTCTTTGTGCCTCTGAAGATCTCTCCTTAAGCCTTTCAAACTTCAAAGGCTATTTGCACTCAAACAGGCTGAGTTGAACGTGAAGGTCCTGACTCAACAAAACACTTCATCACTTAGAGTTAAACATATGTTTAAATGCTTTGTGGCACTGGGATTCCAGCGCTTAAGGGGAACGAGGAAAGCAGGAACAGAAAAATAAGTGGCAGAATGTTGGACTTGGCAAAAGCAGCAGAATGCACTGCGTCTAGTACGTGACATGAGCTGAAACGGAAGGAGGCTGGGAACAGAGTTAAGAATTAACAGGGTGTCATGGCTTAACCCCAGCCGGCAGCTAGGACCATGCAACCACTAGAAAGAAAATTAACTCTATCTCAGCTCAAAAACCAGGACACAGGCTTTTAAGTGCTAAGAGCCTAGGCGACATAATGGCTGAGAAAGTCTAAACCTGAAGTTAGGTGAAGCTAATGAGGCACGGTTCTTTCTCTAACACAGATCAGGGTTTTACCAGCAGTGGGGCTCTACCTGTGGATTGCGCCTCGGTTTGCAAAGAATGGCCTTGTGGCTTCTCACCCTTCACAGCAAACATTTCAACCGCACTGAAGGTTTGGGACAGGCACACTTTAGGAATGGGACAGCAATGGCACACAGAGAGCATGTGATTGAGCGAGGGTAGGGGTGATGGGATTGTCCTAACTCCAGTCTCCTGACAGGAGAACATCCAGAAGTATGAGAAACGCACCAGAAACATGTGGCTGTACCATCTGGCACACACACATTCCCAGAAGGTCCCATCATCGGAAGCCACATTTTGGCCATACAATGAAGATACATCTCCATCTCCACAGAAATTGCAAAATGGTTCATGGAGAATGAAAACAGCAGTTGAGTTGTCTGCATTAATTAGAAAATTAGCCACTCACACATTTGAGGAAATGTAATCACTGCATAAAAGCAAAGAAGCACCAGGAACACTGAAGAAAATTTTGAGACTTCAAAAAACAGGAGGAAAGCAAAACACTACTGTGCATAAAGAAACTAAAGAAAAAGGGGGAAAATATGAAGGTGTTTTATCACATTTCTCTTTTTCAGGCTTTTGCAATGGACAGCTTACACTCTGAGTGGCTTTTTTGCAGTTTCACTATTTTAAACTTCAGCTATGTATGTCTGCCTGAACAAAAACCATGATTTAACAATCACGTAAATGCATTTTTATCTGCCTGTCTTTAATGTTACCCTCTTGTCTACAGCACTGAATAGAAAGTGAAGTCGATACGAAACCCATAAAGCAAGAGAATACAATGACCAGTGTATATGACTTAATGGTGTAATTTAATGGCTGCATTTCCTGCCATAAAAATGCACTTGTGCCTTTCTCATGACCTGCCGGCTTGTAAGTAATGAAATATGTGATCTTCTAGCTACTTAATTATTGTAATGTTTCTGTAGCTTGGTTTTGCTTAGGAATTATTTAATAATGCTTTGTTCCACATTGTGTTTCTATCCTGCTTTATCACTTAAGTAATTACAAAGAAAGAGATTTACAGCTTTTTTTTTTTTTTCTGATCAGAGAACTCATGCAGATAAAGTAATATACAAGCTTGCATGTTATGTAAGACCTTAATTTCAAACATCAGGATATCACTTGATTTTCAGCCTTCATGTGCTGCATTCACCAAAGACAACAAAGCTTCTAACAGGACTGTGCCAGTGACAAACCATTATTTTGAAGAAGTAATTTGTAGTTTTTGAAGCAAATATAGGAAAGTAAAATAAAAAGTAGACCCTCTGTATTTCTGACATCTAAGATACTTATTTCGCAACTACTGCTCGGTACATGCCTGCACTTGTTCAGCCCAGTCACCACAATAAGATCTAAATATTGCAGTTGCCAAAGAAGTAGCATGAAGTATCCAAGGAATCATTTCAGTCCCACTATGCTTTTGCTTTCCCTTATCAGCAACTTATCTTGAAAGGTTTTTCATGTGTTTCAAAATCTTTTTGCAACCCCCTCATTTCTTTAATGGGTTTGGGGATTAGGAACAGACCCTCCCACCACAAAGGAATCAGGTAATGATCAGATAATTATCTGTTTAGAGACTGAAGGTTGTGTTATACCCATTACCAGATTATGAGTGGTCTGGAGACCCTGTTGCAAACACCAACTTCTGGGAAACAGAGAAACAGATAAATTAAATCCTTCCATTTCAAGTCAGCAATTTGATAAAGTGCATTTTTCCTACTCCCCCCCGCTTCCCCCC
>VXBJ01004850.1:113363-136631 GCA_013400055.1 Nycticryphes semicollaris | reverse complement strand
AAAAAAATCCCAAAAAACCCCAGGGTTCAGTTGATTTCAGAGAAAAAGGTTTTCATCAGTAATGAGAGGCTGAAAAGAGCTGAAAGCTCATATGATTTAAACCAAGGTGTTCCTTTCTTCCTCTTTAATTGTCAAAGGGAACAGCCATGTTTTACTTTTGTCTTTCCCTCATTTACTAATTGCACAGAAAGCTGTTTCATTTAGCTTATTTAGTTCCTTACAGAATTAAACTCTACAAAAACAAAATGTAAATCATGCTTAATCATTGACAGTTTAGACTACAGGCAAGCAGTTAGGTCTGATTTGAAGTAGGAGAGAGTTTATATGGATATTCAACTCGGAAGTCATGATCAAATGCTCTGCTTTTCCTAGCCTTACAGCTATCTTGGATTTTCAGCAATGCACACCAAGATAAGGGTTTTGCCTGCCTTTGCCTGCCGTTTTCCACTGTGCTTCTGGTCCCACCACTTCAGCCCCAGGTGAGGAAGCCCCGCCTATTTTTAATTAGTCGACAACATGCACGTGTGACAATATTCAGAATATGGAAAGTAGCTTCTCCTTTCCTTACTGAGGACAAAAAAAAAAAAAAAATTGTTTCAGCTTCCCAGCTGGCTTGAGAAGCTGGCAAATATTAATGCAGATATTCACCAGCCAAGGACCTAGCTCAAAGGGTTTTAGAATAATTTCTCCTGAATAGCATTGAAATGACCCTTACTGCACTTCCCCTGTGTAAAACTATGGCCATTGACAGAAGAAATATTTTCTCCAGCTCTGACAGCACTGCACCGAGCAGGTATCCATGCTGCAGCCCACTGAGGAGTGTGGATCATGGCCAATGTGTGATGAGAAAGGAGTGTCAGAGAGGAGCTTTTACGGAGACACTACACCCTACCATTCCCCATCCTCCCCTGTGCCACTCAGGACAGGAAGGCATAGGAGTTGGGGATGAAGGAGTGAAGTTGAGCCTAGGATGAAACTTGGGGCAAGGGGTGAGGTAAGAGGAAGGTGAATTAATTTTTGTCTTTGTTTCTCACCATCCAACTCTGTATTTAATTGGCAAGAAATTAAATAAATTTTCCCTTGGTCAAGTCTGTTTTGCCCATGAGAGTAATTGATAAGTGATCTCTCTGGCTTTATCTCAACCCACAAGCTTTTTCATCTTATTTTGTTGTCCTGCTGAAGAGAGGGAGTGAGAGAGTGGCTGGGCTGGTATCGGATAGTCATCCAAGGTCAAACCATCACAAGCAAATAAATGATCAAGAGTCCCAGATCTGATTTTCTTCAATGATTCTGTCTCTTAGAGACAATGTTCCAAGATATCCAAGTACCCAGCACCTATGGCAGAAGGAGTCAGATTTTTAGCTGATTAGAAGGGAAGATCTATCTTAGAAACGCCCAGGACTCGCCCTAAGCTGCCCACCTCTGCCAATTACTTACACAATTACCACAATTATAGTCTGATATATTAAGAAAACACATAACTGAAGTCAGTTTACCTTAACTGCATGAAACTTGACTGCCATTTTAGTGCAGGGGGCACACTTTTTCATTGAATGTCTGTGTTGGGTTTTTTTGTTGTTTTGGGAATGTTAATGTGACCTCTGAATCAGGGCACCAGAAGGTTCCTCCTCTTCCAAAATATTCTGCTTGGTGAGAGCAAGTACAAAGCAATTCATGATAGAGATATTGGAACTGGCATAGACCAGCAAAGAATGCATTATATTTAAAAATGTAACACACAGGTGCTCAAAGGTTAAGCTCACCTATTCTGGTCTCAAGCTGACACGACATAAAATCAGAGGTAGAACAGCTTTTGTGAACTGAGCTGAGGGAACAGGCCATTCATTAAAATGTCATACTGAAAAACTGGAGATAAGTGACAATAGTTTAAATAGAAAGCAAAAATAGAATGAGGGGCAAAAAAAAGTCCCTATTTAGCATCCCAGTATCATTTTAAAAGACTTGATAGTAACTGGTTAACTATCACTTCCAGAAAAAAAAAAAAAAAAAACTTCCAAAAAATCTCCATTATTTAACATGGAAAGAGAAAAATAAAGATAACCCAAACAGTAGAAGAAAAGGAAACACATTCCCTGTCTTCAAGGCTAAATTCAGCAAATGCCTGTGTATCATCTAAATTTGTAGAAGGTAAAGCTAGATGACACCTCTTGCAAATATCTGTGCCCACCCCACTAACCTTCTACAGAGAAACCTTAGGCGCTTTTTTTAGGATGTGTGCAGCATCCTGTTAGGTGGAGCCGTAAAGACATTAGTGCTCGAAGGGCAAAGCTGGCAAATGCAGTCAAGAAAATCATAGCCTTGAAGTTCCAGTGGTGGCAGAAAGAAGATTTGCTGTTGTCCTGGGGCTAACAGGGAGAAGTGAATGATATTTAGTCCTGTCCCACCCTACCAGTCTCCACTCCTGGGGACAGGATCTGAGTAAGTTTGACTGAAGCAATCAAATAAAATGGAGATGTCATGCTGGAAGGAATAGCATGGCTGGACAAACTAGAGGTCACAGGCTGGATTTTGGCTTCAACGCCTGCCTTCACTATCTGAAAATACAAATGGATTCTTTATATATTCACTCCCATGTAGCAAGTTTCCTTGCCAAGATAAATACAAGAAATCACATTTTTTTAAGTTGTGGAAGTTGATGCTGGTGTCCCTAATTGGGTTTTACAAATCGTGTTTAGGACAGCAAATTAGCTTTATGAAAGCACTCCTATAAGGTAAGTAAAGAACAACCCGGTTTTATGAAAGAAGAGGAGGCACAAGAGGTTGAACTGCAGCAGTTCCTGAAAAAGAACCTAGGATTTCCAGCCCTCATACATATTAGCTGCTTCCCACAGGCATCCATCTCCCTATTGCAAAACAAAGCTTTATAATTTCCAAGTGTTTCACTGCATTGATGTGGAAATACTGAAATGCAGTGCTAGAGGCTTCCTAGAGAGTCAGAGCACAAAGATCTGTACAGAAATGTGGAGTTTGATGCAGGCTGCAGGATCCTTTCCTTTGGCTTAGCATCTGCATTCAAAGGGTCTAATGTGCTCCAGAAACTGATGCTGAGCTGAAGAGCCCTCCAGTGACTCAGTCTGACTGCAGGCCTGAACTCACAAGGAGTTCTCGCACAAGGAAGCTGGCAGTCATAAATAAATGTGCAGCAGTTTATGGCTACCAGCAAATTTCCATGATCCATTAGTTTGGATCTGGGCTAAATATAAATGGAAACTCAAGAAGTTATGGGTCAGGGCACTAATATATAAGCAACACTGGCAATAAATGGAGAAATACAGCCCCAAAACGTACTAGAGGTAGTTTCAATCTCATCCAGGCATCTCTATTCCAAAACCTCGGGTTTATTGGGTGCTTCTCCTGCTTCAGGGACTGTGGAAAACAGGATGCTTACTGAAACACTAGCCTTTGATGTTCCCAATACTTAAGCACTGAGGGCTGCAGAAAAGCTGTGTGTAGCTGCTGGAAGCAGTAAACCTCAGGCCTTTCCCCTATTTTGTACAGTAACCCCTGGATTTTTTTCTCACCCTTTGACTGGAGGAGGAACGAATGAGTGAATTCAAGGCAAAGAGTTACGCTGTTGGTTTGCTTGCTGTGTAGGAGGAGGATAAAGGCCTCCAGCTTTCCTCAGGTCCAGGTGAATACTGAATATCTCTTTTACTTGGCACTGAGTCATAAATCAAAAGGCTGGGTGGAACAGAGTCAATCCCCAGGAGAAAGACACGTCTTCTCACCTATATGTTAATAAACAGGAAAAAAGTCTGGCAGCGCATCCCATTTGTCTTTGTGTTTTCCACTTCTGTGAGGCCATCTACATTCATGCAAAACCACAGTAAAAGGTCTGCACATTAAAAGGGTAGGAGTTTGCACTCACTTTGCTGCCGCACAAACATGCAAGATGAAAAGCCGGGGGGGGGAAATGAATTGGGCATTGGTGGTAGGAAAAAGGAGATTGTAACGCTTCCATGAAATCCTCATGGTAGGCTGTAGAAGAGCCTTTGAAGCACAACACTGAGAGCTTGCTATGCTGGGAGCCCGTCATGCTATGCCTTAAGCCCCTCTCAATCCCTGCGGTATTCCTTCTTTCACACAACTGGTGCTGTAGCAGAGGATGAGTTATTTGACGAGGAACGTGCGTTTCTCAGATCATTATTATATGCACCCACCTCAAAAAAACAGGAGTTAAACGGTGGCACAAATGTAATATAGGAAGAAAGTAGGCGCTGCCCTGGGAATCTTAATGGCACTGTTGTGCACTTTTGAACTGGGCAGAAAAGTCAAGAAGGTACATAATAATATATGTAAGCTTTTGTAGAACAAGTATGATCAAAATCCCCGCCAATGTGTTTCACCCCTTCAACATTTCAGTTCTTTTAATCTTCGTGTCAACTTCTCCATGTTTCAAATAAACCAGGAACTATTAATGCATTTTCTTTCATTCCAGGAACCAGGCAGACTTTTCGCTCAGGATTTGGTGATTGGAAACAGTTATTTTGCCTCAGCAAAATGAGCCTGCATGAGCATAAAGTGTTTTGGAAGCCACGATGGCATTGGCAACATAATTCTTTCAGTGTTATCTATGTGGTGTAAATCCAACCTTTTTTGAAATTCATTGCCTGACAGGCAAAACTATTCATGCATAATACATATCTTGGAGCTGGACACAAGATTACTGACATTATATTGCTCCCTATTTACTATGTCCTGGAAGCTCTGCATTCCTGGCAAACAGAAAAAAAAATATCTTACATCTCTCATAAAGAAAGACCTCTCAACTATGTTTTTCTTTACCATTTCTGAGCACTGACTCGAAGTCTGGCATCAGTGTAAGAGTTACTCCTGTGCCTATTTTCATAAAGTTTTGAATTTGTTTGCATTGTTCATAAACTACCTTCAAAATTACTCTCATTGAAAGAGAGCATGCTTTACAACAAGCCCAACCACAGGACAAGTAACAGCATGTGTTATAAAGAAGGTATGTATCAGTCATTCTTGTGGTAATTCTAGCTTTACCAAAATTAAAAATGAAGCAACTCTGAGGTAAGCTTGTATTTTTGATCAGCAAGCCCTAAGTCTACATTCTGCTACAATTCTTCACACTTTATAAGGCAAGGCAGTGCCATATTTGAGTTTTGCTCTGTCATGTTTTTGAACCTGAGCTTCTTATTAACATCCTTGAAAACGGTTATTTGGGCCCAGGAAGAAATATGGGCGTATGTACTGTGTTGCATACCTGTGGTAAGGGCAGTGCATTCTGGACACAGCAGGGCTGCAGGTATTCAGGAAAATCAACTTCAAACCATGCTAGGCTAACTGTCTCTGTGTCAATGGCACAGTGCCTGCTCATGAAGGTTGCACACTTCAGAAATATTAGCCTTACTGTGTACAGTTGTTTCTTCTGGGCACAGATGAGCAAAGTCTCACCTGCAAGGTGTTTGCAAAGGAAAACCTCCTGGTTATATTAAGTCCCAGGATCCAGCATTGGGTCTGCACTAAGATGGCCCAGCCCTACCCCTTGTCTCCATGTGCATGACAGAAGAATGGCCAAAGATGGGTTTGACATCATAGAATTATAGAATGGTTTGCAATGGAAGAGACTTTCAAAGGTTGGCTAGTCCAACCTCCCCTGCAATAAACAGGGACATCTCCAACTACGGTTGCTCAAAGCCCCATCCAACCTGATCTTGAATGTTTCCAGGAATGGGGCATCTCCAACCTCTCTGGACAACCTGTTCCAGTGTTTCACCACACCCATACTAAAAAAAAAAAATAATCTTTCTTCTATCTAGTCGGAATTTACCCTTCTAGTTTAAAACCATTCGAATAATTTCTGGGAGCTAGCAGTGGGTCAAAGGAAAAAGAAACTCAGCCTTTGAGATAATTAAAGACAGCCTGTAGTCATGTTCTTCTAAGTTGTGCCACTGGCCACTTAAGAGTGTGACTATTCACCTGATCAAAGTTATTTCTAAGGTGTTTCCAATAAGGTGTTTTTGAGGAAGACGGTATGATTTAAACTCTTGGCTTTGTACTAGATAACAGTACAGTGAACATGACAAATATACAGAATTACATTGTGGAGCAGAAGTCATGCCAGTAATGGCTGCTGGCACAGACCTACCAAATATTTAAGCCTCTGACCCAGGTGTATCACATTCTCGCTTCAATGTTAATCACATCTGAGTCAATATTTCTTTCTAGGAATATATGGAGTACAATGATAGTACAAGGAGCATAATGACAACATCTATCCTAGCAAAATATGCAAACTATCACATGACAACTTCTTGGCAGTTTCAAAATATGGCAATAGAGGTAGGCTTTAGGATAGCTTTCCATCAGTGACAATACATCCACTGATGGGGGGAAGTATTTGGTTTTCCCCTCTCACCACTGTGATTTTCTAAACAGAGTAATTGTCAAAATCCAGTATGCTTTCACTTCAGAATCTGAAATGACAAGAAATCTTTGGAGATTTCTTTGTTGCTTTGTTTAAGTTCTCCTTTCTTTCACTACACCTCCTTCCTCCTGGTTTATATCCCTAGGTGCATATAGGTGTTTGCTCTGTTAAGGCCTAAGACGGAAAGATAATATGGCCATTTCATGGGAGCTACTCAGTGAGGGCAATCTTGGGTTTGCACACCACAGCTATGGACGGCCATGTCTGCTCCAGAGCAGCAGCACGTAAGGCAAATTTGCAGGCTGCAACAGTGATGAGGGCCCTGGAAGCTCCTGTGCTCGGTTCTGTGAGGGTCCTGGGATCACGACGTTAAACAGAACAGGATGGCAGTCAGTGACTGAAAGCATCTGTTCCCATATAGGGATGGGCTGCAATAAAAGCCACTGCTGACTGAGGCACCTGCCACCTCTGCAGTGCCTCTGCAGACACGGCTTCATGGGGAGAACCTCTGGAGCTCTCCCAGAACGTTAGTTTTTCAAAGTGCAAAGCGAAAAAGTGAGTGCTGCTACTGCTGAGCCAGTGCCCCCCAGTCATGTCACCTGAGCTGTGACTGTGCCCCTGGCTGCAGGAAGCAAACTTTTCAAAGGAAAACATTCAAGCATGATGGACATGCGTAGAAAGCCAGCCATGCAAACCTGAGGAGGGCAAACACATGGCTGTAGCTATCTGGTACGGTTATGTTTTCTTCTCTCTTTGTCAGCACCTAAACAACCTGCCTTGGGGAGCAAGGAAGAAAGAAAACAGTGGAGAAGATGGAGACCAGGGCAATCTCCAAGACACAAACATGACTGCCAGAAGAGGAGAAAAGAACTTCTTAAATGCAAATGTTATTTTCCATTCTATTCAGAAGTAAATTTAGTCTTTTATAAGAAGTCACTTTAAATACACGACAGTTTCTGCTACTGTTTTGGCAGAAGTGACTTTTCCTTGTGAGCAGCCTTTCAGGACTATTTTCATTCCACTGCTTTCCGCATTTGGCCAGGCTGATCTCCTGCCAAGGGCTGCTGCTGAGCTCCCCACCCCTCTGCTCCACACAGGACTTCTGCTAGTCCTGCCTCTCGCCTCAGGACCAGGAGCAAAAGGGTGGCCCGGACAGTCAGCCCTTGAAGAAGCCAACCTCTAAACGCACCAACCAAAGGAAGCCATGACATTGCCATGAAGGAACAGATCTCCATTCCATTGCTCTTCATGTGTAACAGTTTAGAGTCTCTGGAGAAAGAAGAAACCTCTCCTTCCTACTGTGTCCAGTAGGACATTTCTCACTATTGACCAAGGCTGAAATAAAACATCAGGACCTATGCCAGTGCATGCAGAAGTAGAAGCAGATGCAAACTGTACACTGTTCCTCCAGGGATAAAGTGACACAAACCCCAGAAATTTAAGACCAGAATTTTCCATTTAAAAATTACGTCAGGATTTGTAAACCTGATACAACCTCAGGATTTTTACTGTTCTGATTCATAAATCAGTGATTTCCATCCCAAAAGTAAAGAAAGGATTTATATTTGAAAGCATATTTAGGATTTATTGGCAAGATTTGTACTGTAAAGGCATGCAAGGATTTGTAAATCTAATTTCTCACTTCTAAAAGCTTTTGAGGATTTTTCTGTGGTAAATCCAATTAATGTAATCTTAATGTCATGATTAAAAATCAGGCAACCCCCCACGAATTTTGAACCACATCACATGCTCATCAGTGACAGCCACTGGAACAGTATGGGTGCCCTGCCATTGAGCGAGGCTGTCTGGAAAAGCCTCAGCTGCCTACCACAGAGACAGAGCAGACAAGGAAGATGGCTTCCATTGAGCTGGGTGCTGGAGAAGAAGAAACGTTAATGGCACAGAGGTCTTCTACTTTTTTCTCAACACCTTTTTTGCTTGCTCGTCACCACCTCTCCTGACCACAGCAGGGAAATAGATGGGGCTCTTAGCCCCAGAGGGGTCGAAGGGAGACCGCCTACTCCATCAGACCCAGCTGTGTCCCCTCTCCCACCTCATCCAGGGCAGCAGATACAAGGGAAGGAAAGGCTCTGATAGGTGATCAACCCACAGTTTGGGACAGCTGTCTGCGAAGCATGGCTGTCACCAGTTTGATGACCACAATGACACCTCCTGACACTTTGACTCCAATGGGCTCCTCTTTTGCGTCTATCCCAGCCTGGGGGGTCAGGGCACTCCCAAACACAAAGTAATGGCTTAGCTCACAGCACGGCTTCCCACCACCACATCCTCAGGCCAGAGAGGCTTATGCTTCAGTAAAGATACCACCATCAAGCATACCGCTGTCCGAGAGACCAAGGTACAGACTCCACTAATCCTTGAAACCCCAGCCTTCCCAAGCTGGAGAAGGTATGCTGCATTATCTCTGTAGGGTTTATTTTTAGGACCTAAACCATTTTAGATCCTCAATCTGTTTAGGTTTTGAAACGCTACTGGGTGCAGGTAGCCAGGCCAGGCTGTCGGATGGCACTGCTGTGTGGCTTAAGTGGGGAGCTTTTTCGTCTTATTTTCTTCCACCTGTCCTCCTGTTGAAGAGAGGGAGTGAGAGAGCAGCTGGGTGGGCATCTGACAGCCTGCCAAAGGCAACTCGCTACAGAAAGAGAAGAAATGTTGGCAACATTCAGGATGCTGAGAGAGCAACACCCATGCTATTCTTTTTCCATGACTGAAGTTTCACGTTTCGTAACTTTTCTGTGCCAGTCTGTCAGTATTTTTACTTGTTAATCTGAGTTTACATTTGAGAGAAAAACAACAACCACCCTGTTCCTGACATATGAAACAGCTAATGCAAGACAAAAGAATTCCAAGTACTTAATGATCCACAAGGAATGAGTGAACTACAGTAACGTTAAAAACAACGGGTATCACATACGCACTTGGATTTTAACCAGAGTCTGGTTTCTGCATTCAGATTTGCCAATCAGTTTCTAAGTCTCCCGTGTCAGCAACTAGAATGGCCTGTTTCTTTTCAAACAATGAAAATGACTTTTAAAGAAACAAAATTCCGACTTCAGGGCCAAGTGTCTGCAGGGTAAGATCAGGGACTGAGTCCATTAGCTATGCCAGGCCCTGCCAAGCTGCATCTGGGAAAGATTTGCATAGAGATGCAGTTAGTGGAGCAAGGGACTGGGTATCAGGAGAAACAGGGTTTGAGAAGTGATATAATTCCACCCCTTGCCCATTTAAAATGTTTAGACAACTCACTTCATCTCACGGTGCCTCACTGCAAACACAGAGGGGGGAAAGAAATTATTTTCTGCTACTTCCAAAAGGAGCCATAAAGCAGTATCTGGTTCCCAGCTTTGGGATTGCGGGTAGTATAAAATGTGGAGGTAATTCTGATTTAATTTCACTCTTAAATTCTGTCAAACTGCATCCAGTAAACAGGGAATATTCTTTATTATGACTAACAGTACCACAGGGTTTCAATCAAGACTATGAACCTACTCAGCCAGGAAAAAAAAAAAGAAAATAAAAAAGACGACACACACGCTCACAGATTTGGGAACGCTCCACTTCTTCAATGTGCTTATAGGCGGAGCTGATGACAGCTTGCCCAAGGCTGCCCAGGACGTCAGTGCCAGAGCCAAGAATTTACCTGTGACTTTCACTAGTCCTAATCCAACACTGCAACCTGAATTCTCTCCTTGATACTTTCACAAAATGAATGAAGAGGGAGGAAGTCCCAGGATTAGCAGAGATAATTCCGATGAATCACAAAAACTATAGTATGGCTGGAACATGTGTTTTTCTCCCACGCATCAGACACAGGGATGATGCAGATAATCCCCAACAAACCACTGGCTTGGTAAAACAATTAATTACTGACCTTATAAAAGCTGAACAGGATAAAAAATCCTGCTAACAGAACAACACAATGTACAGTTAAGTTTTATCTTTCAACGAAGGAACCTCATTTGCACTAAAACATTGGGTGATTTATATTTTCTGTTTCAACAGATCATTTAAGATTTAACAGATTGCTGAATAAATTGTTTAAATATGCAAATCATCTGGGCATTTTGTAATATTTCTCCAAGGGCTTTTTCCCAGCAGTTCTCACCAGATCATGGAAATTACGAGTGATTCAGAAAAGGAAGCATATAATATTTTAATTGACAGTGTGTTTATTTCAGCTCCAGTTCTTTTACATCTTCCCTTTCAGATAACTAGAAACAGATGACCTCCAGGAATCCCCATATTCTGTGGGGCTCATGACAAAATCGAGTATTAGGAGAGATGGAGCACAGGAAATTAAGTGTTTTATGTAGATAAAATGAGCTGACTTGGGGAATACAAATAGTACTAAATTACACTATATAGTGTGCCCTGTACACCTCATTTCCATGATAAACGACGAGCTGTAATGGGCATTCATGCATTCTTTGCACGGCATCCCCAGAACTTCATTTCGTCTCTCTCCCCAGGTCCTGCTTAGAGACTGGCAGCTGCTACTTCCCAGGGTCCCGGGGGGCAGCTCTGCCATCAGGATCACCACCACCTCAGTGCTCGGGGTGGGGGCAGCTCACTCGCCCGTTGTTTCCACCGCCACACACTGCTGCAGCCAAACCCCATTTCCATGAAGCACTCCTGACTCAGTGCTCAGGGAATCTACCTTTCCACCCCAAAGCCACAAAAAGGAAAAGGAGGTTTTCTCCTCCTTTCCCATAACCGCCCCCTGAGACTCACTCTTTAATTACCCTACTTAACCACCAGCAGCCCAAAATCTGAACCTCTGGGCCAGAAAATTAAAAAAAATTAAAAAAAAAAAAAAAAAAAGGGGGAAAAAAGGCAGCTTTTTCCTTAATGAGTCGTGTACTGATTTAACTTACCCATTACTTGGTGAAAAGGGTGCATTTGTAATTGCGCTACAGAATAACATTGGACCCAACATTGTATTTTTTTTTCCTGCTTTCTTAAAGCTCAACCTCTCCACCAACCCCGAGAGCAAGGCACACAGCCCACCCTCAGTCCCTGCCAGCCAAATGGTTTCCCTCATACGCTGCTGCCGAGGAGCAAACCCTGCGGTGGCAGATTTGGGCACGCTGGCTTCAGCACACGCACATCTCCCCAGCGAGCCACTTCAATCAGAATCCGAGAGGAGCGACTCCAGCCCTGCAGCATGGTGTGAGCTCTGCTACCTCATGCATTATTTCAGCATGAAATATTTATAAACTGGAGAAGAAGGGCACGCTCCTTCCTTAAAAATTGTAATGATTTTTTTTTTTTTTTAAATGAGTGCAACTTGTAAGAATCTGCAACTTGTTTGACATCCTGGGTTTAACAGCCCAGTACCCACTCTTAATTCATACAAAAGGAGCTGAGATTTTACATTTTATCTTTAAAAACTGAACTTAGAGTAAGCAGATATTTTTACATCTTTTATGCAAGTTTTGTTTTCCTTTACATTAGCTCTTAACACCATACCTATTTGTTTGTGGAAAAGAAAAAAATAACAGCATTTGTATTGTAATTATCTTTCCCCTGGCAGCACTTTGTATTCTGAAATTAAAACACAGTCTACAGTGACACATTGTCACAAAACTCATCCTTGGAAAGCCTGATGGTGGCAAATCTGGCCACTTCAAGGCCAAACCAGTATTCCTGTAACACAAAGCACTGGGTGGAAAAAAGCCACTGGCAGGTAGACTCCCCCGATCTAACAGATTACCCCTGGAAAATGTAACTCCTGTTTAGTCGGAAACCAGAAAGGACATGGGACTTCATAAAAGTGGCAGGTAAACTGGTCCTCTGTGGGCACCGGGGTTCTCAGAGAGTGCAGAAGTCTTACACCTTGAAGGACTTGGGGCTGAAGAGCGTACGTCTCTGCAAATTAACTTTGTGCTTTGACATGTTACCCTGTTAATGAATTCCGCAGAAATAGTTATACAATTGACCTGTTCTCTGTAGAGAAGCTTTACTCTTTACTTACAGATTTAGAAATATTTACCAGCAGAGAACTAATTGACTCTCAAGAGAACAAACCCAATTTTACTTCCTTTGAAACATCAGGAAAATAATTCCAGATGCGTAGCACCTCACAAGCAGGAATACAGCAGTTGTTACTACCTAGCATTTCTCAAGTAATTTGATTACAGAATAACCACTTACTTTTCTTTCTTTTTCCGGAAAAAAAATGAGTGATTTCAGATATACTTTTTGTGTTTCCTATCTGGCAAAACAAAGGTTAACTGACCTGCCTTCCACTCAGCCCTAAACCGTGTCCTACCTCTGTCACCTGCTAGTGTGCGCCTTAATTTATATTTCCTTCAAGCCTGCACTATAATTAGACTTCTGCAGAGGTACTACGTGTGCAGAGATCCTTATAAATGCCAGGACCACTATGAATCCAGCCCAGATAGCCAAGAGATGGATGTGGAGCTGCACACCCTGGCATGCCATGGATCCTCTGCCGGCTCAAGGGAGCACAGCTTTCAGAGGGAATGGGCAACTCCTAAACATCCTGGTTTAAACAGACCACAAAAAAAAAAAAAAAAAAAAAAAAAAAAAAAAAAAAAAAAAAAAAAAAAAAAAAAAAAAAAAAAAAAAAAAAAAAAAAAAAAAAAAAAAAGCTTAAATCCAGTGACAGAACACTAAAAATTAGTTATAACTTGGATTATCTGCAGAATTTTAAATTCCTGGTTT
Source organism: Nycticryphes semicollaris (assembly GCA_013400055.1). Classification (NCBI taxonomy): domain Eukaryota; kingdom Metazoa; phylum Chordata; class Aves; order Charadriiformes; family Rostratulidae; genus Nycticryphes; species Nycticryphes semicollaris. Next base: position 123,514 of record VXBJ01004850.1, on the reverse strand, counting down.
GGAAACTGCATTGTTTAAGCATCAGGACAGATACATCACAGCTAAGTTAACAGGTGCAAATCCTCTGAAACAAGATATTCGCACCCTGTTACTAAAGTGGTAATTGGAGAGTACTAAAGCGAGTTGCTAAAAAGATTATGCTTTTACTTTATTAAGGGTAGCTAGTCTGTCTTTAACCACTTATCACAGTACAAGGAATCTTTCAGAAAACCAACCATTTGCTCTAGTTGATAACTTTTTTCCCACCTGGGGCCATCACTCCCCTTTGGTCATTCATTCCCACGGAGCATCATCAGTTTCACTGGCAGCTACTGCACTGAAAGGTACCACGTGAGGAACAAAACTCTGTACTTATTCTATCTGGTGGGACATAGCCTTACCACTAGCACCATCAACAAAAAAGGCTCCATTTCAAGCAGTGCAGCACAGGCTGTGCTAAACCTGTGCCATCTGGTGCAGACACGTGCAGTAAGTACCTATTTAAATGTAGAGAGCAGTTACAGCATGACCTGCCGACCATGGCAGTAGATACTAATGTCTGAGCAACATTATGTGCTTCCATTATCACCCTGCCTTTTAAATGGAGCCCTAAAGCCGACAGGACATTAGCTATTTTTGCAGGTGTTGTCTCTGTTACATACTGCCTTCTTCGTGGCAATATAGCTAATTCACTGAAACTGCCAGATGTGGAGTATACATTGCAGGATTCACTGTCCTGCTTCCTGGCATTAACTGAATACATTCAAAATGTATCCACTCTACATCAAAGCACCTTTCTTGGAGTCAAACTCTGCAGTCTTGTGTTTAGTATATGACTTTGCTTCAGGTTCTAAATGGAGATTATGCTGATTTTTAAATGTGCTGCTTGAGAGTTTGAGACATCCAGGGGAGCTGTAATAAAATTTATATCCATGTGATCAGTTCAGAAATACTGCTGTAAGAACTGAAATGGATCCAGCTCCCAATAACTATAACTGGCTATTAAGCCACCATAAAAGATGCCAGTCATGATGCTGACTGGTCGAGTCAGCAGCAGGACTGGAAAGCAAATGCCATTTCTGCTCAGGTGGAGGAGGAGAGGATAGAATTACAGCTAGGAAGGTGAAAGTCCTCCCATCTCCTCCACCATGGCCCATGAAATACAGTGTGAAACCTGCTGCTGATTACCTGAGAGCTGAACTGGGACCCAGGCTACAAACCAAGCAGATTTTTAAAAGAAATTCATTACGAACAAAACAACAAAAAAGAAACCATCTACATGAGTTACAGCAAGTCCATATGCTCTCAGCACAATAACTTGTACTTACAAAATAAACAGTAATTTAAACACTTTTGTCCTTGTAAAATGACTCAAGAAATGTTACATGGCATCGTAAAACTACTCTGGTTCCCACTAAACCGAACGCTTTCAGAAACTTGTAAAAGTGTTGGTAAGGTCACTTAGGTTCAGACATCACTATGTATTTTGCAGTAGATGTTTCTGTCTTATGCCCTGTTTGTTGTGAGAACACATCCAGTGAGCTATCTGACAGCACATCCCCTCCTGACTTGTTGGCCCTGCTTCTCCTCTTCCTTCTCACTGCCCTGGTGAGGTGGGGTGGGAGAACTTGGGGATGGGTGGTTTTGTCTACGTGTGCATGGGTGAGCCAGGCACATGGAGGTGTGAACTGCCTGTCCGCATGCTGCTCATGCAGTCAGAGTGCCAGCAACCTGGTCAAAAGAGGAGGTGATTCATGAAACAGCTTCAGCCAGTTTCTCACACCCTGAAAACAGGCTGGGCTTCCAGAAGGAGAGGGATTATTAGGTGGATGATGCTTCTCCAGAAGCCCTTTCAGCTACCACACTCTGCAGGTTGCTCTATAAGACAAGAAACACCCTTGGATACTGGCGCTTATATTTGGAGGATGACAACCTCTGCTACCCCTTTCCTGCCTCTCCTCAAAACACAAGGCACCCCTGGAGTGGCCAGGTGTTCTCCAACATCCCCTCTCATGTCTCATACCTGCCTGCTGAGCCCTGCCCGCTCTCCTCCCTGCTTTGTGAGCTCCTATGGATCGACAGATTAACATGAACTAATACAATTACATAAAGTACACCAAACCAATCACTTGACAGAGCTATTAGATGGCAAGATGCAGGCAACAACTGATTTGCCAGGAAATAAACACTTTGAGAAGTTAAAAAGAAGCAAAACAGTAAATTCACCCTGACTTTGCATGGGAGCGGCTTTACATAAGGCAATGTCTTCTTAAAGTTGCTAGATCCATGCAGTAAACCACAAGGAAGGTAGTCTCCTTCAGCAGACAGTTTCTGGACAAATTCTAGAGGCCATTTACTGCACAAGGTGCAGTATGGTAGGACATCCTGGGTCACCGAGAGATAGAAGAATGCCACAAACATCCTATGCTGATAATGCATTGCTATGACGATTGGGTTCCAACCATCATTTCTATCTATTTTATTTTACAGATTAAAATGGCACACATGAACCAAGCATCAACCATCGCTGTGCAAGGAGACCAGAAGTATTTATTACCATTGCAGTTCTACAGCCTCAACAAGATTCCTATTGACTTCAAGATAAATCAAGTTGGCATCTTCATGACCATTGGAAATCTGTTTTCAGACTGAAGAAATTAAGCCCAATACAGACATATAAAGGCAGATTTTAAAGTTTTTTTAAAAGACAGTCTTGAAAAGATCTTACTAAAAATACAACTAAAAAAATCCTGTTTCATAGATTAAATATAACAGTTATGAAAAATATGCTAAGTAGCTTAAAAGAATGAATAAATTGTTACTGAAGTATATTTCAAATAGGATAGAGCTTATTTTCACTCTTTTCTTGACCTTTATTTGAGAAGATGCTCTGAAACTCTAGGTATTTTGTATGACATCTGATCGCATTAATTCAAAGGAGTTTTCAAACTATATTCAACTATCAGAGATCACCGCAGTCCTCCTTCCCCCATTTAATCCACCATCTTGGACAGCTTTCAAAAATAAGAATGCAGTCACATTTGATTAAGAGTTTACTTACTACATTTCATGGCTTAGCAGAAATAATGTAACGATGGTAGTGGAAACTATGGAAAGATCAAGAATCAGAGCAATTGAGCAAGCAGAGAATACAAGTGCTTTTTAAGGTGTGTGTGGGGTTTTTTTTTTTTTTTAAAAATGGAACAGGAAAAAGCCACAGTGCTGAGAGTAAAAAGTCAGGAAGTGCACTGATGTCAGCGTACACAAAGACCTGCAGTTTTCCAATACTGGGGGCAGAACTCTAGTTATGGAAAGCAAGTGTCCCAAAAGACAGTGATGACTCCACAGGAGACCACCTGGAGACAGTCTGAGTCTTTCGAGGCCTCCCAGAGCCTTTCATCTGGAAGCAAGCCTCTTGCTGGATATATGAAAATGGGATCCGGGATCCCTAAACACTTCTGAACATAAGAGCTGGAAAACACTTTGTTATGTTTTTAATTAGGTTGCATAAATCATTTCTCTTTGTATTGTTGCTGAATTCCTGAAACACCACAATAAAAATGACAATTAGAACGCTGAAATTTTTATTGCCTTTTCTTAACGTGCTAACATCACACCAGAACACATTTTGTTTGTTTTGTTCAGAAAAGTTACGCCACAGAAAACAAGGAAAAAAGAAACCCTGCACTGCTTTGCCAGTTGCTGTTTGTCCTAGCCAGGAGGTACTGCCCCTCCAAGGAGAGGGCACACTCAGTTCTCTGGCCCTTGTGCTTCTCGTTTGAGCTATCCAACTAATATTTCGCCTTGGCATCAGCTACGATGAATCAGTAACAGCTGGACCAAGGCCAGCAGCATCTTTCAAACGAGCTGGTAAAGAATTTGGGCCATCAGAGGCCCAAGCCACTTACAGGTTTGGAACCTCCCACAGCAAGATCAGAAAGGGGATCTTTCACACTACTGCATGCAATATTCAGGGGCCAAGTTTAAATCTGTACAGAGATATACATGCCCTATACACTGAAAACATCTCCTTGGAAGACATAAAGAAATGTTGCAATTCCACAGCTCCGTGCTAACCATGTAATTGAAGGCTGCACCACAAAGTATACAAAAAAAAGAACAAAATTAGGTCACAGAATCCCCCTTAAACCCGTCATCTGAGAACTTCCAAAGGGCATGCATTTAAAATGTATCTTTCACACACACACATTTAGGACCAGGGATTTTGCATTTACATCCTTGGTCCTGACTGGAACTGGAAAATTTTCAGTGCCAGCACTAATCCCTGAAGAACCTCACTGCAAACAGCCCTCATTACATGATAATTCTTTGCTGCCTCTACTTTTTGACATTTCAGCCAGTTCTTAATCCTTTTAACTTCTTAATGAAGGAGCAGTTACACAATGCCAGCGTCCTGTGGAAGGTCACCAATCTGTCTCTTGAGAGCGCTTCCCTGGCACATGGCATGAAGAAAAGGGCTGGGATCCTGCTCACAGGAACAGACAGCTGTGGGACGCAAACCTTCTGGGAGGATGGAGCTCCCAGTCTGGGAGAAGCGGCAGCAGGAATTTAGGGCTGAGGATGTTGCAGTGCATCTGAAGAGATGTCCTGCTTGCAGCTCAGCCCCTGAGGAGAGATGGGGAGGGACTCTTGATCAGGGAGTGAAGTGAAAGGACATGTGTAATGGCTTTAAACTGAAAGAAGAGAGATTTAGATTAGATACTAGAAAGAAATTCCTTACTGTGAGGGTGGTGAGGCACTGGAACAGGTTGCCCAGAGAAGCTGTGGGTGCCCCGTCCCTGGAGGTCTCCAAGGCCAGGCTGGATGGGGCTTTGAGTAACTTGGTCTAGTATGCAGTGTCCCTGCCCATGGCGGGGGGATTGGAACTCCATGATCTTTAAGGTCCCTTCCAACCCAAACGATTCTATAATTCTATGATGCATGCCTCCACACATCCCTATAGCATAAGAAGCATAGCATTGTCCCTCCAGGGAACAGCAGCAATGATACTGAGCCTATGCAAAGAAGAGAATGGAGAGCCTTTTCCTCTGAACTGCTATGGTCCTGTGGTGGACAGGATGCACTTTCTAGCCCAATCTATTTTTATGTTGGCTCCTGGGCCTATTTGGAGCTGCTACAGTGGTAGAGCAAATGCCTGGCAATGGAAAGTCTTCTGAGTGACATGCTCAAGGCTGAGGATTTTGTGCTGCTGCAGTCATCATCAGTGCTTTCCAAGTAAAGTGGCAGGCCAAGCAGGTGGGACAGAGACAAAAAGTCGTCTGTCATCTGGCTATTTTCTGAGGGTGAAGCAGCTGAAAACCACAAGAATAAAACACTTAGCTACAAAACAGGGGCCAGTTTGAAGTTTACCCTCAAGCAACTTCTTAAGTAGGTCAGAGCACAAAATCCAAAACTGAATATTTGAATTCACAGGGGGAGAAACCTCCAATCCCCATTTTATAGCACAGGCACCTGGACAGAAATGTTTGTGTTGCTCCTGTGAAGCCAATATGAAATCTTTGTTGACAATACCAAGGAAAAAGGTACTGAAAATATCTGAGCATGGCCAAAGGAGCACAGGGAATCCTTATGTTGGTGGAGCTGCTGCAACACTCTTCTCAATGGGTCAGAAAGCCTGAAAGATTTTGTTTGTCAGTTTTGGAGTAAAATCTCATAGCTCTTCTCATGCTAGACCATATTTTCAGCCAGTGCATGTCAGGCTTGAGGATTTTGCCCAGTTAATTGACAGTTTGTATATCATGATAGAAGTTGAAAAAAAAAACCCCACAAACAAACACACACCCCCCCAGTGATAAAAATATAGAAAAATATAGCAACAGCTATAGCAATGCCATTAGTTGTTATGAAGGAGCTGTTAGTGAAGGAGCTGTTAGTTCTGGCAGTTATTGAAACCATTCAATGCAAGTGACAGATAACAATAATAAATCAGCTGACTTATTTCACATATCCACACATCCAGTGCTTTTTTTTTGTGAGCACAGCAAGTATTCAGCCCAGAAAAACAGCAGCATCTCATTACAAAACCCTATCAGCAACTGCAACATACATTCAATTATTGACACGTAACAAAGCCAAAGTGAAAACCCTTCCTGGAGGGGTAGCTCCTTCAGCTTTAAACAATGACTGCTAACTTGCTCTCCAGTTACCCATCTCTCAGAGCAGTAATTGCTTTTATATTAGCTAAAAGCAACTACTTGCATTTTCCATCAACACAAGGGCTGTATACTTATGGGGTGGCCTTGGGAACCAACTAGGAAGGTGCCAAAAGGGCATCTCTGTGTTGAGAGCATGTCCTCACCATCCCCTCTTCTGCAGGGACCCTCTGGCTACCACCTACTCACCAGGTGAAGGCTGAGCACCAGGCCAGACCAATGCACCCAAAATTGTGTCCCTCCTGGGGCACAGCATCACAGGCAGGACAGGGAGAACAAAATGCAAGTATCCACCAGTTGATGGGGCAGCAGGGTCAGGCAACCACCAACCAAGCACACTCAGAGGAAGAGCTCATAGCTACTGAGGAACAACCTGCCCTTTTTTTACAATTATGGAGCACAAATGCTATGAGCAATTTTCCTTTAAACCCTGTTATATAAAGCACAGCAAGAGAGTACCAAGCAGCAGTATTCCATCTTTGACACAGTCCCCACACAGTCTGGGTAGCTGGGAGCTCCTCAGGAGGCCTGGTGATTTTCTGGATGAGCCAGCAAACCGCCCCCTCAGGGAGCAACCACCCCATGCTTTAAGGAACAGTAACTTCCAAGTAACCAAGTTCTTCTTCACAGAAGAGATGAGTCAACCTTTAGTGAGAGTCTAACCCAGTCGTTGCAAGTTCCTGGGGTTATTTGGCATTGCAAGTAGCTCTGTGATGACAACAAATCTCTACAAGAAAAATAAACCAGAAATATACAGAAACTTAACTGATGCTAACTCAAAGGTACCTGGCTGTACCTGCACCTGACATATTTCAAATGTCATAGAGAAAATTTACAGGCATTGTTTTTCCAAACTCCTAAAAATATCTGATGATCTAGTGGGCACGCAGCACAGAGTGGTCATCACAACAGCCTCCCTACAGCCTCCCACCACCCATCTGCCTAAGCAGGAGTCTCCAGCATGGCTACCTAGCCCTTTGGAGGGGATGGCAGGGCTCTTGAGATGACTACGAGGGCACCCTTCTGTAAAATCACTCACGGACACGCAGAACAAAACCTTCCTTGTAGGAGGTAAAAAAAAAAAGACGCTCCCCTCCTTTAAACAAGGATGCATAGCTCAAAACCCCAACCAAAGTTGCTTTGTAACTTGCCAAATTGGAGTGATGTAAACCAGGGCTGTTGCCGTCGCAGTGCAACGGCCAGTTGACATGCAGAGGTGATTGTCCCTGCTGGATAAACAGTACTGATCTCCATCTGCTGGGCAGATGCCAGTCTGGAGGTCAGCTTGTAAGTAGCTGTTATCAGCCTGTGACTGCAGAGGAATACAGGAGAGAGACCCTGTACCTACCAGCTTGCTGAGAGCTTCAAAATGTTTGATCAGCCCAGTGCCAAAATGGAACAAATTCTTACTTCTGTGGCTAATGAGAAAGAACCTTCCCAGGTCATCACATCCATCCCCTGCTAGCACAGGCAACTGAGCCACAGAGGCCATTTAATGAGCTGATCACGCTTCCTCAGACACCTACTTCAGAAGAGAGACTGACTGGGGAGGGGCGTGTGGAGCACACAGGAAAAATTTCCTCTCCTGAAGGAGAATATGGAATTTCAATGGAAAATAGATTATGTTAGAAGACAGTGACAACGTAAGCTTACCAAATACCATAGCTCCCCTCCTAGTCTCAGCACATTATCTAAATGTAGCATATTATTTGAAACACACAGCAGACATGCCACTATGTTTACAGCACCCCTGTCATCCAGCAAATTTGAAAACATTATCGTCAAGCTGACATTTTATTACATTTCTGGAAATATGCTAATTCAACATTAAGTTTTGTTCAACAATCATGAAGGCTCAGGAACAAAGACTTATTGTGCTTTACTTCAGACAATTTTAAACGTTGCTGAAAATAGAGAATGAGGGCCATAACTTTTCATCCATCCCTCATCCCCTTGCAGCTCTACCCTTTCGCTCTCCACTGGAATTTAGTATCAAATTATCTCTGCAAGTAGCCACTGGAGGAAAGCAATGCGAGGTAAGCAGATTGGTGATCCTGTCATCCATTTTCATAATTTCAGTTTATGTAAATAGGCCAGCTATTTCCAAGCCAAACGCAGGGTTACCCGCCATGGACTGTATAAACAACATTAGCTTTCAGCCATGTAAATATATTAGCTATCATCAGACACAGTCTCACTGAGGTCTTTGGGGACTAGGACCACGCAGCATAGCAAGTGGTTGGCACACTGCAGTGCGGGAGAAGCTGTGCCCCAGAGCAGAGATGTCGGCAAACAGAAAGGCAGACAAAAATAACTGTTGACTTAAAAGAATGCAACGTTTGCACATGAGATGCTCAGACAAAATAGGTTTGTGAGAAGGTTGCTAATTACTAACACCAAGGCTTCTCACTCACAGCTGAAAGCCCTTTTGCGCTGGACGTGGCACACAGTGCCTTCTCACACACCAAACCATTCTCCATCCCAAGAGGTTTTCATGGCTTTCATCTAAATATGCTTATCTGCAGCATATTCAATATCCATATTCAAACAACAAACTTTTGGCTCCAAGTAATCAAAATTCTGCCCCTAACCCAAACAATTAATCTTTATTTGTGGTAGTTTATACTGCTTTCAGAACTGAGGAGCCATCACCAGCTACGTAGATAGCACGTACTAGTACACGCTATGTAGATAGCAGACAGGCAATGATACCCACACTTTTGCCTTGCCTGTCAGGATATTGTGAGCACAAGACTGGAAAAACTGACAATTGTAAGTGTTTTGAAACCCTTGGAAGATAATATGCTACACAAGTGGAAAGCAAAAGTGATTACAAAAATGCTCTATTCTTTATACAAAACACTGCACTAACGAAATTCTTGTTATTCTTCCAGGGACATCTCAAAGATTCCAAGAGATATATTTCAACAAGGTCTTGAACAGAATACTATGAGTTGCTTTAGTCCAAACAATGAAAAGTTAAGTGTTAAATTTATGCTGGCTGTCTTTTTTCTCTTCTCTTGGTTTACATTTCCAAAGAAGCAGATGAGGAGAGGCGCAAAAGCTCAGGGACTCGAAGGGTTTGATCCAACCAAAAGAATTAAGAGCTACTGTCATGTACCATTTAAACATCATCATGTTATAAGTGCTACTTATACATAAGTAATTAATTTGGGGTCTGCTTGTCTGAATTCTCTTCAGTCTGCCATGAGAATATTTCTGCCTTGAAATCCAAATGCCCAGTGCTGCCAAAAAAGAACCACTGATGGGCACCACCGGTGGGGTGCTTCAACAATAAAGGTACCAGAATGGGACCGTAATGCCAGTCAGTACTCTAGATGGTTTTACTGTTGTTGGTAAAGTAGAATTTAAAAAGAAAATTGATTATAACATAACAGCTGTATGTATATATACACAGATATACATATATATGACACTGTCCCACATGACATCCTGGTCTAAAAACTGGAAAGCTATCGATTTCATGTATGGACCACTTGCTGGATAAGGAACTGTCTGGAAGACTGCACTCAAAGGGTTGTGGTCAACAGCTCAGTGTTCAAGTGATGGCTGGTAATGAGTGGCATTCCTCAGGGGTCAGTACTGGGACCAGTGCTATTTAACATCTTTGTTGGAGACATGGACAGGGGGATAGAGTGCACCCTCAGCAAGTTTGCCAATGACACCAAGCTTGGTGGTGCAGTGCACACAGTGGAGGGAAGTGATGCCATCCAGAGGCACCTGGACAGGCTTGAGAGGTGGGCTCATGAAAACCTGATGATGTTCAAACAAGCCAAGTGCAGGGTCCTGCACCTGGGACACAACAATCCCAAGCACAAATACAGGCTGGGTGGAAAATGGCTGGAGAGCAGCCCTGAGGAGAAGGACTTGGGAGTGATGGTGGATCAGAAGCTCAACATGAGTGAGCAGTGCACACTGGCAGCCAAGAAAGCTAACCACATCCTGGGCTGCATCAAAAGAAGTGTGGCCAGCAGGTGG
>VXBJ01004850.1:45737-113261 GCA_013400055.1 Nycticryphes semicollaris | reverse complement strand
GCTTTGAGCAACTTGGTCTAGTGGAAGGTGTCCCTGCCCATGGCAGGGGGTTTGGAACTTGATGATCTTTAAGGTCATTTCCAACTCTAACCATTCCATGATTCTATGATATATACATTTATGTACATACACACATTGTGTAGGAAAGGTAATAGATAGCAGCTGCAAATGCCTACCCTTTCCTTTCCTACCTTCCTGTTCTCTCCAGTTTATGTTACCTTACCCAATGGGCTGCAAACTGCTCCTGGGTGACTTTGTCCTCTGAAGTGCAAGACAGAGTTGATTGTCCCTCCATGGTGGGTCATGCCACTCTCCAAGGCTAACTGCTTCCCTCCTGTCTCAAATGATTATTTCTATTCCGTTCCTTTTACTGGGGAGGAGGAGGAATTACTAGTGGCGAGGGGAGGGAAGGACACTGCTTCAATACAGGTGCTCTCTAACTCTGCTGTTGGAAGGAGAAAGCTAAATGCACAGGCACAACAGGAATAACCAGTACAGAGCATCAGAGACCAAAACTACAGTTGATGCGGTAGCATAAGCACAGACATTTGGGACTGCCTTTTGTAAGTTATTCCTAGTTTACTAACACTGGTGCCTTGTGGGCTGCTCAGCAGCTGGAAATAGCTCCAGGGCAGCAGTACCCTAATTATACCTTCATTAGATCACCTTGACTGAGGACTGTATAAAGGACTGGAGTACAGATAGTTTGCACAGTCCCTTCACGCTTCAATAGCAGCGTAGTAAGTCCACAAGGCACCTAAAAATAAGGTTCACTGCGTCTTGGCTGATGAACGGATGTTTTAACAATAGCTGTAGATCCTTAGCACCTCTTGTGCTTGTGACAAAGTGTACCATGGGCCTCAATAAAGAGAGAGAAGCTGGAACATTCAGCATTAAACCAAGCCTCCCTTGTGAGCAAAAGGAATAACTCCATTTAATGATAGCAGTAAAAATCTCTTATCTGTGTGGATGGGCCAACAGAGGGAGACACAGTGATGAAACATGCCTGTCCAGTTTGTGGTATTACTGCCTCTCCATCCCATATTAAACACTTATATAAGAAGTAAGTCCTGGGAGAAATCTTCATTACGGGGAAAAAAACTCTTATTCTTCATTACAGGGAAAAAATTAAAAAAAAAATGTTTTTTATGGTAATGGAAGTGATTCTGAAAGTAAACATCACAATTTTTTTCTTTTTTAAAAAGAGAAAAGTCATTGAGAAAAATTCATTGAATTTCTAAAGATTACATTAACTGTGGTATTTCTATCTAGTTGAGGTTATAAATCTCGCAGGAACTTGTGGCTGCCTTGTGAATTAATAGTTAGTTTCCTTTAATTTTTAATAACTCACGTAAATACACCAAACTTTGTTTCTGTCCCTTAAAGAGGCACATCAAGATTAGAATGAGTTTATCTTTCTAGGACAATATTGTTCAAATATTGAATTAGTGCTACCAGTTTTATTTGAATTGGCTGCAATTACACTGTGCACAGAACCGAATGGCCCTCTTGCACAGCTTTTGACCTAGAAGTATCTTCATTAATAACCCTGCTGAGTTTGTGTGATATTACATACTACAGAACAACCCATACAAACTACAACAGACCAAGCTTCAGAGAATCCCGTGGGCTCAGTGAAATCTCAGAATTAGCCAATAAACCAGAAATTCTCCAGTTTGGGGTAGGGGAGGCAGGTATGCATTGGATGCGCAGGGAGTGGATGAGTCAGCTGAGGTGGGATTTGTCCCGTCTATCTCCTGACCCTTGAGGAGTGACACACCTTACTCAGTAGCACCTGAATGGGGCACAAGGGAGCATGAAGCAGCGCTGAACACAGAAGGTACCATGGTGATTTAAAATAAAAAAGAAAAAAGAGGAAAAAAATGGGTTTTTTTTTGAACACTTGGATTCAACAAGGTACTTGATCTTACAACTTGTCCCATTAGAGCTAAGTGCATGAAATCCCCGCTGAAGTAATTAGCTTATTGATTTCAACATGATGAGCACTATGCCCACTGCATCTACTCACTGCCTTGAAGTTACAAATGCATTTATCTATTTTGCAGGCGCTTAACAGACTGAATTCTCTCACAAGCTTTGGGTGTACAGATGACTGAAGAAAGTTACAGATTCTTATCAAACCCAGAGGTGGACCTTTCCCCTACATGAAAAAGGGAAAGGTGTGTGTATATGGGTGTAAAATGACAAAAGGTAAAACTGTTATGAAGAAAAGACAATATTCTTGTGATCAACATAATCCCCAGGCTCAGTCTTTACGTCAGTCTTACTAAGTGTTAAGAAAACATTTATCTTTTACATGACCAAACCTTATGGGAAAATCCTACAGGCTTCCAAAACAGACCACTGCAAGTGATAAACACAAAATTATCTCTCCTTTGCACTGAAAATTCTTTTCAAAATAAACAGTGTGCTGTAAGCAAACTAATTTCACTGAATTCCTTACGAATGTTTATTTTCCCCCCCTTAAGAGTTTTCTGAAAGTCTCAGAGAGCATTACAGTGATTTATACCTTAATGCTTCCATTTTTAGGCCAAATTCTAACAGTCTTCCAAATGATGAAAAACAGATGATCCACAGGGATGTCAACAATCCAAGTTTTAGCACAAAACGGTGCTAGCTTTTTTTCACATGAAAAACTGAATTTACATGTTTACAAAGACTTCCAATTTTCACTAAAAAGAGTATTCCAGTTCTTACGGCTTTCTACTAAAATAACCCCCCCTAAACTTCCAAAAATGTTCAAACAAGCAAAAGAACCCGGTCTCACTAGTCCCAAATATTTCAAAACCGTTAGTCAGACGCACTTCCACAAAAAAGAGGTGGGACACTTGAGGCAGAAGCTATCTTTTGAGAGCTTCTGTTTGGCAAACAAAAGTTTTTTTTTTCCCATTTTGAGCTGCTTGTCACAACATAGGGTCAGAAATGAAAACACAAAGGGCTAAAGAAGAGGCGTCCTGTGCTGGTGCTGACAAGGGTTTCCTCCACAGCCGTTGTTAAGAGCAGATACTGCTCTGGTCGTAAATCTGATCGCACATTCTCTGCTGAAGGATATGAACTGGGACAATAGACACGGAACAAAAAACAATTGGAAGTTCAAACAATTCGCAAAGGTCACATTTCAAATACCAGCTCTCCCTCCAGCAGATCTTACAATGAAAACGTGGTCTTTCTCTAAGCTGTGGTTAATCAGCCCCGTGCATACAGAGAGTTGGGTAGCTCTCTCGTGGACTTTTTCCCAGGCTGAAGCACGGACAGCATACTTCCACAGGTACTCCAGATGTTGAAGACTGAGGATTAACAGGCTGAACTGCTGTTCACCTCTTAGACAGAATGGAAGGGAAATGGTTTTAGTCTAACTCTCAGAATCTTGCCCTTGATGATGACACTTTTGTAGCCAGGCCCCAGCACTCAACACAAGCATCCTCAGGCTCTGCTCTGTGTGCTCATTCAGGGGGACTCACCTGATCAGAAGCCACAACTCAAGCCAAATGGGAAAAAAAATAAAATTAAACCAGGCCTTTGTCACACTTCTGGCACCACATCAGAAGTCACAGAGCCAGAGACATGAAATGTCAACTCCCAGGTAAATTATAGTTTTACACCTTGTCCTGAAGTGCTTCAATCATGTGAAATTTTGAACATTAAATTCCTGAAGAGGAACACAATTTTCTTTTAAGTAGAGTACTATACAACTGTAACGCAGACATAGAATCAACCCCAACCCATATGCTGCTTCACATATTTACTGTGGGATGCTTGAAAGTGTCTAATTTTAATTATTTGGAATATACAGTGAATATCAAGCTTCCTGAATTTTTCCTTTTATTCACTATGAACTCCAGGGGCTGCATCTCTATATTCCTAACTCTTAAAATGTTAATTCTGTCTTCTGGTGCATTCCTCCTCCATCCCATATTCTCATATCAAGTGAATCACCTTAAGGGACATTCTTGCTTTCATGAACAAAAATGGCATTCTCAGAAGTCAGCTGCTTTTCTCAAAAGTACTACTGGATATAAGGTACTTCATGTCAAATGCTACACTGAGCTACACTACACACAACTTCTCTCTTCAGTTTTGCAAGCTGAGGCATGCACACAATTTTTACGCTAAATGTATTCTCTGGCTCTTTTCCTCCCATTCTCTCTGTCTGCCTTCCTTCCTTCCTGGCCACATTGTGCAACCTCTAGACTTAAAACAAAACAAAAAAACCCACCCAAAAAAATCGCCCCCTCAACATACATTAAGTTCATGTAAATAACACCTGATATTTTAGCAGTCACTGAACAGGATGCTGCTTCCTCTTGTTCAGTAATAAGATTTTTTCACCTACTCTCTTGCAAATCACCATTCCTTACCTGATTTTAAGATTAAGATTACCTTTTTTTTTTTGATGATTACAGTTCTCTAAAGTTTTTATTCGCTTTGCCCTAGGTACTTTTTACGTCCTTGGAATCATGGATTTTATTTTGTTTTGCTTTTCCAAATAAAAGTTGCCTTAGATTAAGTCATTGTGCAGACATTTACCAAGAAACTTCATACACTTCGCAATGTAACGTAGCATGACTGCATCTTAGCTTTCTTCTTCTCCTTAAGCCAATATTCCAGTTTACTACCCTTAAAGACTTACCCAGGAAAATATGGACCAATCACTAGGGCTGAATAATTTATCACTGACTTTTCTTAAAAACTGTGGGCCAAAGCTGCGTGTAAGTTGTTTCATTTCCACTGAATATTTATCTGGCCCAGCAGTATTCATTTGAAAGAACAGCTAGACTATTTGTTATTTATTTATTCCATTATTTACCTGTAATCTTGGGTTATTTCACAGCAACTCACAGCTGCTGGCTGTGAAGTGATGTGAAAGAGCAAAGGCAGCATCCGGAAGCACCCCTGACAGAATGAAACTACTGACATTGCTGCCCAAATAGCTACCTGTGGCTCAAAAGTTACCTGTGGGCGATGATAAACACAAGGCACAATGTGGTGGAAAAGACTAAACCGGAAATTAGCCCACAGAAAATCCACCTGGATAAGCATGAAGGCCAGACAACTTGGGATCTCCCTGAAGCAAATACAAAGAGCACTGTCAGAAACACATATATAAGTTTGGATTCTACAGAAGAGCAGCTCTGCAGGAGCTCTGGGGTTTGAGGCTTGGAGCTGAAGGCAATAACCAGATGTCTCACGATTCCTCTGAGTAACAGAAGGCAAAATGCTACTGGCTGGTTAGTTAGGGTGATGCTGTTCTTGTGGGCAAACCCAGAGCACCCATCCCAGGTAAAACATGCTGCAGTCCTCGCAGTCCCTGGCCTGGTAGCAAGCTGCAGTAGCACAGGGAAACTGAAAAAGTCAGTCACAAATGATTCAATAGCTTAGAAACTAGCTGAGGAGGAAGAGGGCAGCTTGAGTGTCTTGACCCAAAGGGCTGGGAAGATGCTGAGGGCTGGAAAAGGTGCCTCCACCCTTTCTGGTGGGGATTGAGAAGATCAGGCAGGAGGAACAGTCTCAGCACTCAGGCATCCCTGCACCTTTTCCTTCATCCCATGGACACAGCTCCGTTGTATTGCACAACTCCAAACAGAAATTTGTAATGTGTCCAAGAAAGAAACATTTTTAGAAGCGCTAACTATTAAGCGCTAGATACTGAGCAAATAAATAGAAGGAAATACATATGCATCAGAGGAAATAATGACAGGCTGCGGCTATTGAAAACTAGTAGGAAGGGAAATATAGCTGGAACGTTAACACTGTAACAACTTGCTCTGAAAGGGTGGCATGAAGAGGGGCGAGGAGGAGGAAGGATGTGTTACTTTACATTAGAGAAACTCATGGGATTACAGATGACTCAATCACAGACCTTAAATGCTTATAGATTATACCTGTAGTCCAACTAAAGATGGAGTAACTGGAACATCTCTTCCAGACCTCAAAATCCTAATACTAGAGTGAGCTGATAACTCTGCATCTGTTCTTCATGTGTGGAAAGAAAAACAGGCTAATCACAGATGCACACAGCCTGGAGGATGTTTGCTGAAAACCTCATCTGACTAAAGAAAAAAAATTCCCCAGTGTCCTAAAAAGATGGTGATTTCTTAAAACAGAAAATTCTCAAACCCAACATGGAATATCTCAACACTGAATCTCATTTGAATGAGTGAAGAGAGTTAATTAATCACCTAAAAGCTACGAGCAACTTAAGCATCAATGATCATGAACACGTCAGTCTGACTGTTTTAAAAATCAGTATATCCACTGTTGCCTGGTGTTTATAGCCTGTTTGCACAATTGCTGGCATATGGCTCTAGAAAGAGATGAGTGAAACAAAAAAGAGACTTGTTTAAAAAAAAAAATCTACTGCACACCAAAACTGCTTGTGAAAGAAAAACACTCCAGAGAAGATAAAAAGCAGAAACTTCAGAAAGACGTGCAGATTTATAAAGAATGGAGAGAGCAGAGAAGTTAGTGGCAAACAAATGAAGAAGCACAACCTCTAAAGAAGCAGAGGAGCCAATACAATGCTGAGGCCTACTAACAGCATTTAAGACAGTAAAAAGGCACTTCTTTAAGCATCCATGCGGATCATGTCCATTGCCTGGTGCAGACAGTAGGATCACAAATGATGACATGGGAAAAGAAGTATATATAAACTACTGCATTATGTGGAATTATCAGGACACATAGTTCATTGCATTAAAAATGGTTCTTTGAAAGATTTCAATACACAGTTGTTAAAAGAAAGACATAAGCAGGTATGTGGCTAGTGGCCATTTCCAAATTCCAGGGATCATGTCTTCTTACACGATTTCATTGGTTTGTCATTTCGGGGTGAGGCAATGTGAAACTTCCGGCGGAAAAGGTTGCATGTAAAAAAAAATAAAAAAAATAAATAAAAAAAAAAGAGTAATCTAGTGCCAAATAATGAAAATAGTAAGAAGGGAAGCTTATTCTTATTGGGGCACAGTTAAAGTCACATCTTTTTTGCAATGCAACTAAATGCAATGTAGTAACCCTAGCAAAGCACAGTTTGCAGGCTTAAAGCAGCAGCCATGCTTTGAAGACTGTGACTCAAGGACTTAAGGGTTGCAACAAATTGCTAAATTCATTTATGTCTTCTGTGATGATCACAGATAGCTCGTTCAAAGTAGGGACCCAAAGAAAGATACAGGAAAAAATAATCCTAGCAAGGCTTCTGTCAAAACCCCGTGCTCACCCTGCTAGCCACACTTCAAGAAGGAAGTGAAAATACTAGAGGGAGCTCAAAGGAAAGCCAAGGAATTGACCCCTGGGCAGGACAAAACAAAACAAAGCAAATCTTACATGTGAAGCTGACAGAGTTCACCCAGCTCAGCGATAAGGTTGAGAGCTGTCATGATGACTATTTAGGGCCACATTTCAAACTCACAGATAAGTTAAGAGCTGACAGTAGGAATTTCAACCTTCATTTCCCAGCAAAATTTCCCAGCAATGTTAGTAAATGGACTATAGAACAGTTTACCAGCACAGATGGTCAACTCATTAACGCCTGAAGTTTTCAAAATGAGATTACACGTTTAAAGAAGACACGCCCAAAACAGCATTTAGAGAAAAAAAATAACTATGGCTCAATCATGCAAAGTGTCAGGTCAGAGGAGTATAATGACTCCTGACTGGTCTTTGAGTCTATGAATTGGAGTACTTAACCATAAAAAATTTGAAGAATCAAATGTCTCCGAGACATGTTGTGGCAAACAGCCCTTGTAAGAGCCCCTCCAGTATTCAAAACCATCCAGATACACATAAGCCATTCCGATGTGCCAGAGCCACTCACACTCAGCTCTAATTCAATAGCTGTTTACATTCGTTAAATAAACATACAAAAGACTAGGTGTCAACCTGGTGCTGAAGGCATGGTTTGAACATTTCAGCAGTCACTCTAAAGAATCCCCTGGTTGATCCTTTCCAAAGCAGAGCTCTGACATTAGGCTAGATAAATGCCAGTGATGCTCACGGGGAAGTGGGACATGAAATCCACTTGCTCCGGTGCGCTATGGGAAGCCTCCTTCTTATAATGTGTTATTTTATGCTATAGCGTCCATCAGTCCTAACCACATGTGAGCTGGAATAAGGTATTCAAAAACTGCACCTGCTTCCATGCATGTAAATGGGAAAGCAATTTTGGAATGAGAAAGGAAAAACAATATCAAAGCAGACACTCCCTAGGGAAAAGGGGGGAAAAAAATCACTTGTCATTCTCAAACAGTAATCAATCTTAAGTGCTTGCTTTTTTATTTCCAAAGGAATGAAGGATTCTGGTGCTCTATCATCATTTTATTTACTTTAGCTCAGGAAGTGTCTGATCTGCTTTAAAAACTGTGGATCAATTCTGTATTAAAATACCATCACTCTGCCTACTCCTTCAAAGTGCTATAAAATATGCTGAAGGGAACACTGGCATGTTCCCCAGGTACCACGGCTAAAACAAAACCTGCAACAGAGGAGTCTTTTTAGAAAAAGCAGCTACCGCCTTCCCACTCACTCCTCCCCAAGCACTGAGCAGTCCATATGACGTATCTCTTTATCCTTTTCTAGTTTAAGTCAAGAATACAAACCAAAAATACGTCACAGACTGCATACTAAAGCTTAAGGAAATGACTGGTGGAGTTGACGAAACAGAAGGTAAGTCGCCCTGTCTTGAAGAACAACATTTCATGTTTTAAGTTTGTCCTTACACATGAATGTAATACTTATGAGTTGTGACTGGAGCCTAAAGTCAGGTCCACTAGCATGCAGGCTTCTCTTCTTCCTTACAGAAGCAGAGCCAACAGCTGCACTGGAGCCCATGTTTTTCATCAACAGTTTACTCCTCTATTTTTCTCTAGATAGAAAATATTCATACACACCCCATTTCACCCGCTGTGGTTTTTTTAAGCACTGAGAAACATGCTATTCATACTCCAGTGTTAAAGGGTCAGATTACCCTCACCTAGAATCTATTCACTAAATTCCACCAAAAGTCAAAACACCATTTGACAAACGCAAACAAGTCAATAAAAAGGGGAAAAAAAGCACTCAAAGGAAAACATAATCTCAAGTCCAAATCACTAAAATAGTGGTTTGACTCAGGTATTGTAACAAAGCATTTCACTAAAACCCACAAGATTTCTATTCACAGTCCTTTTCATCTGAAGAGCTTGAAACAAAGTTCTCACCACCTCTAAAGCTTATGTCCACAAATTATGTAATTGTACACAAGCTAAGGACATAACCCTCAATTTTAGCAAGCTTTCTGGTATGCTTCAAAAATACACGCAACGTGAGACTTCAGGGGAACAGCAATGTTAGTTACCAGCAAGCTAAAAACCAAACCAAACCCCAAAAAACCCAAATCCTGCCACTGTTTCTTGTCAAAACACAGTTTCCCACAACCCAATTTTACCTCAAGGCCGTGAACATACCACATCAGGTTTCTTCCTAAAGTGCAAATATACTTACGAAAGGACATTCCCAATGTAGGCATAATATGAACAGCAGTAGGGAGTAGTCCCATCACAGCAGTAAGCTTTGCAGTCATTATCACACTGAGCCAGACAATCTTCTGCTGAATAAAAATAACATTCATGCGGTCAAATGGCAGCAGCAACAAAATGCTGTACAGCACAGCTTTAAAGAAAATGCAATCTAACGGTTTTATACAATCACAGGACTTCACTCGAGGCGCGACATGACCCTGTAATCCAAATGGCAGCCCGTTCCCACTCATTCCGCTTTTCAGGAGGAAGTTCAGAGTTAGGTGCTTTGTGTACGGGTATTTTGTAGCTGGCCCTATCAGTTCCTTTTCATATTTAATCACTTAAAATAATAAAAGAGCATTTTGAAACATCAAGACGTCACGGATCACCTTTCTCCGTTCCAGCAAAGAATCCAGAGGGAAACCTGAGGCCGGTCTGCCTGTCTCACTGAGCTGCGGGAGAGGAGAAGAAAGCTGCCTGGGAACTGGCTGCCTCTCCCAGTCCCTGCCCAGCCCTAACCCTGGGGTGTAAATCAGAGCTGCCTGAAGCTCACCCTTCCCCTGCCAGCTGGCAGCAGCTCCCATCGTTCTGCTCCAGCCCCGGGGCCATGGCCAGCGTGGCACAGCAGTGCCCAGCATGGGGGCCAGTGGCACCCTCTCTGCCCCACTGCCAAGGACTGTCCTGCCCAGCCAGGGCCATAAATGTTTCCAGCAGCAATGCTCTATAGGACAGGACAGAGGTGCAACACAAACTGTGAAACAACAGTTAAGGGAGCTCTTTACAATTAAGAAATATGGAAGAACATGCATCGTTCTGTTGCCATGAGAAACTATTTTAAAGGTATCAGCCTCTCATCTACAGGTACTGCCAATGCACCGTAAAAGTATCTTCTCAAGTCCCACTCTTCCTGAATCTCATCCTGGTCTCTCCTTACCCATTGCCAGGACCTCACCTGCCACCTGAATGAACCCAAATGGACCCCCTGCCCTACACACCACCACCATTGGTCACCTCTCTGGTCATGCAAATGCAGGTGGTCACAGTGTAGACCTGTAAGCGAAGGTGACAAACTACGCTTCTGCACTCCTGATACACTTGTGGCTCCTATTCCCCAGGCAGCAGATTGCACTTAGGAGCTTCTGCTTTCCCATTCCCCTTACTGCCTTTCATCCGTGCGGGCCCAACCTTCAGCACGCCAGGATCTGGGCTCCCCAACCCACCTCTCAGCTCTGGCCACGCTCCCCTTCCCCATGACCCACTTCCAGCTGCAAGTTTCCACCTGGCCCATGGGGCTCCTTTGCAGCTAACAGCTCATCCATCTCAAAACCTTAACCTTGTTCCTCAGATGTCAGCAGGTCAGCTCTCTCATCCTTGTCGTGCTCCGTCTCTGCTTGAAAACAAGCAGCGCATGAGGGTGAGGGCTGGAGGGGGCTGCGGAAGGCAGCACAGGGGACAGCTGATGCAGTTGCACCCGAGACCCATGCAATTGCCCCTGTATGGGGGAAAAGCAAGTGCACCAAAAAAAAAAAAGGCAAAAAAACCTGACGCACCAGTCAGAAGACCCACGAGTGGATTGGGGCAGGTGGAGAGATGGGAAATTGCCAGAAGGGGAGAAGGGGAGGCCTGTGATTGCAAAGGAGCAGCAATGGGGCAACGACCACCATGCCCACGCGCGGGACTCCCCGTGGCAAGGCTTTTGTGCTGCTGCCCTCGCAGGGCTCCCTGTGCCAAGGCATCAGGCTTTTTGCGCCATTACCCATTTCTTTGGCACCAGCCAATGTTTTGCCAAAACCCAACTACGGCGACTTCACCAGAAGCCAGCCCAGCAGCAGCCCGGGACTCCCGCTCACCCACCGGACCCGGAGGTGCCGAGGGGAGCCCTTGCCCTGCCCAGGGGCACGGAGCTGGGGCACCCCCCGGCGTGTCTCCTGAAGGAAGGGCGCGGATTTAACCTCCTTGCATCCCGGGAGGGACTCATCCTGCCCCCGAGAGAGGTCTGCCGAGGCACCCCGGAAAGCCTCTGCCAACTCCGGCTGCCGGTTCAATCACCGTCAAGAAGGAAAAGCTCCCGCCTCTGCCTTAAACCGCCGGGCCCCGGCCCTCGCCGCCCTCCCAGGCCCGCTCGCACCCCGCTGCCTGCGGCTTCGCGCCTCCCCGCGGCCCCTCTGACCTGCCAGGAGGAGGAGGAGGAGGAAAGGGGGGAGCAGCACCCCCCNCGTGGCCCCTCACGCTTCCTCGCCTCCCGCCGCCTTTGTCCGACTTGTCCGGGGCCGGGGACCGTAGGGGGAGTCCCCGAGGAGTGTGAGGGGTCGCGCTTGTCTTCCTCACGTCGCCTCGCCCTGGGAAGGTGGGGGATTCTGCGGGGGTTAAAATCGCGATTGTTTATGAACGGGGATAAAAATGGTGGTTTATTTGTAAGCAGAAGCGGTGCGTGGGAGGGGGCGGGCTGTGGCGAAGGTGGGACGCCGGCCCTCCTGCTGGCGGCTGTCGCGACGGCAGAACCGGGCTTCTCCCGATCCAGCCGCCCGTGCCCGCCGCTCCCCACCGGAGGCAGCCCTGCCGCGGGGAGCCACAGCGTGGCCCTGCCGCTGGCCGCAAACCCCAGATACTCTGGTGTGTGCTTTTCTGTTACACAGCTGTTAAAAGATTTTTCCATGACCGGGCCAGAACCGTACTCTGAGGACTTTTTTCAAGAGTCCCATTTTGATGACTGTTTAAACGCTGCTGTGATTAACTCTGTGTGAGAATTCCCACAGACAGAGCCCGGCAGCCAAAATATTCAACCTATGGTCTCACAAAACAAAAGGGTTGCCTCCTGGCTTTGCATGAAGAGCTGCAAGTCGAGGAATGCCCTTTGAAAGGCTGAAGTATGTGCACAAAAATGAGAAACATCCACAGGTGTTTCTGCTCATAAAAGGGCTTCCTGCTGCTGGCAGCTCAGAAGGGATTGCTGACACAGAAACGTATAATGAAATTATTTTAACGGATTTTGCTATTCTACACTAAAAACAACAAAACCTCAAACCACTGACCGAAATAATTTGAAAGCTGGTTGTTTCCTTTATCAACACACAGCTGAGTGTTTTTTCAATATATGCCAGGACTTGATCGTGAACAAAGAAAAACAACTTTTCATGTTGACCCTGCCAACCTCATAAAATTCAGCCAGATTGAGTCCAAGGTCCTGCATGTGGGTCTGGGCAATCCCAAGCACAAATTCAGGTGGCAGAGAAAGGATTGAGAGGAGCCCTGAGGAGAAGGGTTTGGGAGTGTTGGCTGATGAGAAGCTCGACGTGAGCTGGCAATGTGTGCTTGCAGCCTAGAAAGCCAACCCCATCCTGGGCTGCATCAAAAGAAGGCCAGCAGGTCGAGACAGGTAGAAGGTCCAGCTGACAAAGAGGAATATCTCTGTCCTCTTTCTATTGCTCCCAGCATCCTGTTGGGCATTTGTAGAACGCTGAGAACAGGGAGGATGATGTTAGGGTGGTATTGTTTGGTTGTGCTGGGGTGAGGTGAGGGCCTTCTGGGACCAAAAGCTATATCTTGTTCTCAGAAATAGATTTTAAAGGAAGACTACTTCATAGCAAAGGACAACAAAAGATTAGAGTTAAGGTCCTAGCCACGATGATACTCCTTAGAAAACGCTGTATCAGCACCACATGATGGCAAATCATCTCTTATCAGAAATGTTTTTTTGAAAGATGGTTTTGGAAAGCATACGGAATTGATAAAATTATGTTAAGTGTACAAGCCCTGAAGTGCTAATCTTCAGGCACATTTCAAGGAGAAAATCCCACTCCCAGTGCACTAGTGTTTTGAAACTCACTATAATCAGGCATCTCTGTCTCCAGAAGCTTAATTAGCAGTTTAGAAACAGTAATTATCATACTTAGAGCACTAGAGGAAACTTAATAGAGAAAAAGGCACATGCTTAGGACAAGCATTTAAACTTCTTTACCGCTAGACTACCTCTAGAGAAATCACTTCAAAACAATTAACAGGGTATCTTATATACATCCCAAAGATCTCTCTTGTTGAACTCAAGCTGCTAACTGGCTTTAAACATGAGGAATGATAAATCTTCTACATCTTTTCCAACATGTAACCAGCTGACCAACTTTAGAGCACCTCCAAAAGAGCCTCAACATACTTTGTGGCAGCAGGGGAGCTGCTGTGTTGGGCAGATCCCTGGTTCTGGAAAGAGGGGAGGCTGGGTAGATGTCTTTTCATCTCTGCCCCATGCTATCTTGTAATGGCATTGAGGGGTAGTCTCATCTTCTGGCTATTAGCCACCTCTGAGCATCACCGTCTCCTCCTGGCTCTGCGAAAGGGTGTACTCCAACCTCTGCTGACATTAATGAAAGGCCTCCAAATGACTCCATTGTTAGCTAGACCGTGTTTTTAATTTCTGATTCCTTGCTGTCTCCCTTCACTTATCTCACCTCTAGTCAAAATGACTTAATACTTTTTCCTCCTTTAAACAGAAATCTTTTCACACTTCTAATCACTTTCATTGACACTTTGGGATGCTTTTTCTGCTAAGTCTTTTTTTCAGAGAGTGCCCTGAATACTAAATGCAATATTTAAAATGGATTTTCAATATCAAACTCTGTCCTCCTTTGACAGAGTGCCATGTCTTTTCCTGACGGCTCTATTAGCACCCATTAGGTCTATTGTAGTATTGGCATATAGTTGCATGTACGCTATTAATGACTATAATACAAAACCCCACATGCTTGCTTTCTTTTTTAAAAATGTTGTCTGTGTTTACATTGCTACTTATCTCTACACAACCCACTTTATAATCTCCTTTGGGGTTTCTGATTTCTGCCACTATCTTTGACACTGGAGAATTTATCCCAGAGCTCCTAGAAGGCTTGCTCTCCTGCGCATAGACTGCCGGTCTCTGTCACGCGAGGACTGTACTCAACACTCCCTGTTGCAGTATAAAGGTTGCAAAAAGCATAACGCCGGAATGCCATTATTCCTAGGCAGCCAACAACATAACTTATGGCCCCTTCTGTTGTATCTACCACGTTAAAGTAGATGTAATCTCTGCAGCACAGCAGTTATATGCTACAGGATAGAATAATGCTATCGGTAGAAATATCTTATTTTTGTAAACTTGCATAAAAGCTAGTGAATTCTTTACTTACATTTTCCCTATAGAAAAGCTCAAGGCAGCAGAAAACAGAGGTAGATGTTTTTAATTACTTGCAACTCAGAAATTTCCCTGTTCATACCATCTTCACACATTTGGGAGGGAAAGGAAATGGTGGACCACCTTTTGCATTATTTCTGCTTAGAGCAAGGAGTGTCTCAAAAATGCTGTATCTTTTCTGATATGGCAGACAGGGATTTATAAACCTATGCTGACAGTAGGCATCTGCTGAAAGGCTGAATTTCATTCAGATTTTATAAACACTATTTAAAAATACAGACACTTGCATACTTTATTGGTTTCCTTAATGAAACATTTATTTAATAAACTAATCAGCAGTGCTTGGTGAAGCATAGCAAACAGTAACAACATCTGGAGAAAATTCACTAACCACAGAAGTCTTGGGTTTAGGCATTAGCATTGATGTTTTTTCTCTTCCAAACCCCTTCCTTCCCAAACAATCCTTTTTTTTCCCCTTTTTTTTTCTTTTCATAATTCTGTATAATCATTCAGAATCTGTGTAATGAAATAATCTTTCCTAAACACCTATGTTGCTTTTGAGAATGTATAACTTTACTGAATCAAAATCAGAAAGATAAGAACTTAATCCAAACTAAACTTTTATTTCCTTTTGAAACTAAGCATTAGCCATTAAACGCTCATAATATAAAATCTGTGGTTAAGATTTGTTAACTATCAAAGTAAAAGGTACTAGGAGAGCTAGCTTATCATCTTACTAATAATTATATTTTTTTTCTTTTAAATTTTAAGGGTTTTATTTTGAAAAATTTAACCTGCACATGATTTTTTATGAACAGCATTCCTGTTTAGAATGACAGTCATTGAGGAAGGTTTTCAATGGGATGAGCAACAAGCTGGAGGTTACCAAGCTAAAATGTGATATCAATGTCCTGGTCACTGTTATTTTTCACATTCCTTCTACAAAGGCTTTTAAATGATCAGCCAAACCTTCAATTATGTAGGGAAGCATTGAAATTGTATGGAGAGCTCCGTACCAAATTAACTCAGTGCCAGGAAAAGTGATGTACCCCAGAAAGCAATAAATCCCTATCATTTGTCAGAGGCTATTACCAGCAGCCAAGGTTTAGCATTCCAATACTTAGTTTTCTGCCTTAGGAAAAATTGAGTAGCCCAGGATTCAGGGAACCATGAATACGATTTAAAGCTCTTTCACATTGATTCAGGGATGTTACACCTACGAATTGGGCCTGGAATTTTTAAATGATCTAAAACACTTGTAGAAAAAGTTTAGAAATTACTAAGTATTGTCTCCTCTTTAATAAAGTTGATTGTTTACAAGTCAATATTACTGTACCATAAACTTCATAGGAAGTTGGCCTCTGTCACAATGCAAAGAAAGCAAGACCTCTGAAGACATGACAGAAGCTAACACTAAAGAACTATTTATGAGAAGCAGATTAATGTCCCCACTTGAGAAACAGTTCTCTCAGCAAACTTCAAGTTTCTGCTCCAAACAGAACAGGTATTTAGTTTTAAAAAAAATAATTCAGAGCACAGTCACAGTGCCTCCACCATTCAATGCTGGGTGAGATTTTAAAAGCTTATACTGGGGATAGGTAGATGAAAGTTTCATTAGATCAGCGTTGGCTGGTGAAGGATGAGTTACTGTCCAAAGAACAGCTCTGTCTAGTATGGTACATTTTCTCTTACAAAGTCTGCTCTATCTTGTGTTTTCCCAATACATCATGTATTATCTCAGTTTGTTATTTAGCACCTATGATAAGAGCAGAATGAAGGGGTGGTAGGAAGGTCTCTGAGTTTTTGGATTTTTCCCCTTCATATAACGAACCTACTGAAATTATTTTTCCCAAGAAATGTACAGTGCAAACAGCCAAATGTCACCTTTTCCTGCTGCATCCAGCACATAGTGTGAGTAGCCTCAAATTCCTGTATCGGTGTCTGTTGTAATTACTGATGCTTGGCTGGTATTTGTGACCTTCAGGGAACTTTCTTTGTGAAAAATACTGCTAGATTTACTTTTCTTCTTTGTTAAACAGATCTGTATAGGAAAATGTTTTATAGATACAAACCCCAGACTATTGGCTACTCATTTCAGTCAGTTAGTAAACTGGATTACAAATTGAGACACTTATTTACTTGAATAAATATAAAACAGCAAGTAGCAGAAGCCTGCTAAGACTGGTGCCAAATGAAGAGTTGCATACTGAATAGGAATTGTAGCTTGTATCTAGGAGGGAGGAAGTAGTTATTCTGCTGTTCCTTTAGTCTCTGGCCTACAGTTATAAGGGTTGAGACAGGTAGTCTTCTGTAGTGCTAAGTTCTTACATATATACTTGGGCAAAGATAGCTATTTGGTCTTTTTAAAAGGCCATCTTTTTTTATTACATCCTTTTAATCTGCACGGTTGCAACAAAATATACATGGCTCCCAGCACTTGTCAACATTGCATGACTTGACAGGAACCATTATATGGAGAAAGCTTAACTTTTCCTCTGGAAACCTAAGGGAATATAGGCATAATTGGCCTGACAACAATCTGATGTGTTGCTTATGGAAGTGGTGGTGGAACATCGCTAGCCCAGAAGTTACCCTATGCTAATAGGCCTATTCATTCCCTTCACTACCATATTTCCATTAATTGAAACAGGAGATTTGTAATTGATAACATTGTTTTATTAAACTTTCATACAAGAAAGAACCCAGCCGCTCTTAGCTGGACTCAAGCGCCTTGCCTTTCAAAATTCTTTTGGCCCATATGTCTGCAGCTCAAATTCTTATATAAATTGGTAGGAGGGACAGCAGTGGTAGGTGAGGAGTTGGTCAGATGGGGAAGAAACTCATCAATTGCAATTCTGCAGCTGTGAAGGGGCACAAAGCCACAAGTCTGAAGGTGGCTTTTATTAGTTTCAGCATTTGAATTGTTCTAGTCAAAATGCAGTTCCTTGTCCTTTGAACAACTTTAGGACGTGGAAGCAAATCTTTGCGTATTTCTCTGTCTTACATAAGGATGCTTTCAGAAGTGGCAGTGTGCTTTCATTGAAAACCAAAACAAAATGTTCTAAACTTTTCAGTTAAAGAAGATGACAAATGTTTTGGAGCAGGGTAGAACTCGTTCAAGTTGGAGGCAGAGAGAAGGGTCAAGGCAACACCATCTATATTCAGCAATGTTCCTAATCATCATCACTAGTGGCACTGGAATTACTATTCAGACTGTATGCTCATTAGTACCTTGGCAGCTTGCTAGTTCACTAGAACTGGCAATAGAAACAAGTGATTTGTATTAATAAACTGTAGGGAAAAAACACATCTTCACAATTGCTAGATGTTTTTCAGCTTCCCAAAAAAAGCTCAGCTGAACAACTTGTTTCCTATTCTCAATGCTTTGTGCAACCATCTTTGTATCGATCCCCAGGAAACAGAGCACATTAGAATAAAAATATTTTCAGTGTTCTTACAGTGGTGTTCTGCTCCCTGGTGTGTAAGGTAGAGAGAATACATGGCTTTTCTAATCCCCTATGAGAAGTCGGTGACAGAAGCAGGATTTGAAGCAAAGTGATCCTGAGTTTCTCCTTCAAGAGCAGTCACAAATGATATCCTGAATACACCACTAGAAATTTTAGGTAGACTGGTTTCATCAACAGGTTCGAAGAAAGTTCAGACAAAACTGCCCATACCTTGCCATCACACTAGTCACACATGAATGAAAAAAGCTACTTAAAGAGCAATGAATCTGCTCTGTTCCAAATGCAGAGATTGTGTAACCCCATATAAAAGCTACGAATAGATTGCTTTGTTTTCTAGTAATACACTAAATGCACACTTACATGCATATATAGATATATATGTGTGTACATAAATATTTTTCCATTCGTATATACATACACATATACATATACATCTACATATATATAAATATAAATAGGCAATAAACCTGTGTTCTGATAAACAAGCATACGGAAACATCCAGTGATTTTGATGTTTAATGAAGCCAGGGGAAGGAAATCGAAGTGTAGTGCAGAATACGTAGGTATTGCCCATGTTATAACTGAAGGGTGGTTGGATGTTGTAGAAAGAGGACAAGGGAAACAGCCTAATGCTATCCTCGTAACATTAATGCTGTTCTGCTAGCCAGATGGTGCGTAAGCCCAAGACTTACCCTTCAACTACAACTAGAGCTACAACTTCCAAGCCTCACAAGACATTACAGCAGAATTCCGGAACAGCGAGTAGTGGTAAGTCTCCTGTATAGCAGACAGCACAGAAATCCAGAGCTGTTTGGTCTGGTTCATGGCTATCTGGCCTTTGAGTACAAGAGCAGCACAAGATGCTTGTTGTGGAGACGAGACTAGGAGGCAAAGTCCATAGGAGGCACTGGATTCAGAGAAAAAAACTGCAGTTGTCAAATACTCTCCTCATGCTCTCCCATGGTGGCTTTTCTGTGAGCCAGCCACAGGCTTCCTCCTCACACCCTGAGATCTGACAGTCTTCAAATGCTAGGGCTAGAGACAGACAAAAAGCACAGGGATTCAGAAGTAAGTGCCAAGGACTAATAAACAGAAGATCAAAGCTCACCATTCTGAGAAATGCCCCACAGATATCTCCCAATGACTTGTTGATGTAAGAAGGACTTACTGGAATCAAGGAGCTGTTAATACAAATAAAAAATACAATTAGTAGCAACATGTCTAAAAAGTGATAAATGCACCTTCTTTATTATTCCCAGACACTTGGGTCTTTGGAGGTCCTGCTGTCTCCTACAGAGATCAAGGTTCAGAGCATTTTGTTTAAGCAGTAATATTTGAAGAGGAAAATGTTTGTTAGAGATTTCATGGCCAGCTAACATAATAGTTCAGGTGATCTATTTTCAAGCAACAGCCCACTTTTCATAATATGCCTTAACTTTGGGAGTGGAAGGTTTTCATTCTCTGAAACTTTTTAAAAGGTTTTTCTTTTGAATTGGGAAGCAGCCTGCATGCAATGTCACCCTTGCCAATAGCACAACAGCTGTTAATTGTATTCTGCAGAGTTCGTCATGTGGTGACACAAGATGTGGAGCTGAAAAGCAAAGGGCTGGAACAGCACAGGCGTATAATAATAAGGGGGAGCCGTTATAATCAAGCCATATACATTCCACTGAAAAAATTATCTTTTCAGAGTGATGAAAGACTTGGTAAAATGGGTTGGAATAGTCAAGACAAGAGATTAGTAACTTACTCAGAGGAGAAGGCATCTCTGTGTACATTTAGATTCAATTGCATCTATCCAGAGTTATCCTGCTATAAGAGATCACGCAAAGGGTTACCCAATATACAACTAGCAACTATTTTTTATAAAGGGTAGGGAAAAAGTGCCTGCACCGGATGCGTTCAGGGCAATATTTTGTCAAGTAGTTCAGTCCTCACCTGTAGGGACACTCTGAAGCTGCTGTTTAGACACCCGAATGGGTCAGCTTGTGAAAGCTGTTGCAGCACAGGGCTTTGTCCTCACCATATCATGAAAGGAATAGTCTGTGTAGGCTTATTGAGGGTCCCATGAAGGTGAGCGATGGAGGAGGAGGGAGGACAGGGAAACTACATTCATGTATTGATGCTGAGCAGCTAAAAATCTGTTTGGTTGGAAAATTTTGTCTCTACAGCTCTTTGGCACCTAGCTTGTCCATGTGACAAATTTGATAGGCATCAGATTTTAATGAAAACACACCAATGTAGTCATGCAATTCACTTACAGGATAGCTGCCTATACCAGCTCAAGAATTCCCATGAAAACCAATGTTATTATGTCATTATGGACAGCTGCAACTTAACCCAATCCAGCAAACACCTTACACCACAACTTCAAAAGAAGCCGCCTTGTTATGCACTCATGCTCCCATTCTGCTCCTGGTATCCCCTTCTCTTGTTCTGGTGTGGGAATTGGTGGGATTGCCTGGTGAGGAGGACTAGAAAACTGCTCTGAGTTAACCATTACTTCCTTCTTTTTTAAACTTTTCTGGTTGGGTGATTTTCTGAGAGCAAAATTGGGCCAGATGTCTGTACAAGGCACAACATATGTAATGAGCATATCCTTTCCATTTCCTTTGTTCTATATGAAGTCCCTGTCTATCCAATATACCAGCCTTCTACATTGTATTCATTATTTCTCTTCCTGTCAGACATTCCTGTGATAAAGCAAGAGTTTAAAATTCCATTCACCTGTTTACAGTGAGCAGAGGTACTTATTGTAACTGCTTGATGACCAATGAGGGTTGCTTCAGGAAAATCAGCTGGAAAAGCTATGAAAAGTCATTTTTAATCAGTTCTTCTGCAAGTCTTCTCCAAAGGTCTCTTACTTTTGGTTGTATACTCAGCTAGTAATGCAACACTGATTAAAAAAAAAAAAACACAACAACGAACACGTTATCTCAAAGATGTTGCACAGCCTATGCATAAGTTTACATGTAATTAGTTACAATAAAGTGATTGTCAATGAAAATTAGGATTTGCAGACAGTTATCACACAATGATTGATATTTTTTCTATTCAGAACTGAAAACAATTCCACCTAAAAAAAGTTGACATCTTAATTATAACCACTGTCTTACACCAGCTGGCCACATGCAGTTTTACTAAAACTTTAGGAAAGGAAGTTGGCACATATAATACATATGTGTTCATAACCATAACTCCCAAATGAAACACTGGTCTGGCTTCCTTCAGGCAATACTATTGGTCAATAATATCTGTGCCGATGACAAGCAGTCAAGGAGTGACCTCTTCAGGAAACAGTGATATTCTAACTCCTGTTTGACAGAGATATCATTATAGGGCATGATTAAAAAAAAAAGGGAAAATACCCATAAAAAAGCAGTGTTCTTAAGGATTAGATAAATCCTACTTTAGCATTCAGATTAAAAAAACCCATTAAATTAATGAAAAATATTTGAAACATGCCATTTATGTTTGGAATTCATGACTGGAGCTTTTGCTGTTGTAAACTGTTGTAAAGCTACTGAAATCTGAGCAGTTACACTATTCTATGGCAAAAGAGGAGCTGGCTTATGATGTTTATGCACAAAGGCTGTAGAAGGTGCAAACTGCAGGAAAACATAAATGCAAACTCATAAACTGGGAAGGTATTGAACTGCAGGATAAATTCCCAATTACTTTTTGGAAGCCACAATGTGAAACAGAAAGAATAACAGGAACAGAGGGCTGAAAGCAAAAAATGAGCATTATTCTCAGAAGTGGCAAGGATTTCCGTTTTGAGCTCCTTAATCTTTGGATTCCTTGTTTATCAAACATAAATTAAACTGGACAATAGCAGCTACACACAAAGGGCTTAGGTCACTATTGCTTTGTGAGAGACACTGAAAACCAACAACAGCCAACAACAGAATCTGCAGTAGAAGACAAGTTATATCTTATGGTTCAAATTCTACAGGTATAATAAATCAGTATGTAATACATTTAAATGTATGTCACTTTATACGTTGTCAGCATTGACAGTAAAAGAAAGAAGTATTTCTTTGGTGGCATGAAGATTGCTCATGAACTTGTGTTATAGTAAGAAACACCTTAACTAAAAATCAGAGAAGAAAAGCCTTAGTCGCTTGCCAACAGGTAAGAGCGAGGCTTTTAAAACTTTTCTTATTGTTTGTTCCATTATTATACCAGGATGACAGAAGTCTTTACTAATATGCTGTGCAAGTGAATGCATAGTTCACGGTAGTATCCACGTCTGAAAGCTGGAATGTAGCTGAATATATCCAAGGCCATTTGTTATTTGGAGGAAGAAAGAGAATCAGCAGCATCCACATTTTCCAGAACAGAGGTCATTTTACAGATTTTAATAGGCTTGGATTTTAAAGGTCTGTTTCCTACAAGAGCTGCTTTTTTAGTGCCATTCTCTCTGTTGAATAAAGAACAAAGAAGCATCACTTTGAGCCCAGGGATTCCTGCTCAGTTTCTTCTTCAAATTCTACAACAAAGACCACTATCAACATTCTTCTAGTTTCAAAAATGCTTCTTGCCTAAATTCTGTATCCCACAAAAACCTTTAAAAAATCCCTGTAAAATGCAGTTGGTTATGGTGAAAGAGGGCAATATTAAAATTCTACAATGGTGTTTTGCTTATTTGTCAAAAATAACCACTTTTCTTCCTTCTGACAGTAAACAACTTGTCTAATTTTTGTAAGCTATTTACAGTTCTCTGGGATATGAAGATTCTGGACGTTCAACAATTTGAGCATACTCCCTTATACAAAGCTAAAAAGATGAAAAAGCCTCATTTTTTATATTTCTAGGAATGGTCTCATTATTTCCACTAGTATGGAACTGCCTGTTTGGTAAAGTTAAGCTTGTGTTCAAAAGCTTTGCTGGATCAACACCTAAAAGTTGTAACTTTCACTATGTTGTTCACTTTTTGCATTTTAAATTGCATGCATAACACATAAAAGTATAATAAAAATTATTAGTCTCTGGAAATTATTTAAAAGAGATCTCTCTTCAGTGCTGATGTTTTCAAAATCGATATAAACTGTGAACCTGCTTAAGCAGGACGCTCAAACCCATCCTTAACATTGGTTCACTTCAAAAGAAGAACGCGTAATTATTTCTTAAATAAGGATGAGCTTAATTTATAATTGCTTCCATGAAATGTTCCTGAAAAAAAATGGAAAAGCTCAGTGGAAAAGCTGAGATTTTCCTTTTTCTACTGTGTAAGGCTTTTCCATCCAGCACCTATTAGCTGTATTGCATATTTATCCTGTCATTTATCCTGTCCTGTTGGGACAGGAATACCATATATTTATATATCATTCTCATGTTAAGGCAAATTATTTTTGTGGCACGTTGTTATAGTTATCAAAATGCTGATATATGCTTCATGGTAGGGATTTGGGAAGCTTGGAGAAGCCCCAAGAGAGTCAGCAACAGGCAGAAAGTAAGTGATGCACTCTAGATGCAATTTTTTATAACACTAAGACTTTCATGACATGAACACCCCACTAACCCCACACCCAACTAAAAACTCAAAATGTATACTCAATTCAGTTGAATACATTAAACGTTGTTACATACAAAGATAAACAAGAGAGCTATCTGTAGAAAATTTGATGAACTTAAATATGAGGAAAGGCTTCTTCACAGTGAGGGTGACGGAACACTGGACCAGGCTGCCCAGAGAGGTTGTGGAGTCTCCTCCTCTGGAGATATTCAAAACCCGCCTGGCCACGTTCCTGTGTGACCTGATCTAGGTGTTCCTGCTCTGGCAGGGGGATTGGACTGGATGATCTTTCAAGGTCCCTTCCAATCCCTGATATTCTGTGATTCTGTGATCCTGTGATTCTCTTAAATGGTAAATAAAAATTTGAATAGAAGGTATAATTGCCTATTTACGAGACAGACTGACTAGAATAACTTCTGTATTGTCATTCTGGTCTGCTGAGTACATAATATGCTTTAAAAAAGCTTAATTACATACTTAGCTGATAGACTAATAGCTCCGTTGGGAGTAATTTTGCTCTATTAAGTATGAATAAATATGTATTTACCCAAGATGGAACCTTCCTAGTCTCCTGGATGAAAGGTAAGAATTGTTGATTTTTACCTAAACATGAAAGAATAGTAATTAAAAGAAACCCAAACCCAGAAAAGGGGCAAAATAAGGTATTTTTATCTACTGGAATAACTACATAAAAATAAATACATTAAAGAGATTTCACAGACAATAAATCATTAAAGTAACACTTTTCCAGTCTCTCTCCAGATAGTGTTCCAGCTATACATATCCACAGGTGACATGTTTCTTATGTCTTTAAAATGCCAAAAAGCCATATAGTAATTACCTTCTTTGCAGGACAAAATGTGCTGCAGAAGATACATGGGCCTTCCACGTGGGAGGTATTTACCTTCTGGTAGATATTATGAGAGACCTTGAGGAGACAGTCAGATGCTCTGAGCAGCTGCATAAGCAACTCCACACCAGTCTGTTCAGCACACACAAACAGGTACACCCATTCTCTTTGAATATGCTAGAGAAATGTCCAGCATTCCTTGGCATCCTGGGACAGCTAGGTACCTTGGGGTGTAATTCAATACCCTGCTCCAAGTGAGGCTAACTTCAAATTCGGAATAGGTTGGTCAGTGTTTGTACAGTCATGTTTCAAATATTTCCAAGGATGGAGGTTCTGAAAATTTCTGGGCAACCTGAGCTAGTGTGTAAACACCACAATTGTAATCTTTTTACCTTATGGTTGGAATCGGCCCTCGTTGTGACTTGTGAACATTGCCTGCTGTCCTTTGCTCTGCCCCTCCAACCATTCTGAATCTGTATCTTCTATAAACCCCAGAAGACAGCTGAAGGCAATTGGTCCCTTGGCCACCCCAAAGCCATCTCTTCACTAGCCTGAACAAACCAAACTCCCTCAGCCTCTCCTTGCATGTCATGTGCACCAGAGACTTAGTGTGGTAGCAATCTGTCCCCAGACTTGTTCCAGTGTGTTGATGCTTCTCTCGTCAGTCTTTCATCTGGGGTCTTAAAAGAAGAGCTGCATATAGGAGAAGCATCACTTCCCTCAACCTGCTGATTACACTCTTTGTAATTTGGCCCAGTATGTGGTGACATACCATATATTGTGATACACCACAATACCCAGGTATTGCACTGCCGCTCACGTTTGACCTGTTGGCCACCACCCTGCCCAGCTCCTTCTCTGCAAAGCAGCCTCCTGAGCGGTCAGTTCTCAACCCATGCTGCTTCACAGTTTTATACAATCCCAGGTGAGGGATCCTGCGTTTGTCTTTGTTGAAATTCAGGAGGATTTTTTCAGCCTGTTTCTCAGCTACTGAGGGTCTTTGCATGCAGCTCTCTCCTTTGCCTTGTCAACTACTTGTATGGAAGTCCACAAAGCTGAATTCTGCGAGTGGAGATGGTGAGCAGTTGGGCTCAGTACTCAACCCTGAGGAATGCTGACAACAATCAGCTGTTAGCTGGATTTTCATCATTTCATCATTTCAGCCCAATACTCTTGTCAGCTTTTCACCCATTTTACAGTCCGTCCACCCAGTCTGTACTCTTCAGATTGGCTATAAGGATGAAAAATAATAAAAGTTTTTTGCACTTTATCACTCTGAGTCCATACCATGACTTCATACAGATGCTGAATGAAAAGAGAGAGAAAGAAAAGACCTTTGTAGCAATCCATAATTGCAGAATGCTGCGCCCCACCCTCCCCATGCATTTAGTACATTTCTTTATTTAAGTGCACACCCTTGGACATATGTTGTTTTTCTGATGAAAAACTATGGTACTGCACGACCAAGAGTGTAAGCTCCTGCACAGAGGCTCAGAATGATGAAAACAGCCCTACATCATCTTCAGGAAGTCATGCATCAAATTTTTTAATCCTTCTTCTGGTCTAAATCTAGATTGTGCCAAGTCTAAGATACATTTAGACAATATGAGGAGTACATTTGCTGCTGGCTTTTGACTCTTTTTTCCCACGAGTTTCCTATGGGATGGCATGTACAACGCTGGCAGTAGTTGTTTAGAGGATAAGGGAATCCACACCTGAGCTATGGATTGTATGAGAAGGTGACTCCTTTTGTTTGCTTTGAGTTTGTTGCTTTTATGATTCATTTGATGCCCCTTTGTCCTTATACTGAGAAGCCGTGAATAATCATCCTTTATTTACCTCTGCATTATCATGACTTTATTGATATCATAAAGGTAATTTATCTTACAAGCTGACGGGTTCTAGTCTGCTTAATCTCTTCATGTATGGAAGCCCCACAACTTAACCATCTGTGTTACCTTTTGCTGCACCTTTTCTAATAATACTGTATTCTCTTGAGGTGGGGGTTTAAGATGAAGGGCTATGCATCCTACTGAGTATGCAGCTACCAACTAGACCTATACAGCAGCCTAGTGATGCTTGTTCTTTTGTTCTCTGTTCTATCTGCTTTTTTGACCGCTGCCAAGCTTTAAGCTGACATTTTTTCAGAACTATTTATTATAATTCCAAGATCTCTTTTCTGAGTGGTAATTGCTAGTTCAGAGCCCATCATTTGATATGCAAAGTGAGGGTTGTTTTTCCTCTTGTGAATCACCTCACAAACAGTGAAATTCATATGCCATTTTATTCATCCATCATTCTTCTAAGAACATTCTGCAGCCTGTCACAGTTGATTTCTTTCTTTTCTTTTGACCATTGCCCTGAAAAATTTAGTAACAACTGCAAATTGACACTGTACTCTCTATTCATTTTTGGATTATTTAGGGATATGTTGGACAGCATAGGTCCTATCATCAATTTCTGCAACCTCTCCTGTTTTACAAAAATGTTATTTCTT
Source organism: Nycticryphes semicollaris (assembly GCA_013400055.1). Classification (NCBI taxonomy): domain Eukaryota; kingdom Metazoa; phylum Chordata; class Aves; order Charadriiformes; family Rostratulidae; genus Nycticryphes; species Nycticryphes semicollaris. Next base: position 86,256 of record VXBJ01004850.1, on the reverse strand, counting down.
ACTACTTTTTGTGTCCTCCCTTTTATTAAACTACTACTTCATGAGAGGACTTTCTCCTTTTAGTCTCTAGCAACTGAGTCTCTTGAAGAGCTTTCTTCTTGGAGAGGAGGAGGAAATCTTGCTGAAAGCCTATCGGAGATGAAATAGACCATAAGCCTGTCATGCTTGTCTGTGTGCTCAGTCCACTCAGTCAACCTCAGAGGGCTCATGCAGGTTTGTGATGCGTAACTTGTCCACCCACCAAAAACCAAGTGATCTTCCCCAATATCATATTTGTCTGTGCATTTATGAATTTTGTTCTTTAGTGCAGCTTCTGTCAGTGTTTGCCCTACACTGATATGAGGCCTACAGGCCTTCATCCGCCAGTATAAAAAGAAGAAATGATAAAAATGGTGCTGCTAAAAGCTGTTGGGCAAAGAAAGTTCCCATGTTTTGCTTTCTGCTCTGACTCACTGCTGGTTAGGTCCTCTGTCTCAGTAGATATACTCCCTGCTATAATGTATGATAGGGTCCTATAATAGCTATTCTTCCCTTACAAAGATAATCATCTGAGACGCAGTTAATGAGAAGAATGAGGAAGCTCCTCATGCAAAGACATGGCATGAAGTCCTCATGCAGATCCTGAACAACACTGTTGCAAATAAAAGTTTTGCACATGCAAAGACTGATTTAAAAAAAACACCAGTAAGGACCTCGGATTTCATCTAGTTATTTATGGACAGTTATGTATTGATGTTTACTGAAGCACACCTTAATATGTCTTTTCCCTTGTCCTTCAGTATTTTAAAAAAGTAAATTTTAGTTTCATATGATACTTGGATATTTATGCATGCCATATGACAACAAGGTTGCCATGGAGACTTCTCATCCTTGAATACTGGTGTAATTAATGTAGAAGAATGCACCTCCTTTTATCTGCATGAGAGTTACAAGACAGTTTCTTCTTTTTTGTCCACTTTTTTTTTCTAGTGATGTGCATGCTTTGTGTAACAGAGCAAGGCATGTAAATCTGCAAACTCCTGACCTCTGAAACAATGCAGAAAATATAGAAATACAATGTTTGCTGCTGCAAGCAAAGACCAACATTATAGCCTGTGTGAAAAATGCGTCAGTAACAACCCAATAGCAGCTACTCACAGTAGGATGCATACAAAGCAGGAGGAGAGCCAGAAACACGATGAATCACAAAATGGCAGCTCCTCTCCTGTGCTTCTTTTCCTTGTGTTATCACTAACAATTTGTCACAGATAATATGGAAATATCTCTTTAATGAATTAATTGATAGCTTAGCAGTCGCCATACAACATACAAAAATCTGATCTGGAAAATTTCCTTTACCTGACATCACAGAAGTAAATGTGTTGTTGTTTGGCGATTATCACCAAAAGCAACATGTTGCATTGATAATGACATGCTTTGAAAAAAAGAAAAAGCTGCATATTTAAGAACACAGAAAGGATGGAGGAAGGAATGTTGGCTTTAAGTCAGCGGAAAGATTCTTTTGCAATTCTGTGTAATTCTTTATTTACATATGGAGTGGTCTCCAAGACTTGACCAAAGTTAGGCTGCCTTATGTGTTAAGGCTACTTAGATTTTTCCTTCCATCCTGTCGATCATTAGGGATTCAGATCCTGCCTGGACTGGACGATTCTTTTCACTGCAAAACTAATGAAACCGTGACTGCACAAGAGACAAGAAAATGAGCTATTACAACGAAACTGGGTTTCAACACAATTATTTAAAAGTAATTTTTGTTTTGCTTTTGTTAGCACCTATTTAATTTCAGTACCTTGTGTTCTGTATAAATCAGCAAGGTTCTGTTAAAATTTCTACAGTCTTAGCATTTCACTTAAGAATTTGAAATAAACAACCATTAGCCTGTCTCCCAATAAAAAATCCCATGTTATTTCTGGTTATATATATTCCAGGGTATGCTGTCAGTAGAAAGAAATATATGTTCTCAATTCATGTTAATTAACTCAGCTCAAATGCTGAAACATAATCTCTCATGCTGAACTTATTTGATGGTCTGTTTTTCCTCATGGAGACATAAACTAAGGTACAAATCAGGAAGAACTTACGGACAACTGTAAAAAACATAGAAAACTTCACCTTTCAAACTCTTTCATGTTCCATCTGATATTCAGCAGAGCTTCCAGGAGTTACAAGATTTCTTTTTTTTTCACCTTCATACTTCCATCCTCTCTGATATTTTTGAAGTGGAAATACAGGAGAAACAGCTACTGATAAAAGCCATGCAACTCAGTCCTTGTGACTTTATTTTTCTGAGACTAATTGAAGTAAGCAAACCTCGGCTTTCCTTTCAACACAGGGTCCAGTTTTACTTTTACAATTAAGTTTTCAAGTAGACTTTCAAGGAAACAGACTGCAGGAGCAGCAATCCCTTCTAGCGTACAGGTAAGAGATGCCAGAACAAGCCTCAGCACTGCAGGGGGCAGAGCACAACCAACTGGCTATTGGTAAAAACATACCTCAGGGATCACTTCTGCTCCCTGCAACAGTTGGCTGTTAATCAGAAGCCTTTTGAGCAGGGACTGGACTGAAAAACAGAGGATATGATCTCAATATCTGTCTCCCTCACCATATTTTGGGAGCCCATGTATTCAAAAGGGTTTTCAAGGACCTGGCATCCAGTGAACAGAAGTGCCCAAAGACCTTGAGGATGCTGGACTGGAGTTCCTTGTCCGTCAGCCAGTCAGTTCTCAGCCTCCACCTTTCAACCTTTTGTTCATCCTGTCTGTTAAGACTGAAAGAGTAATTCTTAACTGAAAACCTGCTCTCATGTTCTGGGTAAATTAGTAGATGAGATGTACCCAGAGATGACATGGCTGGCATACTGCTCCTTGTCTTCAAAACAGTTCTTGCAATGGAGGTGGCACCAGAGAGGTGTGTCATGCTATCTAAGTGGGACCCATCATCAGCTGCATCAATGGAAAGGGAAGAGCACAGAAAGACTGGAAACAAACATTTCTAAGAGATGGGAACTGACAGAACTCTCCACACAGGGCTGCATTCAGGCATGTTGCACCCTAATATTATAGTTACATCTTCTGTGGAAACATTTGGTGGTAAGCAAAAGAAAGACAGAGAGAGGAAAGAGGAGGACTGTCTCTGCATCCAGTCTCTGTGACTGGAGTGTTGTTGAGATAACCATAATTTGACACCAGACATAAAGCTTGTTTTTGCTTATGATGCTCTTCTGAGGTAGCCATTGCAACATCAGATACAGATTTCTGGAACCTATCCACATCGTGTCATAAACGAGCTTCTTACATAAAATGACATAACCTTTATTTTCATTTCACCTTTGGGTTAATTTCTAAGGGTATTTCTGTCTTAAGTTGCAGAATTCTCTTGAAAGTGACTACAAAATGATTAGGTAAACCACCAGAACCAGATAGAGTGCCTGGCACCTCTAGGGAGATGAGTTACAATGACACATATGGAATAAGAGATAGGACAGACTTTCCTATCTGAGGGTATTTTATTGACAAGAGTTTTAAGATTACATTTTCACTTATGGAAAAATGTTGTCAATAGAAGCAGATTTTCTTGTCATAGGTTTAGACAGAAAGGTTATTAACGGCATTTGTTGTCCAAGCATTGCAGGCAGTGATGTCAGTTTGGGACACAAGGATTATTATGTGGTATAATTAATTCAGTGTTATTTTTGGTTCACAAAAGTTGAACAAAAAGGAGAAGTGGGAGTTTGTGCCCACCATTGCTGTGTGGAAGGCATTTTACTGTGCCAGTGGCCAAGTAGCCTGTTGGCAATTACACCCCAAACGCCCAGATAATGCTACTGCACTTATATGTGAAGCCCACGTCAGCAGTAAATTTTATTCAGTAAGCAAGAAGCCAGAATGGCCATACAGTCTGCTGTGGGAAGTCTTTATCAAATGGGACTGCAGGGAGATTGTGGTTTGCCTTAAAAAGAGTTTTGTTCCTTACATGGTTTATCTTATGCACGTGACACCTAATTCCACTCTGCTATTGGCCTGATTCTGAGCAAGGTTCTCCTGTCAGGGACATATATTTTAGAAAGGAAGTTAGGAACGTTGCTAGCCATTGAAATGCCCTGAAGGGGAAAATATCATAAAATCATAGAATGGTCCGGGTTGGGAGAACTTTAAAGATCCTCTTGTTCCAGCCTCCCTGCCATGGACAGGGACACTTTCCACTAGACCAGATTACTCAAAGCCCCCTCCAGCCTGGCCTTGAACACTTCCAGGGATGGAGCATCCACAGCTGCTCTGGTCAACATGTTCCAGTGCCTCATCACTCTCACAGTGAAAAATTTCTTTCTAGTATCTAATCTAAATCTCCCCTCTTTCAGTTTAAAACTGTTACCCTTCATCTATCACTACACTCCCTGATAAAGTGTTTCTCTCCATCTTTCCTGTGAGCCTCCTTTAGGTACTGGAAGGATACTATAAGGTCTCCCATAGCAGCTTTCACGTGATGTCAGCTTTTGTTGGTTCTGCCCTTCGGGATACTGGTGTCCCAGTGAGGCTGGGCTTGCCCTAATAGGGCCTGAGGGTGGGACCTGGCTGGAGAAGAAAAGCACTGCACCTGCCTGATGGCCCTTTGTTTTCTTTTTTAAATCTTAAAATATCTGAAGGTATTTGGCTCTCTGACTGTAAAGTCTGACTTTTTTTCTTCTAATCAGGAAGAAGCGCTTCAGATTTGCAGAAAACATTGATACCAAAACTGGGGATTAAAGGAAAAAAAAAACCCCAAAACAGTGCTATCTCCTGCTCCTACCTACTCATAATTATACATTCAAAGATTGCATTGACTAAATCATCAGCTACCATGGCCTCCTAAATCTTGCTGTGACAGTCCTCTCTCACAGCAGTGTGACCTCCAGTCCCCACTCCCAGATGTATGGCTGTGCTATGCGGTATCAAGAGGAAGGTGGTTTCTTAGCTTGGCTCTTGCTTACATGGATGACACTGAATTGGTGACTTCACCCTTTCCGATGTTGGCTCCTATCCTAGCACTCATGTTCACTGGAAACTTTGTTAGCAGTTGTTTTATAGAGCCATACAGGTCACACTTCAAATGCCAAACAGCAGAAAACCAAAGCCATCGGTAGAGAGGTCTTCAGAGAGAGCCAGCAACCCCATAGCTCATCCCTTTTTATTTTTTTATTTATTTTTTTTTTATTTCTTTTAAGATAACATCACTTAAGACAGTTTAGATACATTTAGTGAATACCACTCTAAACAATTCTAATTTCTACCATTTTGAACCATTCTACTTTTCTGACCAAAACACAGGATACTGTCCATTCAGGCAAACTACACAAGCCTAAATACATTACCTTCATATGTTCCATTTCTTAGCAATATTTATACTCTCCTAAGAAGTTTTTTTTAAGAAATAAGTATGTTTAAGGTGTCACAACTTTAAACAGACATAACAGATATACCACATTTTTCTGGTATGAGTTAAAGACAGTGTTCCTACTGAGGTATTTGTATTTTGTCAGGTATTTGTATTTTGTCCAGTATCACTTTGTGGTATATATCCATAATAAGCTCCCAAATACAGGGTAGTTATGTGAAAGACCTGGAATATTTTGGGTTTGCCAAGATTCAAAAGGTATAATCTCAATTTTGTTACCTTTAGTCACACTCAGACTTTATTCCTCAAGTGTTTACTTGAATTCATGGGGAATTCACAGATTATCAGAACACTTAATGCAAGAAAAAGTGTCAGGATCCAGTTCTAAATAGTAGAATTATATGAATGTGCATGGTATTTGAACTCTTGTTTTGAGAACACATGACAGTCATAACCCTTTACCTGTACAACAAGAAATAGAAGTGACTAATATATCACAGCTATAGCAGTTGTGAGTTTTTTCTTAATGGGTAAATTGTCAGGAAATAATCAAGCTTCCCCCTAAGATTTTCTGTCCCTGCCCCTGTCCCTGAATTTAAATAGCTGAGAAACACTTCTGAAATTATCTGCTGAAACTTACACACCAAGTGCTTTAAAAACCGTTAAGAGTGCAAATTTCCTAATGCTCCTTGATTTCTTTTACAGCATCAAAATATTTTCAAAAGACAGAAGACAAGCACTCACTGTGGCAGAAACAACTATTATGAGAAAAAATGAAATCAGTTTCTAATAGCTAACAATGCTGACAGGCAGACAAAAATGCAATATGGATCTTATGTTTTCCCAAAGCTATGCTTTTTATGGCTTTAAAATGAGGACCTTCCACAACGAAAAATGAGTGGAGTTTCCTCCTGACACTTGCTCTTCTCACCATAAATTCCCCCATTAGCTGCTGCTTTTTTTTTTTTTTTTGGGAATCAGATCCTTTTATTTTCTAAGAAGTAACTTGTCATTTTAGTAGAACAAAATGGACTGTTCACAGAGTAAATGGCTTAGAAGTATGTCGAAAAAGGTGCCTGCCCCAACAGGGTCCAGTTCTTCAGCTTCCTGCTGTCTTGAATACTCTCCCTGGAATAAATAGTATTGCTCTCATTGCAAGGCTTTTCAGAAACATCTATAACTGTCCCCATTGCTTGGATTCAGTTGTGCAGCCTCTGATGCTGAAGATGAAGGAGAGTGCTGGATCTAACAAATAGCAGAGTCAAGTCTCTGTGCCATGGGAAGGTCTTATTCCAAGATTCAAGGAAGAATTTTTTGAGCATCCACTGGGTAGTGTGAAACACTGACAATGACAAAGTAATAACAGCATAATGTTGCTAATTGAGTTTCAGTGTATTTTATTTCATTGGCTTAAAAGCAGTGAAAACACAGTAAATACACTTTTGTTTGTTCCAAGTCACAGAGCCCAGAAGGATTACAGCTGAACTTCTGATGTTCCCAGAGAAGTCTTTTTTAAGCTCTCTTCTCCCTTTATTTCTATTAATCACAAAGATTGTACAATGCTTATTTCAAGATTACTTTTAACAGCCAGTTCAGTTCTGAGAGCATGCTGTTATCCTTTTTTAATGCATTATCTTTTTTGTATTTTATGGGTCACGGAATGGGATATATGAAAACTTTCCTTCATGCTGACAGCACAGGACAGTCAGACACAAATCCCTGTATCTATCTAAATTAGGCTATCAGACTACAAAGTTTCTGTTTTATTACAGTTGCTCAGTAATTTAGAAGCTATCCCAATAATTTTCTTCACTTGATTCTCCCATCATTGTGAAAAAGGGGGCTGGAAAGAATAAAACACTGTTTGTACTGTAACAACATGCTGTTCTCTTGCCGCTGGGTGCTTGAAATGCTGGTCTTGGATGCAGATTTGGATTCCATGTCTGGTTTTCCCCAGCTCTGGAGGCTTTGGGGACATCCTGTGCCTTGGTTTCCCAGCTGCACAAGTAAGATTGATAGAAAGCTGGAACATAAGAGGTTCCATTTAAATATAAGGAAAAACTTCTTCACAGTGAGGGTGACAGAACACTGGATCGGGCTGCCCAGAGAGGTTGTGGAGTCTCCTTCTCTGGAGACATTCAAAACCTGCCTGGACGCATTCCTGTGTCACCTGATCTAGGTGTTCCTGCTCTGGCAGGGGGACTGGACTAGATGATCTTTCAAGGTCCCTTCCAATCCCTGATATTCTGTGATTCTGTGAAATATTGCCTGTCTTTTGTTGGCAGAGTGCTAAGCAGAGAGAGCTCCAGTTGCAGTACCAACAACCAAATTAAGAAAACCCATCAAAGAGATCTTATTTGTAATGCATAGCTCCAAACAGGTCTAAAAGCCTTTCAGCACCTTTGTTTTATAACAAGATGGACAGGAAGTATAAATATAAAAGACCCTAAGTCAGTACTAGCAGAGAAGACCAGGACATCAGTGTGTTTTTACAGATGAAGAGGGCTGATACATTTTGTTTTCCTTTTTTTCTTTTAATGAAACTTGAGAATCGATTTTTCAGTTTGAGTTAAATGTTAGTCAGAGGAGTTATAGCAATTTCCTCCAGCTGAGAGGTCTGCCCACTACAGCTTTAGCATGGTCCCTGAGCTATGTGATACGCTGCTGAAGAAATGCAATTTTAGGGCTAATATTAAGTTCTTTTATCACAAAGCTGTTGTCATATCAAATACAGTATCAGCATGTGTCAAAAGGAGAATCGTGAGAATAACAACATTGAAAAAGCCCCATAATTCTATTTTTAGTGGGAGTAAAACCTCTTCAAAACTATTCCAAAGGACATGAAATGCAGAAAACTGAGTCATACTGCAAAGATTAGAAAGAGATTGCTCCTTCTGATGAAAGTTTTGAAGCAACTGGGATTGCCATAATTGTGTCTGTTCACTTAGTATAGGTTGGTTACAACAGCCTTTTGAACTAGTTTACCTAATGATTCAAAATCTTTCCTGATGCACGTAGAAGCCATTAGCCAGCCCACTCACAATTCTGTCATTTAAAACGACTCCAACTCAGGTCCAGGAGAGATATGCCATCTTGGTAGTTGCCCAGGAAGTTTTTGCCCAGGCCCTGAGGGCACTGTTAGCCCTGACTGTCCCTGTCCAGCCCCATGGGTCTCCTCCCCAGCCCTGCCCACCATCCAGGAACCCCATCTCAAGCCCCTGGGGCCATCAGCTCCTCCCCATTGATGTCAGAGACCAGAGATGAGCTGGTCTCCAGCTTCTCATATTCCTACCGTGCCTGGCCATGGGTCCCCTCAAGCTGGACCCAGTTACAGGCCCAGCCTTGGCCAATGCCCCAGAGGTGCCTGATACCCAGGTCTGGGGCTACCTCATGTCCCCCAGCTGCCCTGTTCCTGGCTGGGGAGTAGAATGGGCCCTGCCATGCCAGAGGAATCCCCATTGCTCCCAGTACTCTGGTCCCCAGGGAGCAGACCACCCAGGCAGAGTCCTGATGATGTAGGCCCAGAATCAATTTTCTGAATAAAAGTTCTATACTAAAGGCAATTTTTGGTCAGTCTCAGGTTTCAAAGTTACGGAAGATTTGCAAAAATGTCACCACTGAACTTTTGAAACCATAAATACGGAGAAAGAAGTAGTCTCTCTAAGTCTTACTACAAACTGTCAAGGGAAATTCCAACAATGCCATTTTTCAGTGTCTTAATAAGCATGCTTACTCTAGATAGTTTATACAAGTGCTGCATATGTTAGGAGAAATCTGATGTCTCAGCTATGAAACATAACCAGAAGTTTGTGCCTCATCATGGTGACATGTGTGCTCATATGTGCATGTGGGGATGACAACAAAGCAGAGCCTGGAATCACTGCTGCAGGGTAATGTGAGAGGGAATATTCCTCAATAAAATTGTTTGACAGGGAGGCAGAGACATATAAAGAAAAGTAAATCTCCTGCAGGACAGCTGTGATTATATAGATAACGGCCTCTTAGAATATTATTCATAAGGGCTAAACCTTTTTGGTTTGGAATAACTTCTCCCTTCTCCACAGATTTATAGTTCCTTGGAGAGAAGGAAAAGGTTTTCATAGGGCACATTTCAATAGCTCAGCAATTCCATACTCTATGTATTAATCTTTCTGTGAATCAAATAAGTATATAATGGTTTAAAGGAAAGACTGTGCGTGGGCAGAATATTGTCTGAAGCTGATAGTGTGATGGGTTTGTTAATGAAGTGACAAGCATCCATGTAGCAAAAGACCTCATAGCAAACTCGTGGTCAATGATGTGTAAGCTCAGCTGGATGAAAAACACAGTGGAGCATTGATGTCTGAGTGAGAAAAGCAACCACAAATGTTATAATCAAGAATATCATTAAGGAAAGCCTAAACACATCAACGGAAAGAGAACATCTGCTACATTGCACTACATTTCTCTGTACAGGTCGGTCCTATAACATAGGGAAATTCACTTGTGGAAACATTACATTATTTTAGTATGGAGTCACACTCATGCTTTGTTTGTTTACTCATTGTGTGCTTGGCATGGAATGTGCTGCTTCAGAGAGGGAAATGCCTGACAAAGCTTCCACATTACAAACACATATGCTGCCGTATTATTTTGAGAGCTCAGCATGGTGCCCTTTTCTCTATGGTGGATTCTTTCTGTTAGACAGGAAACACCCACATATTGCCAGTCTTCACCACCCCCTGCATCTTCCATAGTGGTTCCAGGAAGGAAATAGCAACTTTTCCACACATGAATAAGTTTCTTATTCTCTTCCTAACATGCTGTGTTTCAGGGAACAAGTATTTTCCCATAATTACAATAAGGAATCAGACTGTTATGCCTTCAAAAGGCTGTTATGAACAACATCAACAAGGATGGCCAAGGATGGCAGAAGACCAGTAGCAAAAGAGAAAAACCACAAACAGGCAGGACTATTAAGTCATGAAAGGGAAGCTGACATTAAATTGTCAATGGAATCATAGAATCATAGAATGATTTGTGTTGGAAGAGACCTTAAAAATCATCTAGTTCCAACACCTGTGCCATGGGCAGGGACACCTTCCACTAGACCAAGTTGCTCAAATTCCCATCCAGCCTGGCCTTGAACCAGCCTCCAGGGATGGGGCATCCACAACTTCTCTGGGCAACCTATGCCAGTGTCTCACCACCCTCAGAGAAAATAATTCCTTCCCAATATCTAATCTAAATCTACCCTCTTCTGGTTTAAGCTCCTCATCCTATCAGTATACTCTCTGACAAAGAGTCCCTCGCCACCTCTCCTTTAAATACTGGAAGGCCATTATAAGGTCTCTCTGGAGCCTTCTCTTCTCTAGACTGAACAACCCCAGTTCTCTCAGCCTGTCTTCATAGAAGAGGTGCTCCAGCCCTCTGATCATCTTTGTGGCCCTCTGCTGGACCCATTCCAACAAGTCCATGTCCTTCTTATGTTGGGGGGCCTCAGAGCTGGGTGCAGTACTCTAAGAGGGGTTTCACAAGAGCAGAGCAGAGGAGCAGAATCACCTCCCTTGACCTGCTGGACATATTTCTTTTGATGTAGCCCAGGATAGGGTGTAGGGGAGGAATTTGTAGAGCAGGGCTGATGGTTGGACTCAATGATCCCGGGGGTCTCTTCCAACCTGAATGATTCTAGGATTCTAGGATTCTAGGATGCAGTTGGCTTTTTGGGCTGCCAGTGCACACTGCCAGCTCATGTTGAGCTTCTCATCAACCAGCACCCTCAAGTCCTTCTCCTGAGGGCTCCTTAGAAAGAAGTTGTTATGTTTGAACAGGGAGGTGGAGGCAGCTGGAATAAGGGGACACAGTCTGACTCATGAGCAAAAGAGAAAACCAAAAGAAACATCACAATATTCTCATTAGAAACTATGTGGAAAAATGTGTAATCCCATTTGTTCATTTATTTTGCATGTAACTACAGTGCCTATTCAGACACAGTGTTCAACTAGCAAGCTAGTTCATGGCACCAGAAGCCCTGAATGTATTGCAAATTACCAATATTCAGAACATGTTTTATGCTAAGTGCCACCATAACATTGACTTGCAGTACTGAATCAGAATTTTTTTAATCCTTTTAAAACGTCTTTTAATATTTTTCAGCCTGATACAAGGTTAACTAGCTTTTATTGTGGGTTTTTCAAGTGAGCAATAGAAGTCACTGTCTTTTAAATAGCTCTTGGCACTGGGAGGCTTTACATAGATGTCACAGGTGATGGTATGTGACAATTCAGAAAGTATTTTTTACAGGAAACATAGATGAGGAGAAAATTGTGAAATGCACATGAGAAAAGCTGTCTGATGGGCTGCACTGGTAGAAACAAAACACTAATCTAATGTTCTGTATCCAGATAACTCCTTTCTAAGAGGTCAGAGACAGTTGTTTGCTTTTGCATCTGAGTGCATGGACAGTAATGTATGGACCACAGGTAGAAAATAGTATAGATACTTCTCCTCGTTTTTCTTGTTAATTACTCAGAGACTGAAACAGCAAATACCCAAAGGTAAATTCATCCTTACGGGTTCAAAAGGTTTATTATGTACCTCTACCATAAGAGCAGATTGTTAGACCACAAAAAAGCAGATGGAAATTTTATGGAATCTCAGTAATTAAGCAGGAATAGGCCAGTGGGCCTTAACAATCGCTACAAGTTTTTCAGCACCTTCTAGGCAGGGATCTCAAAAGTACTCTTAATACTGTCTTTCTGAGTTATGCTTTAATATCTCAAGTCATTATGCAGAAAAACAGAAGCACCACAGAAGCACCAAGTACTACATAACTGAGATAATAAGAAAAATCAGTAACAGATCTAGAAACATAACTCAGGGTTTGTAACTTTCAAACTTGCTTTCTCAACACTCTCTAAAATGGAACTGTTTGCTTAGCACTCCTTCAACACTTGGAGCGAAAAGCAGTCTAAGTGAACATCACCTCACATTAGGCCCTGGTAGGTGTTTTTCTACAAGAATAACCTGTTCTGGCTTTCTGTCCATGACTAGAGTAATGTAGGACTGTGTTGGCAGCCTGCCAAATGAAGTAGGAAAAATAATTGGTGTCTCAAAACCATCCTCCATAACACTAGGGCTAAAGAATTTTCAATAAGAAAGAAGGGAAGCTTACGTTCTTTCCTACCCTATTTTAGCATGTGTTGGGTTGAAAGTTCAGAATCTGTTTCAAATTTTATCCATACCTAGAATGGCATATTTCACAGAATTAGAACCATGCAAACCTCAGTCCTGCCAAAACACCTGGACATGTGCTGTTGTGGGGAAATCTGCTGATGTCCATTGACTTATGAATATAGCACCTGTTGCTGCTGCACGTTATGAGATTCTGAATAGTTTTGATTAATGCTCCTTGACTGGTTGAAAACAAGAAAAGAATCACTACACATTTGGATGATCAAATTCCCTCATGGAATATAAATCAAAACACAAAAAATTTATTAATTGTCATAAGAAGGGAGATGAAGAGTTCAAAAGATTACTTGCACACTTACTGTCTTAAATCCCTTGGCATCTAGCAAGTTGCAACAGATTCCAGGCTCTCACCAAAATGCAAGCCAGATTAAAATGTGAAACCTTGCAGTTTACTGGATATAAAAGTTCATAATCAATTTTTAATAGTTTGAGATGAATTCTAGTTATATTTTTCCCATTAATCTGCTGAAGCTGCAATCAGGAAAGAAAATAATGATATTTTGAATTAACTATATTAAATTGTCTTGTCTGGACTTGTTCCTTATGATTTCAGTTCTGAAATTCCAAGAATTACACATAAGGCATACAGTTGTAGATAGATTAGTTTATAGATCAGAACTAAGTTCTAAAAGCTGTAAGGAGACACAGACTTACTGTATCTGATTTTGAGATACAGAAGTCTAGCAGGGGGTTCAGATGTCAAATGAAGTGCTTATACAACAAGCTGCAGCATAATGTGGAGAGACGCTAGCTATTTTTAGACAAGAAACAATGGACCTCTGTGCTACTGTGCTGCTTCCAGAACCTGACCTACCTTACTGAAAACTACTTGTAATATTACTTTATTAATGCTGTGAATGTAGGATATTGGAAATCTTCTTTTCCACTGAGAACTGCAGGGGTAGTCACAGCACTTGCCTTCAAAATTGTGTATTTCCTTGCAAAATGATAAAATAAATTATAAAAGAAAATGTTAAGTTCATACACTTTAAATGCAATGATGTTCAGAATTCAAAAGAATTCAGACATGGCATGCAATAACACAGCAGGGAAAAGATAAACTGGTCTGGCCTACAAAATAAAGCAGAATTTGGGAATTTAGAAGAACTTAATGCATTTATTAAAGAAAAATAACCAACCAAACAAATAAAATATAACCTACCTTACCCTGTCAGTGACACACACACACAGAAGAAAAGAACTATTACTATTACTTCTTGCCGCCTTAGGCAAGAATTCAAGCAACCAGCTTTAATGCAGGGGAGATTCTCAGGAAGGACAACAGACCTCTACTTTTCAACATATTCCTCAGAGGTGCTCAGGAGAACAGGAAAAAAGTCATTAGAGCTATGAGGAACTTCCTTACTGTTGTACTCCCAGAGCATGGGCAATATTATATTCCTTTAGAGATTACCCTCCAGAGACAGCGGAAGATAGTGTACATCTCCCATACTCTAGCCAGTCCCTCTACCTTATTTAGTATCACTGTTGCAGCAAGGGCATAATTTATACTGGCTTTATACACACATATATCCAAAGCACAGCAGAGAATATACCCAAAGTACTGATCTTAGCTTCTCACCTTATAAAAAATAAAAATTAAAAAAATCTCAGGATGATAACGCTGGATCTTTCCGATCCAAACCATGGATTTCCCTTGAAACAGTTCATAGCACTTAAACCTCTAGTAAAGATTATTAGTAATAATTGACCTTGTTCTAGTGAAAACTGTGTATCCTTGATTCTACCTTGTGATGCTTAAGTGCTCAGCTCAGTCAACTGTAATGTTGATGTCATCATGTTTTACTATTTGAAGATACTGTCTGCTGCTAAACTTCATCAAGACATTCAGCTTGTCACACATGAGCAGTCAGTCCATGGGTAATGGCCTGTAATTCTCAAATTATAATAAATCTAAATAAAAGAATTGTTCTGCTAAATGTTAGCTGTGTCACTGCTTGTTACAAGGCATAAATATGGGGCAAATTTTTGGAAGGGTCCAACACAAACTTTGATAGATCAATTATGCTTACAGCTTGATCTCTTTTGAAATATGAATAAAGAAAAACAGAAGGCAAGAATGCCCCTCATAGTCTTTGGGAATGTTTAAATACTCATAAAATATTACATATGAAAAAAAATATCTAACCTGTCCAAAAAGCTTGGAATAAGATTATATTCCCTGCATTACATTTGAGATCACTTTATCTTTGGTCATAGTGAGACTGAGCTTATCATAGCTGGAAATAAACATGACTCATATAGCCTCCTGCACAGATTACCAATTAGTATTATTTCATAATGCCTTGAACTTCAAAAATAGACCAAAATCCAAAATAAAAAAATTTACTCTTTTGAGAAATAGGATATTGTAGTTCAACCAGAATATGTGCCAATGTATTGAGTCTTTTTTCTTAGCATCCTGATTGCACCTGAACCCTGGAGTCCTATGGCCCAGCAATTTTTCCACAGTGACAATTGTGTGGGAAGGGTGGTGACTGTCCTCTTGGAGCTAATCCTAAACTTCTTTTCTTGCTTTCTCACTTGCTTGATGAAAGGTAATTTGCTTTGGTCCTATGCCAGGAGAAAGCCATAACCATCTCTTGTTGGTTCAGCCACACTAGCTTCTTTAGTGGAAAAGTGAAAAACAGACTTCTACATCCTCTCCACACTTTCCCCTGCCAAACCATCAGGACTGATACAGATCTTGGCTTGGGTTTATGATCACACAAGATGGTATCAGACTTCTTCTGCTACAGAGAGTCTTCCTCCCCCATTCCCTCTTAAAATCTGCTTTGGGTTTTACTGAGGTTAGTTATGAGACTGAGATTCAAAGTGTTATAAGCTTAGATTCTTTAGCCAGAACGAATTATAGTGCCTGGTCCAAGTCTGATTTGTTAATAGAAAGCTTGCTCTGCCAGAATTTATTGTATCTCACTTCAGATACTTACACATTAGATGTCTAACTGTACCCACTGCCTAAATTCCTGCTGTGGTCAATTGATAGAGATAGGCAGCACTCAAGCATGTTTTACTGCCTGTGAGTGAGATTCTAGCTGTGGAGACACAACATACTGCCAGAGGATGGCTGTCTCCTTGTTTCTCCCTTGACTAACTGAGATTCAATGCCTAACTGCTAGGAAGTCAAACAGATGGATCCCACTCCAGACAACACCAAGGGACTGGATCAGCTTCCTAAACATTAATTTTTATTATCTGTAGAAAGACTCTGTAGATAAAGTTTGTAATTAAGTAAAGAACTTGAGTTCAGTAGTTCCGGTGCTGGAGGTGGGTAGATTTTTGAGTATAAGATAGTATTGCATCACAGTATCGTCATATTTAGACCTCCTAGGCTGAAACGTGCCATGCTGTCTATCTGTCCCCTAAATGTGACCATTTAGAATCATTCAGTTACTTCCAAGGAGATTAAGAACAAACATGTTGCCTGGTTTATACTAAAAATTTCTTATAGAATATTGCATACAACAGTTCTAGTATTTTTGGAGCTACAAGTTCAGACGTGGTGAGGAGTCATACACTGTGGGTTGTCCCCTGCAAAGTCTCACACAAATTTGGCTAAATTATGTGCATTTGGAAACATCAGTTCACATTGCTCATCAGAGCATCTGGCAGCTGTTAATCTCTGTTCATTCCATCTGCTGTGGATTATTCCCTAGTGTAGTCCTTTCAAAGGCTGCAAAAAACTCCCCACTGCAACTGGAAGATTACATGACTGTTTGTCCTGTGCTCTCAGCAATCTCTGCCCTGGTCCCAGCAACACTTAACTGGCTAACGACCTACAAAGAGCTAGGTTGGAACTGCAGGAAGGGAAAGACTGGTGTGGAAGGAGCCTGGACTAAAACTGAGGAAGGCTCATTAGGCGAAGAGGGAAGAAGAACTTGTTGATCAGGCCAAAAATGGAGAGTGCAGTATTCACTAGAGCAGACTCAGTGTCCTGATGGGGCACTAGGATTCATATGGGTCAGCTTTAGCCACTTCTCAGGGGGTAAGTAACCAGGAAATGAAGGCTGACGCCTCGCTTACCACTCGCTGTGAGAATGAAGGGGATGGCCCATGCCTGAGTGTCCATGTGCTTTAGTCTGGCTTTTAATTACTACCCTGCATAGGACTGAGAGAGAAAAAGCCTCCCAAGAAGTCCTGTTCTCTCCACAGTTCCCCTGCGTACATTCCTATTTGAAATGACAGGTTGTACCATGCATGTCAGGTCATGAGTCAGTCCTGCAATCTTTTGTCATATAATATAGATCATACCTGCAAAGTAGAGAGTACTGGAAAAATCAGGAAGTAGAATAGAATTCAAAATCCTTGGAGCTTTCTTGCTTTTGACAGCCCTCTTATTAAGCCATCATAAACATGACTCCATAAGAATGCAAGAGTTTAAAAACACAGTAAATAGACAATTGTTTTTATTTGCCTTCTGGTTTTCTGTTTCCACTATCCAGACATAAAATATCTCTCTGAAACAAGCTCTTGTTTATAAAATTTATAAAAAGGAAAAGCTATACTTTTCATGTAGTCATATGACTTGTGGAACAGAACGGCCTTGGTGAAAAGAGAAAACCTGCTAATACTGAGTGTGGACCTGTGAAAGAATGGCAGTACAGCACAGACCTTCTCATTGTTTGTCACAGCTGCATTTATTCCTGTCACATGAATTATGACAAAAATTGTGTGCAGTATATTCTGCTTGAAAACCAGGGAGCAAATATGGCATAGCATAGAAAGTATGTACATTCAATGCTCACTCTCTTCTATCTAGTTCTAAGAGCAATGAAAAAAAAAGTTATTAATCTCCTTTCTCTGCCTCCTCCTATCTCCATCATTATTTTTCACTGAAAGAAGAGGAAGGGGAAGGAAGGTTAAAAGGTGAATTTTTTTGTGCTTTATCTTTGAAATGAACTAATCCTCCCAACCCCCTTCGCATAACTCCAGCTGCCAGGTGAGTCTTCTTTTCAGCTGCTACTACCAATACAGGGCTTTCTGAAGCAACACGTTGCTCTCTGGCACTTTCCACATTCTTATTGTTAAAACTTACTACAAGAAAACAAAATGCAGCTTTTGATATCCCCCGCTTGCCTTGAACTCTGCAGTAAAGAATGAAAAAGCCACAAAATGAAAGAAATCTAGGACTTCCTACCACCCCCTTCCTGCTTTTTAACCCAAACGTATTGCCAACTACCATGCTTGAGCTATTTTTCTCCCTTCTCTTTTGTTTGTGACTGCAAATCCAGATCTGCCAAGCTGAACAGTTTATATTTTATGGAGTGAAAGAAACAAACTGTCCAACAAATACGCCACTCTCCTGCTGAAACTATTGACACATCATTTGTTGTTCACAGTTGAGGAATCTGTACATTACTCACAGGCTTTGTGCTTACAAGGTCAGTGAGTGACATAAAAACATGGGAAATAGTGAGTTAAAAGTATCAGCTTGGGTGTAAAAAGGCCCTGTCATTCTCCTGTATATGATCTGATAAAGGACTTCTAATATTCTACTAAATGTTAATAGCCCATCAAAGTTAAAACTATATTTAATATTATAAACCCATGCTAATAAGAAGATATACTCAAAGAGGCCTTTGGTAACATTATGCACTGCTACTTTTAAGACATGAAGAGAAGGGTATACATTAATCATTTAATATGTCTTTTAGGTGCCCAATGAACCTTTAGCTGAAGCAACGTGTTGAAAGCCCTGATCCATTCCTGGGACTACTGGAATGAGTAAAGACTGTAGAACCCAGCCACCAAAGAAGAAGAGTGTCAGAACCCTGCTAGTTTGTCCCTACAAAATGTGCCTCTGTGTGCTTTCAAAGGGAAGTGATCTGCAACTAATGCCTTAGGAGAAGAGCTCATGGGTCTGCCCATCCTAGGAACAAGCTTGGGCTTGTTTGTAACGTAACCACCTAGGACTGACTAGATAAAAAATAAAAATTATAAGCATTTTGCTTCTTTGTGTTCAGCCTATTTGCATTATATTTTTAACACCCCCACCAGCACAGACTTTGAGAATGACATTTTTCAGTGTGGTCATACCCTGTTAACTCTCATACATGTTAGAGAGGCTTAGGAGTTGAAAAGAAATAGGTGCCATTAAAAAGACAAGGAAGTGTGATTCTGCTGCAGCCGGACTGTGGTGCTGCTTGCCCAAGATGGACCACCTGCCCCTCATAGAATTATTCAGGTTGGAAAAGATCCTTGGAATCATCGGGTCCAACCATCTGCCCTACTCTACAAAGTTCTCCACTACATCATATCCCCCAACACCAAATGTAAACAACTCTAAAACACGTTCAGGGATGGGGACTCAACCACCTCCCTGGGCAGCCTATTCCAGTGTCTGACCACTCTTTCTGGGAAAAATTCTTTCCTAATGTTCAGCCTAAACCTGCCCTGTTGCAGCTTAAACCATTCCCTCTCGTTCTATCGCTAATTACCTGTGAGAAGAGACCAGCACCAACCTCTCTACAATGTCCTTTCAAGTAATTATAGAGAGCGATGAGGTCTCCCCTCAGCCTCCTCTTCCTCAAACTAAACAGTCCCAGCTCCTTCAATGGCTCTTCATAAAATTTATTCTCCAGGCCCCTCACCAGCTTTGTTGCCCTCCTCTGCCCTCGCTCCAGCACCTCAACATCTCTCTTGTGTTGAGGTGCCCAGAACTGGACACAATACTCAAGGTGTGGCCTCACCAGTGCTGAGTACAGGGGGACAATCACCTCCCTACTTCTGCTGGTCACACTATTTCTAGTACAAGCCAGGATGCCGTTGGCCTTGGCCACTTGGGCACACTGCTGGCTCAGATCCAGCCACTTGTCAGTTAGAACCCCCAGGTTCTTTTCTGCCAGGCAGCTCTCCAGCCACACTTCCCCAAGCCTATAGTGATGCATGGGGTTGTTGTGGCTCAAGTGCAGGACCTGGCACTTGGCCTTGTTGAAGCTCATCCCGTTGACATTGGCCCATCCATCCAATCTATCCAAGTCCCTCTGTAGGGCTTCCCTGCCCTCATGCAGATTAACACTCCCACCTTGCTTAGTGTCATCTGCAAACTTACCAATGGTACACTCTATATCCTTGTCGAGATCGTCAATAAAGACGTTAAACAGAAATGGTCCCAAAACTGAGCACTGAGGAACACCACTTGTAACCCTCCTGCACCACCACCTTCTCCCTGGGCACATGAGCAGAGGCTGCAGATCTCAGATCTCCAGCTGATACAGAAGGAGTACCTTGTGCTAAGGGTGTCCCAAGTGGGACAGTGGACATCTTGGTCTGGGATCCATCTCTGAGGACAGTCGCTGACACTCTGAACAGGCATCATTGCAGGCATCAATTCAGCTGAAATTATTGTGATCTTTCAGTTATATTTTAAGACTCTGTGACTGGGACAGCTTTGTAATAGCCATGGCAGAAAGAATGCCCTTCATAGTTCTATGTTACGAGTGAATAAAGCTGTACCAGGCCTCCAAACTTTACCTATAAACTGTTAAATCCACTAGTTTAGCCAACTAAGAACAGACAGGAATAAAGTATTCTGACATTTCTTTATTGCAATGCACCTTCTGGGAATCATTCTACTGCTTCCATTGCAGTCATTTCTTCAGTTTAACTTTTTCCTACCCCTCAAAGTCACGTGCCACCTAGTGAACCTAAAACCCATCATAATCTATCTTTTAAAAAAAATCTCTTCACTGTATACACCCAAAACAGTCCCTGGTGAGGGGCTGTCATAACTGGACAAGCAGCAGGACACTAGGGACAGTACGGTATTGTTGCTTGTATATTTATGCTCTGCAACTAAAATAACATAACATAAACATTTAAAAATGTTTGCTTCCTTTACTTTGAAAGACTGCTTCAGCATCATTTCCAGGTTATTTCTTCTCATAGGCAAATATTGTCCTACTTTTAAGCTACTTTTAAGAACAGTTAGTAGCTTGCATAAACTATAAAGATATTACAGACGTAGCAGTGTGTGCTGAAGGGGTGATAATTAAGACACAATGTGGCACCTTAACTGAGCCAAGTGGTAAACAGAAATGTCTGCTTAAACTCGAACTGGATGGTATTCAGTAAGGTCAGGCATCACAGCCCCTTGCTGCCCTGGATGCCCAGCTTCACAGTTAGCATGGGCATGGCCGGATCAAATCCACTGAGAAATATGACAAACAGCTACTGTCAAGGGTTTGAACAGAAATAAAACTTAACCTTTTTTTCTTACTGTACATTGAACCAGATCACAGAATCACAGAATATCAGGGATTGGAAGGGACCTTAAAAGATCATCTAGTCCAATCCCCCTGCCAGAGCAGGAACACCTAGATCAGGTCACACAGAAACGTGTCCAGGTGGGTTTTGAATGTCTCCATAGAAGGAGACTCCACAACCTCTCTGGGCAGCCCATTCCAGTGTACTGTTGCCCTCACTATGAAGTTTTTCCTCATATTTAAGTGTAACCTCCTATGTTCCAGCTTGCACCCATTGCCCCTTGTCCTATCATTGGCTGTCACTGAGAAGAGCCTGGCTCCATCCTCCTGACACTCAACCTTTACATATTTATAAACACTAATGAGGTCACTCCTCAGTCTCCTCTTCTGCAAGCTAAAGAGACCTAGCTCCCTCAGTCTTTCCTCGTATGGAAGATGCTCCACTTCCTTAATCATCTTTGTAGCCCTGCCCTGGACTCTCTCCAGCAGTTCCCTGTCCTTCTGGAACTGAGGGGCCCAGAACTGGACACAATATTCCAGATGGGGTCTCACCAGGACAGAGTAGAGGGGGAGGAGAACCTCTCTCGACCTACTAACCATAACAGATGCTAGCGTGTGTGCAGGATTTGGTATTCACTACCTCAAAACAAAGAACAGGCTGGGGACAGAGCACAGGCCAGAAGCACTCTAGCCATTTTTTGTAGGGTGTTTCACAATTTTCTTCCTAGGATCACTGGGAGCTTTATAACAAAGGTCAGAATCATAATTTTGTTAAATTCAACTGTATTCATAATGTTTGCTTTCTTTGTTCAGCTGCAGCCCTTCTGCAGAATCTGAAGTGGAAGTAAGGACCTTCCTTTTGCCGTTTCACTCATGCCAGGCCAGGCAAGGCTGGAGTACAGCTGGCGGAAGAGATGGGGCCAGCTATATTTAGCAGCTGCCTTTTTATTTTTTTCTTTTCTTTCAGGCTGTGAGTGCATCCCTCGTGCACAGAACTCTTGAGTTGGACTGGAAAGCATGGCTTAGGTGTGATCACACCAGGATGCCAGAAACAATTCCAAATTGGTAGGTCATATATTTGTTATACATTTCCATGATATCCTGTTTTCTCAATCAGTTTACATGCGTGGCTATACCTAACCAAAAAAACCCCAAACCCAGCACTTCTTCATTGCTGAAGGAAGCAATACAATGGCAAATGATCAAATTCAGTATTAATTTGTTGCATTTTTGAAACCGAACAGCCAGATAATACACTTTTCACAGCTATGACACCACAATTGTGCAACATCTTTGGGCATCATATAAGTATAAAATAATGTGTCTTCTCCTAGTGTAGACAAGGCTATGAATCATGCATAAATTCTAAAATTTCAGATTCTAGTATTTCAGATTTAATAGCTTGGTAATCATGCTGTTAAACGCATTTATTTATGTTAGGTTCAGAATTACTTGCAACTTTCAATCTGTGAATGTAGTTATTTGAAGGGCAAATTAATGTATTTTTTTCTAAGAACACAGATTAAATCCTAAGTAGGAAAAGCCAAATGGGGAGATCTTACTGGTCTCGCACTGAAATCAATGACAGTTTTGCTGGAGGTATAATAGAGGAGACAGTGGGGAAGGTTACAGAAACATGATAAAGGTAAGAGTCGTCATACTGCTTTAGAAATACTGATAAAATAATAAATGCTATTTGTAATGTAGTTTAAAAATAACATGGGGTAATTTAAATAATTAATTTCTGTGGCCAGCTTCTTCTATCTNTTCTTTTTTCTGCAGTCCCAGTTTCTGGAAAGCCACAAAGGGTACCTCAGCTTGGAGGCAATGGTTCATTTTCCTAAGAGCAGCATGCTATTTGTTTCAATCTACTTGTTATTCAGCTTTCCCCCAGGCAATTTATAAGCAGTCTCTTGTGACTCTCTTACAATCAAAAGTCAATCACTTGCACTGGATCTCACTACTGAAACCACTTGGGTGAACATTTGTGGCCACAGAGACTTGAATGCAGCATCAAGGCAGACACTGCTTGGTCCAGACTGGATGTGTACCCGCAGGGACTCTGCTCTTTATGCATTTGGTATGTGTAATTCTTCAACTTTTTAATGATATTTATGAATTCAAACATCATTTTCATGGATATCTTCCATAACTGCATATAATTTTAATGCTGCAGTGATTGTTCCCTCTTGGAAACTAATTTGTTAGAATATTCATGGTTGCAAACATCTGAATGCAGGCATTTCATTTTTAAAAGGCATTTTCCCAGGTCTTCCACTCCGTGATTTGTCAATGGAAAAGCACTAAAATGTTTGGTATCCCACAGAAGGGAAAACTAAAGTGATCAACACTGGCTTTGTGTTGTTAATCTACACAAGAGTTTTGCACCCCTCATTTGATTTTGAACTTCCCAGCTGAGACTGGTGAGCAAATGCCTCCTGCCCTTTCTTTTCCTTACATCCTTCTGATGGGCAAGGCTTTGGGCCTGCATCAAACTCAGATGGATGCCATACTGCTGTGCAAGGAAGGGTCTCAGCTGTCAGGGAAAAGCCGATTTATACAGATGTGGGGGATGTGAGGGAAGGAAGGAAGGAAGGAAGGAAGGAAGGAAGGAAGGAAGGAAGGAAAACAGGAGCTATGTCTCCAAAGCTGCCACCTCATTAAAAGCTATATCAACCAATTCAGGAGCTATAAATGCATTCTTACTTCCATTTTCAAGATCTTGTGTTCTCTCACTTCAAAAATAACCAAATTAGGCTGTTAAAATAGAAAATCTTCAAAATAATCTTGCTCCTGTTTGATTAATGCTTTCCTCCTGCTAGGAATCCTCATTGCCTTTTGAAGGAACTGAGCAGAATAATTTATATGAAGATTTTTATTCTTCTTTTTATTCTTCTTCATAAATAGTTTATAAAAAACATCACATGATTTTTACATCACTGATATTACTGTTTTGTATTTCACACGAATTGGCAAGAAGCAGAAACTTACTGGTTTAATGGTGTAAGGTGCAATGTACATTTCTAGATATATAAAAGCATAATAATAACAATAAATTGTAATGGTGGATATAGAAACATCTTGTAGGCAGGACTGGATGAAGCACACACCTCTAACTAGAGACAAGTTATTATCTCTAGACATTCATATTAGTCATACCTGACTTCATCTCTTCTCCCACAGCCTCACTATGTTTACTGAAATTAATCTGAGGGTCAGTCAAGTAGGCAGTGCTAGGATGACTTTGCTTTCAAACCTATTCTCACACCCCTTTTCCTCACACTGAAGAACTGAATGTGTCCTATGGTGATTCTGAGGATGTTTCTGGTGTTTCTGGAGGAAAGTTGTAAAGTTGACTAAATTTATTCTGGTTTTAATCATCTTTTTTGTCAACTTTGTAGGTGAGTCTATTTTGGCACAAACTTTACCACAGACCTTGTAACACAACAGTGTTGAGTATTGATACCTTTTCCAAAATAAGATGTATTTACAAGTATATTTTTCTTTTTTTTTAAACGTCACTGGCCTCCATGGCATTACTGATGAATCTGATGAAATCATTGAAAGTCATATCTACTTTTTAAAAATTGTGTCATGCATTTCTTGCAATATTTTATTTTGATTCTACCATTCTACCCAGACCATTGCCATTAGTTAATCTCTCCCTACAATGTTCTCTCAGATGAGGTATCAGGCACAGCTAGAAGTAATTTTAATAATTTGATTTTTGCTTTCTTTATTATTGGCCCAATGAGGCCCATGTGATGCTCCATGTGTCTAAGATACTGTAGGCTGAGTGTAGAGACGTATAGATAAGGGCACTACCCCTGTGTTAACTTTCCATTGAGAGGAGTGGTTTTCCCCTCTGACTGACTTTTAAGACTGTAAAGTTGCAGAATAAAGAAATTATTCCTTTGGCCACACTTGCCTTCCACACATATTTGTCAATGCCCCAATACATATTTTAAATATCACACTATGGCAAAACCTGGTTTTAACTGCTTTTTTCCTTTGGTTGCTGTGGAAATTGTCAAGCTAGATCTTTGTGACCATGGATGATGCCTTGGACTTTATTACTAGCAAGTATATGTTCCGAGCTACATAAGCAAAGCACCTCACATGGCCCCCTACACAAGCATACTAGCAGACCTTGAAAGTTTACAGTCATATCAGACAGAAAGAAAATGGGAGAAGACAGCCTAGAAAAGGTAACATGCATGAGAGAAGATGCAGAAGATGATTTATTATGATGATTCTTCCTTGTAAAACAAAGGCTGCTCAAAAAAGCAACTTCTACTCTTGTGTTCATAGGAAACATCCAGGAATATATTAGAAATTTCCCCAAGCACTTAGAGCTGCTATGGGGCTGAACTCACTTCACGTATCCCTAACAATCTATCACTATTCTTAAAAAAGTGAATGAAGTCAGGGAGAAAAATGGAGAACTGATACCTCGACTAGGTATCTGTGCAGGGTGTACAGAAGTGCAGGGGCTAGTGCTCTTCGTCTGTATTCATGCGCTCGGCACAGTAGGTCCTACTACCAATTAGAGCCCATGGGTGGCTGCTGTAAGAGAAAAGCAGAACAATAGAAAACAATAATAGCACAGGGGTAAGGAAGGGAAGTAAGGGAAAGAAAGATAAGTGAATGAAATGGCTTCTGAGGAGATGTTAGAGGAACAGCAGGAGGGTGCTTAGCACCGCTTTTCAAGTGTACCATTTTTGGTGCAGGGAATAAAATAGTAATGCCTATTTATCAGTTTGTCTTTCTTGCTAAGCAGACTAAATCTCTAGTTCTTTAGCAAAAAGTTAGAGGTTTGCACAGACTTGCCATTTATCAACTAATCTTTATTTCTCATTAGGGCCATATGCAAAATTTTGTCTAGCCTACAGTTTGGCCTTTCGTAGGCTATATAGCTGTGTGAGCGTCTGCTGGTGCTATAACTTCTGCCACAGCGATTCAAAAAGAAAAAGGTATAAAGAATATAATGCTGCAGCCTCAGATGTGAGTCTTTTCTTCCCTGCTTACACTCATTACCCTTCTGTTGTATTCACGTGAAGTCGTAAAAGAACACAGTGCCTAATACTCACTTCTGCCACTGTTGTGCAGACAACTAAGCCTTAAAACACATTCATTTGTTGAACGTGGCATGATACCACAAATAATAATTATGGTGCTAATTTCAGAAAAGATCACACAGCAAGCACTAGCCTACAGCAACAAAGCATTTCATTTCCCTGTATCTTCCTTTTTCGGTACAAGCTATACAAAATGGCCTAAATTAAAAGCTCTTGATGAAAGAAAAAGTAAAACAAGAACCCTAGACAATTCAAACAGAACATGTGAGCTATTTAAATGCTAGCAAAACAAAATCCAAACTAAATGGCACCATATTGAGCAATGTGAAACCAGGTTGTTTTACTTTAAATGGCACTCAACTGATCCTTATGTTGCTTGTTCTGGGCTTGCAAATTGCCTAGCTGCACTTAGGAGTGATGACCCTTAGTGGTTTCACACTAGGGTCATCAATCTCTCTTCATATTTTTTTTTTATCATTTATGGCACTTGATGTAATTATTTTATCTTTTTTTTTTTTCCCCCATGTTTATTTGATTGGGATTGGGAGGAACAGAAGAGAAACAGAAGAGAAGTTAGGCTCTATAACATCTCTTCCTCGTTTTTTCCATGGACAAAGATATTTCATCTTTTCCAGAGAGACAGAACATGAAAATTTCTGAGTATGAGACGCAGATATAAAGAATAAAAAATCCCCAACCTCAACATCTCTAATCAGTGATTTATAGGTTTTATCACCTACTCCTGCAAGCCAATTGGTATTCACTTAAAGTTTGTCTTTTTACAAAACTGAATTGGAAGCTTCAAATCAGCTTTCATTTCTGCTTTTAAGTACCTGTAAATTTAGAATCAATCCTTCTTTTTCTCAAGCACTGATGAGTCTGCGTAGAGAGGCTGTAAGGTAAAACATGATGGTTTTTCCTTGGAACTGCCCCACTTGAGAAGTGTTAATGGCAGAACTTGAAAAGAAAATTTACATTTTCAACATGTCCTCACTTTTAAGACATGGGGGGTTTTTCCCACCTATGAAGTGGAAAAGCTGATTTTCACTGAAGTGTTATTGGACCAGCATGAAATATTCTGCTTGAAGGAAGAAGAGTTTTGTCTGAGATCAAGCCTCATCTATGAGTTAACAATTATTTACTAAGCTCTTTTATTAGAGATTTCTTGACCTATCTGTTTCCAGCGTGTACTGACTTTCTGAAATTGTTTAAGGAGCATTTCAGGTTGAAGTAAAATTTATGAGTGGATAGCAAAAGTTCACACAATTCTTTGTCACAGTTTTGATGATCCTATCATATGTGATCAGCAAAGCCCCTTTTTGAGACAGAGAAAGGGAGAAACAGAATTATAGTGACAAGCTGACCCAGCTGAGAAAAAAAGAGTAATCAGATAAAAAAGTAATTTTCTCTGCCTGCCCTAGTATTTTGATCTGTGTTGTGGTGGCCTTGTATAGTTTTGCTTTGTGTAACAGTCCCAGTTTGGGGGCTGTGTTAAAAAAAACATGAGCAAAAATAAGAAATAAAATAAGTCCTTGTTGCATAAGAAAACTTCCTTTTGCTTTCTCACTCCTATTAAATAAATGTCTAGAAGTGCTGCCTCTTTCCATAGTTTTTTTAAAAGCTTTGAAAAATTTACAATTTCTGTCATGTAAATTAGTAATAGTTAGGCATGTACAAGCAAGCACTCATTTACTGACCTGGCTTGCTGTCCTGGCCGGTTTGCTGCTGCTGAGGGTTCTGATCTGGGACGTTATTGAGGCTTGACGTTGCTATTACATGGCACTTAACCAAAGGGACACCAGTGATACTGATGATGGACATTTGGAGCATATCAAGAATTACTACACAGCTCTGGGGGCTGATTAATGGGCCCACAGATCCATTCAGGACTTTTTATGATTTCCCATGTGTCTCCACAGTAGACCTCTGAAGGGAATGGGTGAAAAGAATTGGACATCACTGGCTTGAAACTCCGCATTGCTTCGGCCATTTGAATCTTGCATTCTTCATTTAATGGAAGTGAATCACTCAGAGAGGAGGGCGCTGGGACTGTAAGAACATAACAATGTCACAAAAGTTGCATTATGCCTTCTTTTCTGAATAAATCTGCGTACTTGATTGCAGTGGACTGTTAAAGAACACATGTCAAAACTCTCCAAAATGGGTTGAGAAAAACATAAGAATGAAAAGTCAACATCTGGAACAAGTTCATAATATCAATACTCCATACCATAGTAGATAGAACTAAAAGCGCCAACATTTTATAGTTTTGTAAATAAATCATTTTTAATATAATCTTTGTGAACATATTGGGGAGGCAAATACTCCTACAGAATGAATTACCAAGTTTTTTGAGCTAGCTACGCATAGGTCCGTTTTTACTGTTTCATTTCTACCCCCCTTTCACTTAACTTCTGGAATAAAATAAGAAAAGAAAAGAGACATGGCAGAAAAAGGAAAAAAGAAATGGTATAGAAACAACCTCCTCTTCCCCTCCAAATTTCAAAAAGCAACTGGTTGTTGTCTGAAATGCAGGATGTACGTACAGCAGTATTTAGGGAAATTGCCAAAGCCATGGCATATAACAACCCTGATTGCAAGCTTTGACTTCTTTGTCATGCATCGTTTCACAGGTGGAGACTGCTAAAAACCTAATAGTTCATGTTTCTGGTTTGCATTCATGCAAATACTCTGCTCCTTTCCTTTTCAGTCTTATCATACAACTCTTCATTAAAAAGCAACAACAAAATTTCCCCATACTGAAAAGCAGAGTTGGGCTGGATAATATCAGTTCTCCATGTTTAAAGCTGCATTGACTGCCACTTATTGAAACACTGTGGAAGATGGTTGATCCATCATTGCTTTATAATGCCAGAGAGAGTTTCCTGCAGGAAAAAATATATCCTTGGAAAAATGTGCAATGCCGTAAATGGCTATGTTAGATTTAGATATCAAGGGATGATATACAGAGGTACTTCTGAAAAATCAAATAATACTTTTGACACTGTCCTACTGCAAGACTAGAGCCTGGCTTTTGCCATTAGAACAGTGCATATACTACTACAAATACATGCTACAAGGATTTTCTTATCGTCTATAAAATGGATTTTTAAGATAAAAATTAAGAGACAGACCAGTGACTTCTAACATGGCTGAGATACCATTAACTTTCTACAAAAGTTCTATTTATGCCTAGTTATGAAAAGTCTGTGATAATCTGCACATATTTCTAATTTTATTATATTGCACTGCTAGAACAACCATTTAAAAAATCCATATTACAATGCTCATAAAAAAGATAGGGTTTGAATGTATTTGGATGGACTATTTATTATAGAGAAATCCACATACAGCTAAAAAATGAGATCATAACATCTAATTCTGTTCATTCGAGTATTTAGATTCAGTTTTGTATTCTGAAGCTGTCCTCATAAGTATTTTTCTTTATGTTCTTCTGCCTGTATCTTTCTTTAATGACTGGTAAAAAAGTCATAGAAAAGATCCTTCAAATAATAGAGTCAATTTTCCTTTAGCAGAAGTAATAACTTACACATCTGAAACATTTTCAATACCTTAACCTCAGCCAATACAGGTAGGACCTCTGAAGGAAATACTAAAGAAGCCACAGTGAAATAGTAGCCTGGACAAGCAGATATTAATCATCATTGTCTCTTCCCTCTCTTCAACTGATATTTTGAGGAGGTTTATGAGTATTCAATGCAATTACTTTCTAGACTGGTTATCAATCAATAGATATCGCAATGCCTTCTTTCTATAGCTTTGTGAGGTATTCTTTCTCCAGTCTCCTCAGATACATCTCTCACTAAAGATAAAAAAAACAACAAAATCCTATGTTTAATTCATCTTGGGCTGCCTGCGTAAGACTGACATGCACTGTAAATAAAAACCCCAACCACCTCCCCCCACAACTAGTTAAGAACTTTGTGTTGCCAAGTATCTCACTTTCTTTTTGTCTTCTGAACAGGCAAATGAAGCCAAATAGCCAGCTATAAGAAATGCCTTATTTCAGTCTTCCTATCCTAATTCCAGGTGTTCCAAGTTACGAATTTGTACATTCCTATGCCCTTATTGCCTTCAAAATGAAGATGCGATTAGTTTAGGTATATAAGTAGCTTTCTGGGTGTTTTTGCTTCCCTTTACACATTGAAATGTGGCCTTACTTTCCAGTTTCTGTCCAGACTCATGAGGTTTGTAAATTTTTATCTTTATAAATGAGATTCTCATATCCACATGATCCAGGAGGTATGATATCAAAGCGAAAAGTGAAGCCATAACCTCAGTAAAATTGGTGAGTCAATCACAGTACTGTCAGTTAAACAGCAGATATGCTTACAAAACTGATTTCCCAAATGCCCAAATGCACTGAGGTGAACCAAAAAAGTGTGCTATAAATCTCTGGTGCTTTTAGGAATAATGTATCTGATCTGATTGCATTGTTTAGTGCTGCAGAATCCTTTGCCGAAATGAGCAGAGTTAAATGAAAGGCAGCTGTACGGAATTACCTAAGGGCAACCCCTAGGGAAGGTAAAACAATGGACTCCACAAGGAGTGGTCTTGTACATCTAATATGTGAAGTTTTTTACCACAGAGAGGGCCTCAGTCTTGTTCTGTGACAGTTCTGATTTACCTGAGAGAAAGAAGGCCAAAGCGATCTGTTAAAAATTGGCTCTGCAGAAAAGAGGAGGCTACAGGTATAACCTGGAAGGCTGGCAGATGTTTTGCCAGGGGAGACAGTGACAAGCTTGGAGGCAAAGGTGGGATAAGGCAAACCTGCCTCAACTGTTGCTATGGAGTTCAGCTTAGGAAAAAGAAAGTATTAACCTTGATCTTTCACCTCACGCCAATCTTAATGTGCTTTGTTTTGAAGAAGCTGTCTATGCCACCTGGACAGTTGTCATAGCTCCAAAGGGAGAACCTGCAGCTGAGGCTGGACCAGCTGAACTCCTCTGCAGCTGGAAAGCTGGAAGCTGCAGATGGGGAGGGAGGAAGGTGCAGCCCAGCACCTGGATCAGACAATAAGGGGGTGGGGGGGTGCAGTTCAAGGCTCATCGACAGCGAAGATAAAGGGATGCAGTCTTGTTACTGGATGGGTATGTTTGATGACATTTGTGGAAAAACATGCAACAAACACTGCACTTCCCCTGTTACTACCTATTCAAAATTTTTGTAGATTATAATGTCCCCATCAAATGTGAAGTTGCTAAATTAATTTTGTTTATGCTCAGGTAAAACAGAGAAAAGGGCCAGAAAAGTTCTTCAGTGTGGAATTAATGAAATGTTTCTTTACTCCTTTGGGTAGCCTAAATGGTGTCTCCTCCACAAGTCACCCTGTAGCCAACAGAGCCTAGCAAAAGTAGATGCAGAGATTCTGTGAAGTCCAACACAGACATAAGTGAACTGAAAAGACACTGAATAGTGAAGTGATAATATTCGTTAAGGCTATAAGAATTAACTTCAAGGTAGTTAAAGAGCAGCAGGGGAATTTCATAGCATGGTGATTTAAAAAAATGGCAGATAACATTCAATATAGATAGAGTGAAATACATGTAAAATTAAGTAAACAGTACATGTGTAGTGATAGGTTCTCAAAAAAGATGGTTCAGATGGTTCTCTAAATATATCTTATTGCTACACGTTGACCAAGACGTGAGCACAATATCAGAAAATTTTTTTGAAAGAATGGAGAACAAAACCAGAGGACACTGCTATGCTACTGTTCACATTGTTGGAGAGAAGCAGCACAGCTTCCAGATGGCTGGAACGTGATACAATGAAAGTAGTTTCTAAACTCACAGGTGATACAGGCAAAGTGAGTATGAGTTAAAAATAATCTCAAGATGAGCTAGGGAGCACCACTTAAATTACAGTGTAATTGTCCAATGATTTCTAAAAGTAATCAGTGAGGTTGGCACACAACCCTTTCTGGTCTGTGGCCTTCCCATACTTGACACTTCCTGACCAACTACAATAAAATAACTCTGCAAGACAGGAAGCCTCATCTCTCCCTTCAGGCACAGGTGTGTGCTTGGCCTTAAAGTCAGCGTCTTCACTAGAGGTTTGGCAGGTAACCCAGAGTAATGGGTATGGGTTCAGAATTACAATCTCCCTGGGCAATTTGTTGTGGTTCACGGGTCCTCAGCCTCATGCACCTACCCTTCCTCACTCCTGTGAAGGAAGAAGGTGTAGAGAAAGAAAAGGGCTCTGAAACAACCTACCCGAGATCCAGTAAATTAATAATAGGATATTTTTCTTCTAGCATTCTCTCCTAGCTAGAAACTCTAGCCCCATGCTGCCTGCCTTCTCAGGCAATGTAGCAGCAGAGTGCACAAAAGATCCTCAGGGTGTTTTCAGAATTAGTTTCACCTTCCCTAGAAGGAGGGAGGGAGAAACTTGGCACAAGATTTCCAGTGCTTGCCATGGCAAATTTTCAGATACTTTTAGTCTCAATGAATATCAGCATCAGATTTCTTTGTTAAGAAACAAAGACTGTCATTGTGCTTGTGAAATCCATCTGATCTGTAAAAAAGTCAGTCTCTGTGTGCTGAAAAAGATTTTATTTTCCACCATACAACAGAACACAAAGAAGTTTCTGACTTAGGATCCAAAGTAGGAATTTTTCAGCTGTAGTTTTGCTACAGTTTACCTACTTCAAGAATTATATTAAGTTTCTTATTAATAACATCTACATTTAAGATGTCAATTTTACCTGTATGTAAGAGTCATTTATCTTCTCCTTAAATTGTTGGAAATATGAGCAAGAAATAAAAAGTGTTTAATAATCACAATGCCTAAATACCTAAAAGAATCCTAAATCAGAGGTCAGAATAAAACATTCTCGTGGTCGAGGAAACATATAATCATAAAAGCATAGAATAATTTGGGTTGGAAGGGATCTCTGGAGAGCACATGGAGCAATACTCTGCACAGGGATACCTTCTTACCTGGCACTGGTTGTCAGGGCTATGCTCTAGTGCCCTGATCACCTGGTTTAATAACACCAATCACTCAGGAGAACTGTACTGAGAGTAAGATTAATAGAGTATTAAAAAAAACCAAACCTGCAAGGTAGATGACATTCAAAATAAATAAAATTAAGCAGATGGAAAATGAACTAACTTCATCAATACATACACAACCATACATATATAAATACCTCAGGCTAATGGTAGGTACTTTAAATTAGTTGACTCTAGCTCATCCGCTCTCTAAAAAGAAATTTTAGAATAATATAAGCTGTAAATGGACTAAGTAGTATTTAGGTTTTTTCCTGATGAAACTTTTCAAAAGGCCTAAAGTCTCTCTAAGACGTGCAGCAGCTTCCCACTGAGTACGATGCCAGGTAACACTAAGCATTCAACAATATTTCAGTAGAGGGGGGAGTGCCTTCACGTTTTATAAAGAATCCATTTTGTAACTGTAAGAAGAGTTTTTTGAATAGTAATTGAATAGAAGTCTTCACGACGAACCAATAATTATTGCACAAAATGCCACATGTTTACTTTTAGCCTATCTTTTACATTTAACTATACGCATGAGGTGACTAAAAAGAAACACATTATTTTAAAGAAACAGCTGTAACAATAGCTGTGTCTTCAGAAATGATCAAGAGAATGCTAAATGCTATTGTTTAATGCAGTCAATATCCAAATCCAAACATATGTTAGCACTTATTAGTAATATCAATCTAATGATTTCCATATGATGACAATATGGAAATGATTGTCATATGAAAACAACAATAATTTCAGAAAAGACCATTTTAAAAAAGAGAAGTGGTAGCAGTTAGAAACACTGGAAACAGAGCTCTGGCAGCTTGAATGCAAATCTCTGTGTCTCACAAGGTGGGGGAGAGAGGGTTGAGATAAAGCTGTGTCATGCAGACTGCCTGTACAGAAATGCTAACATGGCCGAGGCAGGCAGGCATGCTTTGCTGCAGCTCACGTAAGGCCGCTAGGATATAGTCTCTGTAGCTAACCCATCCCAGAAGGAAAAGCAAACCTTTACAATCATCAGCATTTCCAATTAATTTCCTGCTTGGCTCGACACACTGAAATGTGGGGCAACCCCCTGCTCCCACCACATAACCGCTGACCAGGCGTGGAAGGAAGGCATGTGTGAAACCTGCCCACAGCATGCCCGCCTCACACAGCCTGGGGACATAGGCACTGCCCAACTCGCCGCACAGCCCCCAGCACAGCTCTGCTCTCCACAGCAAAGCTCTTCTCTCTACTCCGCTCATCTCCGATTTACCCATCGTACTGTTTCCCCTCACCACTGACAGAGAACCCGTAATTAAAAGAGACTCTCAGATTGGTCACTTCATCCAAAGGCATACGGTGGTCAATATTTGCCAGCTGAGGTTGCACTGATCTCGTGGTATTTACTCAGCACTCACTGTAATAAGAGGTGGTATTTCATGCTCTATTGATCACTGCAGCAACAGGTCTTGTTCGGAGGAGAGGGATGGTATCCTCTGCCACCGCATTCAGCCAAGTTTGAACAGTGTGGCCTTAATGCTCAAGTACATGGATCCACTGGTGTGTGTAATACACTGAATATAGCAGATCAGCCCTGCTGCAGTGAAGCTGGAAAATGTATAAGCTTCAGTAAGGAAAATTGATGAAATTATAGAGACTTGATTTTATTTATCTCCATTGGTATGGCATGAAATTTACCATATCTACCTACTAATGTAGGTTCATTTTTATTGCACTGAACTAATTTAGGGCTTCATCCTTAGTCCTGATATCAGCGGGAGGCTTTTCACCGGTCTCTAAATTCACAGTTCCCACTGTGCTTTTCTCCGCTGGAAGAAAACAGTTGCAGATATCAGACATTCTGCAAGGGCATCTGTGGGGCTGAGCACAGCATCTCTTGTGATCAGTCAAATATGAGAGAGCAGTTCAGCTTATAAAAATAACCTTCTTGTAACACAAGGATCATTTTGCTTGTTTGTGAGTTTCAAGACAGCAAAGTTGACCTTCATCTGAAACCATGAGAAAGGAAGATTTTTAGAAATGAACAAGGGAGTGTTATAGGATTTTCCTTGAGAAACAGCTGTCTTTGAAAATGTCCCCCTGGAAGTATATGCTACTTTTTCTATTTTCTTTCTCCTCCCCAAGATTTCCCTTTTGATCAAATTAATGAGCCATTTTACTAAGAAAATACCCTTACATTCATTTTCTATATTAGTCGAATCAAATTAGTTAGTTTTAACTTTTGCTCCTCCACAACCCTATCAAATTCTCTTTCAAAGATACTTTATCTTTAGTATCTGTTTCATTATGTTAAAAATGCCCTGTTCTCATCCATCAGAATTTTATACTGGGAGTTTTACATGTTCACTTGTTTAGAAGTCTATCATATAAGCAACCCTCTGAAATATTAAATGGGACTAGGTGTGACCTGACAGTTTCAAACTGCCAATTTCTTCCTTGATCAAAGGCATTTTGGTTAAGCAATGCATTTATTTCTCCTCCCAGTTTGGAACAAGGCTGCCTCTTTCCACTTGCCAAGTTATGAAAACGTTTGGAAGGACTTCTCAGCTCTGCTGATGCAAACAACTGGAGTGCCAAGAAGAGGAAAGCAATTATTATAAGAAAACTTAAAACATCTTGTTGAACTGTAGAGTTGTTTTCCCCCAAAAAAGGAGGGATACACATTACCATAGTCATCTCAGTACAGACTAGACCAAGCATTTGAGAGTACAAAACAAGCACCAACCTTTCTTGATTGGGTGGCAAGTAAGGAAATAGCTTCAGACTTCCAAGTCTTCTCTATCTGCCTGTCAGTATAGTCCCATGAAAGTTATTATGCAGTTTATTTCTGTAGGCACATCTCCTGTGTAAAATCTTGGAGATGGATGCTATAATTATCAAACATTTAGAAAATGATGATTATACTTAAATTCATTACAGGATTTGCTTGTATCTGACAATGAATAACAGTGTTGCTCTTGGAAGTGAAGAGAAGTGGACAGGAAAGGTGCCTCTCAATAGACCACTAACACTTTCAGGTGTTTTCATGGCCATCCTCCTTATTGTTAGCTATTTTTCTGAAGATTTCTGTAGCAGTGTAGAAAGAATAGCTCAGTCTTCTGAATATTATCACTGCCGGGTATATACCAGGGCCACCTATTGACAAAATTTGTATTTCACCAAGGTGTTGTCAGTTTCCCATGTGTCAATTCTGATAGCACCTTCATGGCGATGGTCCTGACAGTCCTTATGTAGATTGATGAATAGGATTTTGATGGATTAGTTCTTAAGTTCAATGTTAAATTATTCAGAGACTTTGATACAGTCTCCCACAGTATCCTCCTGGAAAAAATGGTTGCCCGTGGCTTGGATGGGAGTACTTGCCATTGGGTTAAAAACTGCCTGGAGAACTGGGCCCAGAGAATGATGGTGAATGGAGTTAAATCCATTTAGCAGCCAGTCATGAGTGGTGTCCCCCAGGGCTTGGTATTGGGGCCAGTTCTCTTTCAGCATCTTTATCAATGATCTGGATGAGGGGATCGAGTACACCCTCAGTAAGTTTGCAGACAACACCAAGTTAGGTGGGAGTGTTGACCTGCTTCAGGGTAGAAAGACTGCAGAGGGATCTGGACAGGCTGGATTGATGACCCAAGGCCAATGGGATGAGGTTCAACAAGGCAAAGTGCTGGGTCCTTGGGTCACAACAACTCCATGCAGCACTACAGGCTTGGGGAAGAGTGACTCGAGAGCTGCCTGGCAGAAAAGGACCTGGGGGTGTTCATCGACTGTCGGCTGAATATGAGCCAGCAGTGTGCCCAGGTGGCCAAGAAGGCCAACAGCATCCTGGCCTGTATCAGGAACAGTGCAGTGAGTAGGACTCAGGAGATGATTGTCCCACTATACTTGGCACTGGTGAGGCCTCACTTCAAATAATGTGTCCAGTTTTGGGCCTCTTACCACGAAAGAAGACAATGAGGCGCTGGAGCGCGTCCAGAGAAAGGCAGCGAAGTTGGTGAGGGGTCTGGAGAATAAGTCTTATGAGGAGCAGCTAAGGGAGCTGGGGTTGTTCAGGTGGTTGAGTCACCATCCCTGGAAGTATTCAAAAGATGGGTTGACATAGTGCTTAGTGACATCTTTTAGTGATGGGACTTTTTTGGGGTTTGTTTGAGTTGTTTTTAAGCAGAGTTAGTTTGATAGTTGGACTAGATGATCTTAAAGGTCCCTTCCAACCTAGACAATTCTATGATTCTATTCCTGAATGTCTTTGTATGGAAGAAATAACTCCTCCAGCAAGAGAGTAGCTTTCATCTATCATGCATCCTACAATTCCAAAGATGATCATCTGCAGACAAGAATAGATGCTGGGGAAGAAAGGTAGGGATTGAGTGGTGGGCAACTTTACCAGCCAGTTAGTGCAGGTGGGAAGGTGAAAATAAAACATTCTGAGGTCATCTTACCAAACACAATTTCAAGTGAAAATATTTCATTTTTAGTTTGTCAAAGCAAATTGTAAAATCTTCCTTTCCACCTTTGGTTTCAGAAATAATTGAAGTCTCCATGAAATACTTCTTGGGAGACAGGGACAAGAGAAATGGCTGCGCAGTGATATATACAATTTTCTTTTAAAACTCAGTTCTATTTGTTCCTGACAATAACAGATAGTTCAAAAGCCAGCTCATAGATTAGTTAGGGTCAGACAGGAGATGAGAGGACTCAAGAGGAAAAAGCATTACAGCTGTTCTGCAGGATTTTTAGAATGAAGTAATGGTCTCAGTAGACATAATTACTTGGTTACTTCAGTTAAAAAAAATGCAGTGACAACTAAGATGGCCATGAACTACGCCTGTAAGTTAACTACCATGTCACTAGATGTGTATCACCTGTTGGAATGGACTGGAAGCATAATGTTGAAATGCTAACAAGTACATAGAATGGCTATCAAACTTCTTTCTTTAGCATATATGCAATTAAGAGTGTTCACACAAGATAAAGACTTACCACAAATGGTACCTAAAAGACCAGGAGAAGTATATATTTTCAAAAATTGTAGCTAGGATGAAAAAAAGAATAATTACAGAATCATAAAATGGACAGAAGACAAGGTTTTAGGATTTAATATCTCCAGGAGAAAATCTTAAAGGAACTGTGTCCTTATGAAATTCCTGAAATGCAAGCCCCAGAAAGGTATAAACTTTCACATAACTGTAACTAAGGTAGAACATGCATTATTTTGCAGTACAGATGCACCAAAAAAATCTCTTACCCAACCATATAACCTACTCCAAAACTGAAGGGGGGGGAAAGTTGTCTCTCAGCTTTGAATAGCCTTTATCCTAAACCCTTTCCCAGTCTTCCACACTACAGAGAACAGGCAGGGCACTTAAAACAGGAGTCCCTTCAAAGTTCACACGCACCATTTGGATCTTCCAGAAGGCTATGCTAAATGTTTTACTCTTTTATTCTTTTAAAAACCTATCTTTTTTTTTTTTTTTCCAGCAGTAGTACTTTTAATGTTTCTAAAAGAAAAAAACACAGAATAGCTAAGTTTTTACTATGCATGACCCTACAGAGTAAGTAAACTAAACCCTCAAAAGTCCACGCCTGTTGATCAGCTATTATTCTTAATTAGTCAATTCACTCAGCTGGGCTAAGTAGGCTGATATGACCAGCTTCTCTAAGATTAAATGGGCCATCTAATTATGCACTTTTATAGCTCATTATACCGCCTTTTGAACTTGAAGCACAAATTAATTCAGAGGAATTCAGTGCTGTGTTAAACTGGAGGCCATGTTATTTAATTATGGAAGTCCTCATTGATATTAAAAATGCATATCTCTGAATCTATCTTAAATCACTATACCCCAACATTTAGCATTATTATTCTATTTTTAGCATTTTCCTTGAACCGGTTCTTTGAAGCTGAATCCTGGTGTGTCCCTGTTGATGCAAGTGCATTGTGAATGTTCCTGACTGCTTCAGGGACGGGCAGACCCTGTCCCAAAGGGTAGCCATCTATCACTTAGTGGCACTGGAGGAGGAAGGCCAGAGGCAAGGAAGGCACCAGGGAATGAACCAGCCATCTCTCCACGGCTGTGTTGCTCCCAGACACATCCATGTTAGTTTAGTGCTTCCACAGAGGGCTGGGTAGGCATCCCAGAGGTGCCAGCAGGTGGCCAGCTTCCACCTGTCCCTGACACACTAAGTCACTGACCTCCCATGGACTGTGTCGCCAGTGGGGGAAAAAGGGAGCTCTCCACCCCTTGGACCATTACCTCTGCTTAGGCATGTCCTCTGCTTCCCGGATGTCAAGGGAAAGGGTCTGACATCTGGGGACTGGGTTGTGAGTGGCAGCTGTCAATCACAGGGACAAGAATAGGCTAAGGGTTTGAAGGGACTAATGAACATGGAGAAGGATTGTCCTCTCTGGTTCCCCCACTGCGCTCCTCCACATCCCTGCAAGCTGAAATTGTCAAATCCCTCTAGACCTAGGGATTTTGGGCTCCGAGCTGCCTGAGAGTAGCCATGGGCTTTCTCCTGTGCCCATGCAATAGGGCATAGGACAGACTGCCAAGATCTGCTTCTCTACCAGCAAAGGGCCCACATCACCTGCAGGGGATACAGAGCCCAGCAAAAGAGGGACACCCACTATAAAGCCTGGCTTGGGAGTGGTGCCATACGGAGACACCCACTGCTGCACTGGTGGATACGGCCAGCTGCAAGCCCAGTCTCCCACTGGGCAGCCTGAACCTCGCCCCAGATCCACTCCAGCAAAGCCAAGTGGTGGGTACATATCAGGCAACCATCAACAAAACTGATTTAGCTAATTTCTATCTAAGTACGTAGTAATATAAACCCAGATTTTGTTATCATGCCCAAAGATGTAGTGATACCAGATAATAAATCATAGATTTTTAGTATTGTGGGAAAAGATTTACCAAACAATGTATGAATGGATTACCTTCCCACCAAGTAAACTAAATGTTTCAATGCGACTGAAAGCCCAAATTAATCAAATTAATTTATTTACCCTTTACAAATGTGTGCTTGATCCCACCCTATGCATTACAACTTTCTCCATCAGCTGAACCAAAAAATCACCTGTAGCTTTTGTTCCAAAGTCTCTGGAAATGCAGACCTTGCTTGGCACGTGGAAGACGGTTTACACTTCACGCCTTTTTTATATCGAATGAAGATTGAAATAAATAAACGGGCATTTCCGAGCCGGCGGCAGCCGAAAGCGCGCGCTGCCTGCCACCCAGCGGCCGCCGGCGGCAGCGCGCCCTCCGCCGGGGCTGCGGGGAGCGGGCACCCCCACGCGTGGAGGCACCCACGCCTGCCAGGGCAGCCTCCCGGGAGTCAGGAGTCCTCTCCCCTCCTCCTCCTGCTATATACGCACTCTTTTGCTGCTAGTGAAAATAGGGATACAATTAGTAAGCTAAAACTGTTACTTAAGTGACTTCTTTGCCTGTTTATGTAGTTATTTCTTGTGATCAATTGAATTTGTATTGGATGTAATTAAAGAAATGAGTGAATTCAGTTTGATGCAATATCTAGCTGATTCTACAGATTAAAGAAGGCTAAAATGGCAAACACATCACTACTGGGGCTGTGTGTG